>JANRMT010062814.1:23198483-23212770 GCA_026402145.1 Polypterus bichir lapradei | reverse complement strand
ATCTATCTATCTATCTATCTATCTATCTATCTATCTATCTATCTATTGATAGTGGAAGGACCAGGGGAGAGCACTTATTCAGGACATCTCTGCCAGAACACTAGAAGGCAATCCCTCTGACTTGCAATGGGGTCTGGAGCATAGAAGTTCAACCCTATTGGGGCACATGGCCACCACTAGGGGGCACCTGAACATTTGCCGAGCCATGTTTGGCAGCACTTCTGCCACACCCGGAAGTGTTGCCGGAAGAAGATCGTTGGACACCTGGAGTGCTTCTGGGTGTCCTATAAAAGGAGCCAGTCACCACTACTTGGAGAGAGAGAGTCGGGTTGAAGTGGACGAAGCTTGCCGGGAGAGGAGTGGAGGTGGAGAAAGAGAGAAGGGAAAGAGAAAAGAAAAGGACTGGGCTTTGGTGCTTTCCTTATTTGTGTTGTGCTGCTTTGGGGAGCGAGAGGAAAGCACTTCCCCATGGAAATAAAAGTGTGTTGTGTCTCTGCCAGTCTATGTTTGGTTGGGGTGGCTGGAGCACCCCCTGGTTTCCAAACTATCTATCTATCTATCTATCTATCTATCTATCTATCTATCTATCTATCTCACAAATTCATAATCCTTTTTTTTTCTTTATTTAAACAGGATATTATTTGGTCATCGTCCATATTGGTGGGTGCAAGAAACGCAGTTCTATCAAAACAGTTCCCATCCACATCTTGAACAGTTTCCTATCACCTGTGAGACTGGACCAGGTAGAGTGAGCCTTTTTGTACCCTTTGGTAACTAAAGATAACTGTCCACATCAGTCAGTCCATCATTTTGTAACCCACTTAGTCCTGAACGTAGTCGTGGGGGTCTGCTGGAGCCTCTACCAGTTATCAACGGGTGCAAGGCAGGAACAAACACTGAAGAGGGTGCCAGTCCATCACAGGATGAACACACACACACACAAACCACAGCCACACAGTGTCACAGTAAATTGGTGATCTTCTTTAAAATGGTGCATAGGCAGATAAAGAGAAGGTCTTTTTCATTCCTGATTTAATTAAATGTTTATTTTATCAAGTCTATCTATGCATTATTCCAGGATTATATTCAATTTATTGTTAAGGAGATCCTCATTCTCATGAGATTAAACATTTTCAATGGTCATCACTACAAAGGACATGGAGTAATTAACAAATAGAAAAATATCAGATTTAGGTGGAGTATGCCTTTAAGAGTATGGAGGTCAGGAGCAGGTCGTTTTGGGAGTAAAGCAAACCATGTGTATTAGCTACGTTCATCTTTTTCTGCTATCCGTCATCGTGTTCTTCAGCAGCAGCAGCAAAATTGCAGAAGATTACGTAATAGGAAGGAAAAGAATGGCAGCTCCGTCATCTGCTGCCCGTCAAGTACATATAGCACAGCAACCTTAATGGGACATGGCTGCTGAGCATGAATCAAATTGAGGCAGCTCTGTCCTCTCCAAAGTTAGGGGTTTGTGTCTTCATTACTGCAAACTGCACAGGAAAACTGATCAAGTGAGGTGACATGGCTGCTGAGTGTGAAGCAAATTGCTGAAGCCGATTCTTCCTGTTCTTTCGGCTGCTCCCATTTAGGGGTTGCCACAGTGGATCATTCATCTCCATCTATCCCTGTCTTTTACATAATATTCTGCCACACCAACTACCTTAATGTCCTCCCTCAGCACATCTGTTAAACTCCTCTTTGGTCTTCCTCCTTGCCACTTGGCTGTCAGTTCCATCCTCAACATTCTTTTCCAGATGTACCCCTCGTCTCTCCTCTGCACGTGCCCAAACCATCTCAATCTAGCCTCTCTCTCTCTCTCTGTCACCAAACTGTCATGCCTGTGTTGTCCCTCTAATATACACATTCCTAATCCTGTCTACTTTCGTTACTCCAAGCGAAAATCATAGCATCTTCACTTCCAGCTCTTCCTCCTGTCTTTTTGTTAGTGCCACCATCTCCAAACCATACAACATAATTTGTCTCACCGATTACTTGGTAGTAAGAAGTAAACTGACAGCTCTGTCATCTGCTGCTTGTCAAGTACGTGGAGCACAGCAACCGGCTGAAATTCCTGCACTACTTGCACTGACACCTTGGTCATCAGAAGACCAAAGGGCCACTTGGTTTTTAGTCATACCTTAAAATTATGGAACTTCAAGTGGTATGCAAAATAACACATGGCAATTAGGGGGTCCCATTACTACTCAGTGTTGGAAGAGCAGTAAAATCATACTCTTGTACTATGAAATATGCAATAAATCATCTCTAGAAAATGCAGTTACTTAGGATATGCATACCTTAAGTAGATGAATCAGAGACAAAAGCCCTGACACTTTTTATTGTGCAAGCATCAAGCATTGCATCTACTTTTTGTGACACATGTGCAATGAAACATTGTGTGTTGAAGACCACCACAGCTCCGCTCTAATCTTTTGCTTCTACTGAGAGTCGACTACGTGCTTCCTGCTGTTTGTCCTGAGCTCTCCGGCTCACTTCTGGGAAGAAAAATCCTCTTGGTAGCTCAGACCCAAAATGGGGGGTCAGGCTTTTACAGTTCAAATGCTCATAAATGCTTTTCAAGGAACAGGATAACTATAAACTACTGACTTGGTAAGATTAAAACAAAATAATGTTTCTTAAATTTAAAGAATTTATTGAAAACCAAAACTAATTGTCCGAAGCTCCCTAAGTGAACCAACAGAAAATGGCACATCTCCCTGGCTACAGAAAAGAACGAGTAAAACGAGTGCCTAGAGGGGACTGGGCGGTCTCATGGTCTGGAATCCCTACAGATTTTATTTTTTTCTCCAGCCGTCTGGAGTTTTTTTGTTTTTTGTTTTTTCTGTCCACCCTGGCCATCGGACCTTACTCTTATTCTATGTTAATTAATGTTGACTTATTTTATTTTCTTACTGTGTCTTTTATTTTTCTATTCTTCATTATGTAAAGCACTTTGAGCTACATTTTTTTTGTATGAAAATGTGCTATATAAATAAATGTTGTTGTTGTTGTTGCCTACATTTATAATATAAACCGTATAATTATACCACACTGCCGACTTGAACATCACATAAAGGGATCATTTTCCTGCAGATCATCTAATGTGGTCTACCTAATTCTCTGCATGAAATGTCCTGGCACTATATGGGAGAAACTGGACAAACACTCCGCCATAGAATGAATTTACACAGGCTACACATTAAACGTGGCAACACAGATGTTCCTGTAGTGGCCCACTTCAACAGCCATGGACACTGTGACAGGGACTTTAAAGTCACAGTGCTTATGGGCAACTTCAAAACACAGCAAGAGAGAAAAGAATAAGAAGTTAAACTCCTGCTAAAATTTAATACATTACAACATGGCTCGAGCAGTAGGGTGTTGTACTGTGTTAGCCATTATGAATGTAGAAAAAAGCCAAGCAAAATGACATCTTTTATTCGCTAACTAAAAAGATTACAATATGCAAGCTTTCGAGGCAACTCAGGTACATCTTGCGTGAAGGGGCCTGAGTTGCCTCGAAAGCTTGCATATTGTAATCTTTTTAGTTAGCGAATAAAAGATGTCATTTTGCTTGGCTTTTCTCAACATGGATTGAATAAAGACAAAGAGTTTTATGGTGAGATATGAGGATTGTTTGCATCTCTCAGAATGACACAGACAACCTGACTACAGATCCACATTGTTTTAAAAAACTCATTACAAACTTCAAAAGACTTTGTTGGACAGTTATCTTATGCAAAGATCTTGACCATACATTGTTCTTCTCTCTCTTGTTAAATTAACCCTAGCCTGAATGAATCTATAAATTTTTGACATTTAAGGTTTCTCATTTAAAGATTTATCAATGTTGTTTCTTGTCCTAGTGTGTGTATATAAACACAGGGAACTCCAATTTCTGTATTACATCTTGCCTGAAGAAAGGGCCTGAGTTGCCTCGAAAGCTTGCATATTGTAATCTTTTTAGTTAGCCAATAAAAGGTGTCATTTTGCTTGACTTCTCACTGCTTTCATAATAGCTAACAAGGTACAACACCCTAGTATCTGGAGTTTTTTTTTTTTGTTTTTTCTGTCCTCCCTGGCCACCGGACCTTACTCTTATTCTATGTTAATTAGTGTTGTCGTATTTTAATTCTTATTTTGTCTTTTGTTCTCTTTTCTTTATCATGTAAAGCGCTTTGAGCTACATTATTTGTATGAAAATGTGCTATATAAATAAATGTTGTTGTTGTGATACTATTTGAAAACCAAAAAAAATCACAAAAAATGCAAGTCAAGTGAAACTTCAAAAATAAGGCGAAATGGAATGCCTGAAAAAAGCAACCGTAAAGCAAACAAGTCCAGTCTGCAATCCAAAGACTGAATCCAAATGACAAAGCAAAAAACAACAACAGAAAGTATAAGAAATGCTCGTAACTCTCAATGATCTTATGAAAAACAATACCCTCAATCTGAATACGGGTTTTAAATGTTTTGTTTTTCTTTTGTGGCCAGCAGGTGGCGCACCATGTCCCCAAACCTGACACAGACAGATGCAGGATTAAGTTCTTTCACACGCACAGGCTTCTATTCCAGTGGGAAACACTTTCAATTGTTTCCCACAGCACAGAACAGTACAAAAGCATAATAAGCACAATAAGTACACTGCAATGTCTTCTTTTTCTTTCTCTTTCTGTCTCTGTCACCATCTCTGTCCTTCCTCCTCCACTCTTCCTCTGGCAAGCTTCGTCCCTCTTCCTCCCAATGCAGGCTCCCTGAATGAAGTGAGGCTGTTCCTTTTATGTTGTACCTAGGAGCACTCCAGGTGGCCCATTAGCATAATCCAGAAGTACTCATGGGTGTGATAGAATCCCAAAAAAATAGGGCTTGCCAGTTCCTGCAGGACCCCCTGGTAGCACCTCTGGAACCCATAAGTGCAGAGCCCACAAAACTCCACGTCCCAGTGTGCTCTGTGGGAATCTGGGGTGCTGTAGCAACCCAGCGGGACTACCACCTAGTGCTCCATTGGAGATAGTGTCCTGTGTCTGTTTCCTTCCCCGTTCCTTCAACTTTTGAAGCATCCTGGTTGGGTAAGGGCCTGGCTGTCCACCACACTTTGTTACAACTCATGAATTCTGCTTTACCTTTCAGGCAGCCCCTCCGGACATGCCATGTGTTCTTCCTGTGTCTGGTATCTAATGGTGACCTCAGCTCTTCGCTACAAGGACAATCCACCAAACCGACTCTATTGGTAAGAACTGTTTAGGTGGCCTTATCTCTTCAAACCAGTAACTATATAACCATTTTGTAGGACTTTAATTATTTGTTGTTGTTAAATGATCTGTCACTGAAAGTGTCATGGATGTCTCTTTAAGATGACGTTCACCCAGCAGTACAGTGAGCCAGTACTCACCAGTACTCGGCATCAGCAGTTCTAAATTTTGCTCTTTGGAGTATTGGCTGTTTTTCTTTGCCTACTGGAAGTGTATGAAGTCACCACTATGTAATGGCCGGCATTTCTATGCTATATTCTTCAGAATATTTGCACTTTTTTGTTCTCATACCAGCAATTCTTACAACCAATTGATACAATTATACCAGAGGAGATGAAATGCCACTATCTCAAGGGACAGTACATTGGAAATGTAGGCCTCACTAAAATTCATTACCCAGAATGCACAAGTTATGCAGGTTGGCTCACTTTTTTGTTACTGTGTTTTTCTCGCTGCTCTCCTATCTTGTTGGGGACAAGAGAGGCAATAATGTCTGTTATAATAGCCTGATTACAAAAAGGCAATAAGAGAATGAGAGCTGAGGTAGAAAAAAGTGCCAAAAATGAGTGAAAATACTCTAATATCAGCAGACGAGCGCCTGTCTGATCAGCACTACTAGCAAAGAGCCTGCTGAAGGAGCTAATGATAACAACAATATTAGTGCTGAAGAATGGCCAGACTGTTGGTCAAAGGAGGAAATGCTGTAGTTTCGTTAACAGAAAAGAACAGCTAGTAATTGAAGGAAAAAAGCTGGGGTGCAATCAATTTTGATCTCACCATACAAGAGGGTGGTAATTAGATTTTTGAGTAATTGGAATTTGTGCACATTTATTACAGAAATAATGTTAGGAGTGTTAGATGTATCTCCTGGTATTTTATTCAGTCCTGCCTCCATATAAAATAGTAAAGGGAGCATCTGAAATATTCGACGGGTGGCATGGTGTGATATTCATAGTTTATGGTTAACTTTAATTGTCATTCGAAACACATATAGCAGTCACTCAGCCCAATTATGTGCAAGGAAAGAAAAAATAAATAACAGAATCACCAATATACAGCACATACTGTACATACTGTCATCGTTCAACCAGGGATCCTCCCCTGACTGGGATTCAAAGTCTTGTTTCATTTTGTTTTACTTTTTCGTATATCGAGAAACTATAGGAATCATGAAAAAAATTGACCTAGAGATTTTGATGAATCTTGACATTTTAGACCTTCCCGAGTCCGAAAATACCATTTTTAAAATTATGTCTGTCTGTGTGTAAACACGATAACTCGAAAACACTTTGACCTCAGTCAGTGAGATTGTGTACACCTGCTTTATATTAAAAATAAGGAATCCTATCAACTTTTGGGCCACTTCCAGAAACCAGAAGTGGTACTTTAACTGAATACTTTGCAGATTTTCAAGTAAACTATGGTTATAATTATAGATAGATGATTCAAATTTTGTATAGATATTTATAATGATAACAAGCAAAATTACTCCACCATAATCTATGTCCCGGTCGTGTTCCTGGTAATACACTTAATGTTTTAATATTTTTTTTTATTTCCGCCATCATTATCATAATTAAATGTAGCTAAATGAAGTTTAACCTAAAGCAATTTATTGTAACAAATATTATATAATAATAACACTTTTTCTATGTTTTTAGCTGACTATAACTCTTTTTGCTTTGTGCATAATCTAGGTAATGCATATGAAATCATGAAAAAATTCCCCCACCGTTTTCAACCTCCCTAAGTGCGAAAATATCATTTTGATATAAAGTTTGTTTATAAATAGAGATAAATGATTGTGTATCGATATTATCATTAGTTATGAAGAGAAACAAAGATATATGATATTTGAGAAATATTGCGCAACTGGACGTGGTTCAGATGACCTTTTACTCTATTTCAGTATATGAAAAAGTCGATGGGAGCGCATTCCCGATTTTCTTTGTTCATTTTTGTGCCATTTATTTATGTTAATGTTGCTATTGTTTATTATATGCATTATTGTTTGTTTGTGATCTCGTCTATAAGCTTCTTGTGTTACATTCTATGTGTTTTGTGGGTGGTCTCCAAAGAGGCAGGGCCACCTGTCAGTCTCTGCCCTGTAAATCCAGAGTGCATTCCAAAGTTCTCGCTGGCTCATTTTGAATATGCTTGAGAGTTTTGGTGAGTTATGTGTTACTACTGTGCTTATTGTACTAGGGTGTTGTACCGTATTAGCCATTATGAATGTAGAGATCTTGCCTGAAGAAGGGGCCTGAGTTGCCTCGAAAGTTTGCATACTGTAATCCTTTTAGTTAGCCAATAAAAGGTGTCATTGTGCTTGGCTTTTCTCTACTGTGCTTATTGTAAGGTATTGTATTTTTAACTGGTGTGCTCTCTCTTTTGACCACTCTTTGGATTGCTGTTTTGGGATTTGGTTTTCATTGGATTGCCTTATTGTTTTAGGTAACTGAATTTTGCCTTTTGTGCTCTACAGAGCTTTATTCTTTTTTCAAGCATCTTTGTGGAAATAAACCTTTAATTTTAATAAAACGTCTGTGTTGCCCTTATATCTAGCAGGGGTTTGGCTGCATACCTCCCTCTAGTGACTGTTTTTGGATGTCAGTCAGTCAGCCATTCTCCAATCCCACTATATCCTAACACAGGATCACGGGGCGAAAGACAGGAAACAAACCCCGGGCAGGGTGCCAGCCCACCGCAGGGCACACACCCACATGCACACACACCAAGCACACACTAGGGACAATTTTGAATTGCCAATGCACCTAACCTGCATGTCTTTGGACTGTGGGAGGAAACCGAAACATCCAGAGGAAACCCACGCAGACACGGGGAGATCATGCAAACTGCACACAGGGAGGACCCGGGAAGGGAGGCAGCAGAGCTACCACTGTGCCACTGTGCCGCCCTTTTTGGAATTTAGAACATTGGAACGTACATTAGAACACTCTAGACGAGAACAGGCCATTCAGCCCAACAAAACTCGCCAGTCTTATCCGCTTATTTCCTCCAAGAAAACATCAAGTCGAGTTTTGAAAGTCCCTAACGTCTTATTGTCTACCACACTACTTGGTAGCTTATTCCTAATAAAGTATCTATCGTTCTTTGTGTGAAGAAAAACTTCCTAATGTTTGTGCGAAATTTACCCTTAACAAGTTTCCAACGGTGTCCCCATGTTCTTGATGAACTCATTTTAAAATAAAAGTCTCGATCCACTGTACTAATTCCCTTCATAATTTTAAACACTTCAATCAATCTTAATCTTCTTTTGCTTAAACTGTAAAGGCTCAGCTCTTTTAATCTTTCCTCATAACTCATCCCCTGCAGCCCTGGAATCAGCCTAGTCACTCTTCTCTGGACCTTTTCTAGTGCTGCTATGTCCTTTTTGTAGCCTGGAGACCAAAACTGCACACAGTACTCAAGATGAGGCCTAACCAGTGCATTATAAAGGTTGAGCATAACCTCCTGTGACTTGTACTTAACACATCCTGACATTCTGTTATCCTTCTTAATGGCTTCTGAACACTGTCTGGAAGTCAATAGCTTAGAGTCCACTATGACTCCTAAATCCTTCTCATGAGGTGTACTCTCAATTTTCCGACCGCCCATTGTGTATTCAAACCTCACATTTTTACTTCCCATGTGTAATACTTTACATTTACTGACATTAAATTTCATCTGCCACAAATCTACCCAAGCCTGTCTGCTATCCAAGTCCTTCTGTAATGATATAACGGATTCCAAATTATCTGCTAATCCACCTATCTTGGTATCATCTGCAAACTTAACCAGCTTGTTACTTATATTCCTATCTAAATCATTTATATATATTAAAAATAGCAGCGGCCTTAGCACTGACCCCTGGGGAACACCACTCTTAACATCGGCCAGTACTGATGAGGTTCATCGCACCATCACCCTCTGCTTCCTGTTGCTGAGCCAATTCTTCACCCATCTAAAAACATCACCCTGAACTGCCACTTCTTTTAACTTGATGCCCAACCTCTCATGTGGCACCTTATCAAACGCCTTCTGAAAGTCCAGATAAATAATATCATGTGCTCCACTCTGATCGTATCCTTTTGTTGCCTCCTCATAGAATTCCAGCATGTTAGTAAAACACGACCTCCCTCTTCTGAACCCATGCTGACTGGTCAGAATAACTCCTGTCCTTGCCATGTGTTGCTCAATCTTATCTTAATAATTCCTTAATAATTTCCTGTGATGCATGTTAAGCTTACTGGTCTATAGCTGCTTGGATCTGCCCTGTCACCCTTTTTATATAATGGGATGATATTTGCCATTTTCCAGTCATTCAGAATCTTTTCAGTGCGCAGTGACTTCCTAAAAATATGTGTCAAGAGTTTATATCTGTACTCACTAGCCTCCTTAAGAACACGAGGATAAATATTATCTGGTCCTGGTGATTTGTTTGATTTCCTCTTATTTAATGTGAGCAGCACTTCTCCCTCTTCAATTTCCAAATCCCTCAGTACCTCCTTAGTAGTCGTGTTTACCTCTGTGAGGTTATCCACTTGCTCACTTGTGAACACCTCAGCAAAATGTAAGTTTAGGGCATCCACTATTTCACTGTCTGTATCGTTTAATTCCCCTTTACTACTCCTGATGCACTTGACCTCCTCCTTGACTGTTCTTTTACTACTAAAATACTGAAAGAATCTCTTGGGGTCTTCTTTCGCCTTATCTGCTATATTCCTCTCCAACTGTCTTTTAGCCTCCCTGATATCCATCTTAATGGTTGCCCTCATGTTCTCATACGCTCTACGATTCACTTTGCAGTCATTAGTCTTATATGCCTTATACAGCAGTTTTTTTCCTTTGCAACTTCTTGTTTAAATCTTTATTAATCCACCGTGGAGTTTTGTTTAGTTTCCTATTAATTCCAAATTTAGGTATGTTTCTGTCCTGCATTACATGTAAAACATTTTTAAATCTGTTCCACTGCTCCTCGACTGTCTCCACACTTAAAAGCTTATCCCAGTCTATCCTACTTAGACTTTGTCGCATCTGCTCAAAATTAGCCCTACCAAAGTTCAACTTAACAATTTTAGTCTTTGCATCTCCACTCTTACAAAATACTGAGAATTGTATTACATTATGTCACTTGACCCTAGTGGTTCAATCACCTCTACACCCTCAATTCTATCCTGGTTATTACAAAATACTAAATCCAGACAGGCTTCACCCCGTGTTGGTACTTTAACATGCTGTGTTAAAAAACAGTCACTGATTACTTCTAAAAACTCCTGCTCTTGTGCTCCAACATCTGCAAGGTTATCCCAGTTAATATTTGGATAATTAAAGTCCCCCATGACTATAATATCTCCCTGTAAAGTTGCCTTTTTGATATTACTAAAAAGATTGTCCCTAATATTTTCCAGGCGAAGCCACATGTCCTCACTAAGATGGGGCTCATCATCCAACTGAAGAGGTCTTACATTTAAATCCTGTTTGGCATAAACAGCAACCTCACCTACTTTTCTGTTCTGTCTATCCTTCCTAAAAAATATGTATCCCTCTATGTTACACTCATCCCCATCTTTGTTATTTAGCCAGTTTTCCGTTATTGCTATAATATCATAATTATGCTCTGCTATATACAACTCCAACTCACTTACCTTATTTTTGATACTTCTAGCATTAAGGCAAGCTATTTTTAATGTGTTACTCCTTCTACATTTACGTGTTTGCTTAGAATTTACATTACTATGCATTTTTATTTCTACACCATTGTTTGTTCTTCCATGTATAGATCTAAATCTGGCCTGTCCTAAACTCCCTGCCCCCCCATTCCCTAGTTTAAACAATCCTCGACTAGCCGAAACATACGCCTCCCCATACGCCTCCAGTTCAGATGTAACCCGTCATGGCGGAACAGGTCCCATCTGTTCCAAAAGGAGTCCCAATAAACCTATACCCTTCTACCCTGCACCAAGATCTGAGCCACGCATTAAGCCTTCTAATCTCCTCAATCTTACCTGGACTGGCACGTGGCACAGACAGAACTTCAGAGAAGACTACCTTGTCAGTTCTGCTCCTCAGCTTGGCACCTAACTCTTTGAATGTGGATCGCAGAACTGACAGACTACCCTTATGTATGTCATTTGTTCCAACATGGACAACGACAACTGGATCCACCCCGGTCTGGCCAAGAGCCTATCCACCCTCCCAGGGAGGTCTCCCACCTGTGCTCCCGGAAGGCAACACACCGTGTGAGACTCTTTCTCTTTGGAGCACACCTGCGCTTCAATCCCCCTAACGATTGAGTCCCCAACTATCACTACCTCTCTCTTTTTGGGAACTGGTTTTGAGGTGGCCCGTTGGGGCTCCTCAACCCTGCCTACCAGCTCAGAATTATCACAGTCACCGTCCAGCTCCACAAGGACATAACGGTTAGACACTTCTAATTCTGGGGTTGATGCCCCCGGACAGTGTGCACCCCTTACCTTATGCCTTGTGACCGTGACCCACCTATTGCGTCCTGTCTGGTCTAGAATCTCCTCCCGTGCCACCTTGAGGGTGCACACTAATTTATTGGGATTTATGTGCTTTTGAATTCCTCAGTCACAACACATACATACACCCTAAAGTACAATACAAACCAGCACATAAATTTAACTTAACAAATTATAAATTAAATATTACTACACAATTGGTTTACTGAATAGAGTGTATATGGTTATACTGCACAGAATATTAAAATATCCTTCCATTATCCAACCCGCTACAGTAAACCCTCATTTATCGTGGATCAATGAATTTCCACGAAGTAGGATTCTTTATTAATAAATCTAATATTTTCGCATTTAGAGCATAGAAAACCTGTTTACCTTCTAAATACGTTTTTTAATATTATTAGAGCCCTCTAGACATGAAAGAACACCCTTTAGTCAAGAGTTTAAACTGTGCTCCATGACAAGACAGAGATGAAAGTTCTTTCTCACAATTAAAAGAATGCAAACATATCTTCCTCTTCAAAAGAAGTGCACGTCAGGAGCAGAGAATGTCAGAGAGAGAGAGAAAAGCAAACAATCAAAAATCAATAGGGCTGTTAAAGCGGCCGCAAGAAAAAGGGAGCAATGTGAAGGTAGTCTTTCAGCATTTTTGAGAGGAGCGTCCGTATCCTGTTCATTAATGGACAGAGCTCTTCGTCCGCAGCTTGATAAACCTTGCAGATTGGATCATATGGCACTTCCTCACTGCCCTAGGTGCTCAAAGAAATCTACCTTATTACTTCAATCACTCTAGATATGAAGACAAAATACAGAAAGTTAAAAGCAATGTGGTATTTATTAAAGAGCAATAATACCAGTAGAGAAAAGCATCAAAAGAAAATGTGGATAGCAAAGCCTGGACATATATATATATATATAGTCTTTAGAAAAAGCTTACGAAAAGTCAAAGATGAATGTCCTAGGGTGACATTGATCTAGCACTTGAAGTTGTTCATACGATGCTTTGCCAACAATTTGCCGGCACCCTCTCCTGATGTTGCTCTCGCCCTTTTCTGATGTTGCTTTGTCCTTTTCCTCCATCGCTTTGTTCTCTTTGTTTAGTCCGTCATATTTATTTTAAAATGCTATGGGAGTTTCGCAAGATGTGATTGCTACATGTTAGGAGACCTGGGTTCGCTTCCCGGGTCCTCCCTGCGTGGAGTTTGCATGTTCTCCCCGTGTCTGCGTGGGTTTCCTCCGGGCGCTCCGGTTTCCTCCCACAGTCCAAAGACATGCAGGTTAGGTGGACTGGCAATTCTAAATTGGCCGTAGTGTGTGCTTGGTGTGTGGGTGTGTTTGTGTGTGTCCTGCGGTGGGTTGGCACCCTGCCCAGGATTGGTTCCTGCCTTGTGCCCTGTGTTGGCTGGGATTGGCTCCAGCAGACCCCCGTGACCCTGTTTGGATCCAGCGGGTTGGATAATGGATGGATGGATGATTGCTACATGCACCTGATTGTTTGTCTGTCAATATAATGAATGTAGATGAGACTGACACACTTCTTGGCTCAGAGTTCTGGGTCAACATGTGATTTATTTATTTTAATAACAACAACAACAACATTTATTTCAATGGCACATTTTCATACAACTTTACTTTTTATCACACTATGCAAATAACTGGGCAGCTCAGTAGTTCAGTCTTAGTATGGCTGCTTCACAACTAGGGGACTGGGGTTCGTGTCCTGGGTGTCCCTGCATGGAGTTTAGCATGTTCTCCCCAAGTCTGTGTGGGTTTCCTCCAGGTGCTCCATTTACCTCCCACAATCCAAAGACATGCAGGTTAGGTGCATTGGCATTTGCCCTGTGATGGGCTGGCACACTGTCTAGGTGTTTTTTTCCTTTCTTGTACCTGATGATTGCTTGGATAGGCTCCAGCAGCCCTGCAACAATACCTTAGATAAGTAGGTTAAAAAAATGGATTGCTGGGTTCAGATAACTTAAAAAAACACTTTGCATATGATTTCAAGGTTTGGAACATGTCTACTGCGTACACCCTTCCTTATTTTTCAGCTTTCCATATCACACAGAATGAAAGGTTAAATTATGGCCAAACATTCTATGACATGTACACAGATGTTCAGTGGGTACAATAATGAGTCTATTGTTTGGTGGTCTTTTAAATGTATATTAAATGCATAAGCAATATGGAGGCAGCAATGTCGAATGTGGCTAAATTAGATCTTCACAAAATTAGGATTCATTGACAACTTTATGGAAACAAAACAAGCCCTAGGTATAACTAATTGATCACATATTAATTCATCCAAATAGCAGGCAGGTCCATTATTTTCAAATAGGAACATAATCTTGTACATCTTTTATTAGAATTCTTCAGCCATGAGAAATTCTGTCATCAGATTAAAAAGCCCAACACAAACTCAACTGTGGAATGCCCAGGAGGGGGTGGGTGGCTATTAGCTGAGGTCTCCAGTGGCCTTATTCTTATATAGGGACCTAATTCTACCTACAGTGGTGTGAAAAACTATTTGCCCCCTTCCTGATTTCTTATTCT
>JANRMT010062814.1:23159554-23178483 GCA_026402145.1 Polypterus bichir lapradei | reverse complement strand
TTTTCTTCTATCTATCTATCTATCTATCTATCTATCTATCTATCTATTATATAGTGCCTTTTCATCTATCTATCTATCTATCTATTATATAGTGCCTTTTCATCTATCTATCTATCTATCTATCTAATAGTGCCTTTTCATCTATCTATCTATCTATCTATCTATCTATCTATCTATCTATCTATCTATCTATCTATCTATCTATCTATCTATCTATCTATCTATCTATCTATCTATCTTCTTCCCACACAATTCACCATTTTGGTCTGTAGCCCAAATGCCCACCACCCAGGAATGTGAAAACTTACATTTGGCAATTTCATCACAAAGTCGTGCAGCTGGGCCTTTTTCGCAGCAGATATCACTTCGTTCATACTGACTTCCCGAAAGTTGTTCCCGTACTTTATATTATCAGCAATGCTACAGTCAAACAGGATGGGCTCTTGAGATACAATCCCTATTTGGGATCTTAAAAAGGACACGTTGACTTTCTTTGAGTGGTGGCCATCGATAAGCTGAAAGCGAGAGCACATGAGAAGTCTGCATTTAACTGATTGGTCACTTAATGTAGAAGGGTAACATCAATAGGCTTTATTATTATTATTAGTCATTTTGCCTACACCTTTATCCAGGTTGACATAAAAATAAATGCACATAAAGAATATTCTGAGTGATTAAAAAGTTAACAAGCAATAGTGAATACATTTTAAAGTAGAGCACAAGATTTGTCCCCCAGTCAGTGCACACTAGAAGTCAACAAACCACTGTTGGCTTAGCATTGATTGGGTTAAAGAAATCTTAGACATTCAGGTGGGGACAAAACGGGCAAAAATCCCTAGTTGTCCAAAAATGCTTCGTGAAGGACCATGATGGCCTATGCATCAGTACATTAAAAAAGATTTTTTTGACAAACTTTTAAAAAGTGCTGGACCCACACACCAGGACGTCTGTGTCATGGGTGCATTCACACCCATAAAGCTTTTGTTTATTAATACTGTAGCACCAGTGCTGAGTGCCAATATGGATTATTTGTTCTTTACATTTCTCACTGTCCTTAAAAGGATCACTTTTTGTTGCTGCACTAGATGGAATTCATTTGCAACTGTGCATGCTTGCTGTTTTTACAGGATCCCGTGCCACTGGCTCTGAAGCTGCTTTTTTGTAAGATGGAATGTCAGTTTATATTGTTGGTGGCTCATCCCTGGCTAATGCAACTTGTCAGCGCTATTACATAGCTCCTCCCTTTAATGTCGCTGTCCCCGGCACTTTGAAAAGTGAGTGATGGTCTTCTTTTTTGCTACAGTTGTGTGGACAGTGACAAAGGCACATCAGCAGGAGTCTTGATTATTTTATTGTTAAATAGATGTCAAGTGCTGTGTTGTCACGCAGTGCAGCAGAAATGTTAAACACTGCACTTCTCTGCGGTGATCTGTCAATTATATGTGAGCAGGCAAACTTTCTTGTGTGGAACTGCACAAGCACCATTCTCTTGGCTGTCTTCCTCATTGAACCAACACTGCAAATGGTGTCCCGGACCATAGCTTTGACACTCTCCTCCCCACTGCTCCTCTGCAATGCCTCTACTATTCACCTCATCCATTGCCTGTGCAGTCTTACCACTGGCCCAGCATTGCACGGCTTAGCAGGGGTCAGTGGCAGCTCGATCTGACACACATCTCCCAGCTCCATGAGTCTAAGTGAAATCAAAAAAGTATAAAGAAAGAAACAAAAATGGGGGGGAGTGGAGAAAAATGACAAACACGCAGAGAAAATATATTAAAACAGAGGAGAGGTATAGTAGACATCCTGACAGTTACGGGTTGCAAAGTGCTGGCCAGTCCTTCAAATGCCTACTCACTCACACACTGTTGGGTTCTGCTGTTGTTTAGGACCACTTGGGCATATTTCCTGTTGTTTGTCATTGGCTTTGTTTTTTGTCAATAATTTTATTTTGATATGTTTATGTCATTCATTATTATTTTCACATTTTTTATGATATTATGTTTTTTGAGCATTGCTGTTGTTGTAAAGGATACTCTACTCCCGTATGGTTACTGGGAAGAAGATAAGTCTGTGACTGTGGTCTGCCGTAATCTTTGGTTTGAACTTTACATGAATAAAAAACAAGTAAAGGAAAGACTTTTTAAAAATTAATAAATACATTTCAGGTGCTATTCCTGACTTTAGCTTTTGAGATTGTCCCAAATACAAAACGTTTGCCCGATCAGTCAACCACTGCCCTTTTGTTTGATCACTCCTTGGCTTTCTTGCCTACCTTTATGAATAGATGTCCTTACTGGTCACATATTCACATCCACACTCACTCACATTTGACCAATTTATTGTAGACAATCAAACCAACATTGAAAAACGTTGGCGTGTGGAGCACCACCAGAATGCAGGAAAAACCCCCACAAGAACACAAGGAAAATGTGCCAAATCCGCCAGTGGGCCAGGTAGGAATTCAAAAGCCAGGTTATTGAATTTGTTTGGAAGCTATGCTTACCACTGCACCATTGACTCCTTTCTTGGATTCCCCTGCACGATGAAACATTCACCAACTGGTACAGGCAACTATTAAATCCTGCATGAGTCACTTCTGCCAGTCCCTCACCATTTGCAGGGTACCATACCTCTTGTTCACCCTGTGGCAAACAACTAGCCACCAGGTGTCCTACTAATCACACCAGCTTACTCGACTAATTGTTCTGTCTCTCCCTTCTATTCCTTTTTTCCACACAAACACATCTGACTTACCACTTTTCCTTGATCAGGATCATAAAATCTTTCCAACAGCTGGACACTGGTACTTTTTCCGCAGCCACTGCTACCTACAAAGGCCAGGGTCTGGCCAGATTTTACAGAAATTGTCAGTCCCTTCAGTACTTGAATGTCTGGCCGTGTAGGATATGTAAACTTGCAATCCATAAAGTCGATATTTCCTTTAAAGTTTGACTGTAAAATAGTAAAATGAAAGGAACTTGAATTAATGCAGTTAATGAAAAATAATATTCTTTTTGTAAACGTTTTAATTCTTGCTTACCCACTTCTCTCCTTTATCATCATAAACACTGATCTTTGGGACTCGATCAAGTAACTGGAAGAATCTTGCAGCCGATATTTTAGCCTTGGCGTAATCAGGAGTGTAAGATGAGGCTCTCCCCAGGGCGGTGCCACTCGTCACAATGGCAGAAATGACTCTGGATGGACAGAAATATATAGAGCTCTGGGTAAGACTGAGCAGACAGTAGATCCTGTTAAAGAAAGCTCATCTTCAAAGCTGACAGTGCCTTGACGACACAGTAGGCATCACTGCCATCCCACTAATCCAGTATTCTAAACTCAAATCCTGCACTTAGTGGATTGAGTACTCCATTTTTCCTCCAATATCCCCAAGCAAATACAAAGTTAGTTTGATTGGTAATTTGAAATTGGTCTCTGTGTAGACACTGCAGTGCACTGTGGCCCTGTCCTGTCTGTTTCCTACTTTGTGGTCAGTGCCAGGATCAACTCTGGCTTCCCACAGACTCTGAATTGGATTAAGTGGGTCTGAGTTGTGATACGTTATCTCTTCACACTACTACTCAGAATGCAAGAGTGAGGGTAAAAATGGATACAGGCAGGACCTGAACCCCAATGCCATTGATGTACAGTCAGATCACCTGTGCTATTCTGCATCCACTGTACATGGCGTGAGCATCACTCTTTTAGACAATTCATCATTGTGGTTTTCTCTGAATATTTTCCCAAATTAAATTAACTTTTAGGTAAGGCTTGAATTTTTCTGGGCCTTAGAGACATGAGATGATTATGACATCCTGAGGTGCCCACATCCATGAGTATCTTCTGTTGCCTGGGACATCAAAAATCATCAACCGAGAGCCCTAAAGAGAGAATGTGACATGTGTCGACCGTTGTTGTGATGTGAAATTTTGCATACAAGTTGGTAAATATTTTGTATGTCTTTATTTGTAACTTAGACAAATCAATGGAATATTACTGTTACATCATTGATAATAACAGCAATGGTTTGATGGTTTAAGAACCCCTTCCCCCTTTTAGGACTGAGTCTCTTTGAATTTTATGACAGGGCTGGTGGAAGTGCCACAGACAAGTTTGGCTAATATTTCTCTGCTAAAGTCTCTCAGTCAACCCCCACAGGAAAGCCAGGCTGTCTAACTGCCAAGCTTTACCTTAACATATGGTTTGGAGGATGGCAGGTGTGAAGGTGTTCTATTCCTCCATTGGTCTGAAGTATGGCTGTTTGGAACTGGCTTGTATCAAAAGCTTTTAAGTACCACGACGCCCAATTGGCTGTAGGAGTTGGACAGAAAACCTATAAATTTGCTTGCTTTACCTCACCCTCTCTCTCTCACCAAACTGATGAAAGACCATCTCACACACCATGAACTGAAAAGGACAACACAATAAAGAGCACAGCTCAGCTGCCATATTGAGACAGGCATGCGACCTGTTCTGAAGAAAGCTGACCTCAAATGACGCCTTAACTAGAAACATTTTAAGTAATTAACAAGTCTGTGTGCCGCCTGAAACTACACATCACCATTTATCAGGTTGTATGGTTGCCAATATTTAAATGTACTTTGCATATTGTTATTATTTATGAATATTACCAATAATACATTGTTTAAATTGTAACGTAACTCCTGCTTGTCTTTTACTACACCTAATTGCCTGAGGTTATACATGTAGAAGGGAAGGTGGGGAGAAGTTATAAAGTATAACACCTTATAAGCAGTGGTAAGTCTGTGGGATTTGAGGCATTCTGACAAAGGCTACACATTAATAATAAAAAAGGGGTATATTACTCTACCAAGACAAAACAACCGTGTAGAATGGGGGACGTATAGAAAAGCTGTGGTCATTTCTACATGGTGTGACAGAAATGTATGTAAACACCCTTAAATGAAAGTCTGCGATGTGCACTTTAATCATGTCACAACATTGTTTGATCTGTAATTTTAAACTGTAAAGCAGAGAGGTAAACAAGAAAAAGATGTGTCTTTGTCCCAGACATTATGGAGGGTACTGTATATATAAATTAGTGAAAGCAGTAACTACATACCTACATCAGTTCACCTAATCTGCATTTTTTTTCTTTTTGTTTTTTGATGTGAAAAAGGAAACTGGAATACCTTAAGAAAATGTGGATATGGTGAGAACTTGCATACTCCACATAAACAGCCACACTTAGAAAGAAGGACTTTCACCCTTCAGTATCTCTTACAGAGTTCAGCTGTAGTTTGAGATGAACTGCTGATCTACTTTGGGTTTTTATTATTTACTTAAAATTGGTGTGACTTTGTTGTACTTTCTCTAGCTTTTTATCTTAATAAAATGTCTTAACCCTAATCCATGAATGAGGGGGTCTCCAAGACCTCCAGTCGCAGAATTTCAAATTCTTTCCCTTTCAAGGTAATACGACGGCCATGAAATTTTCATTTTGTGTTGTCTTGAAAAATGTGCCGAAATCTGCTTCTCAATAGCTTAGTGCAAATAAGTGCTACAGTAGAACAAAGCAGTTAGGGGTCTCCGAGACCCCCCATTCATGGAAACGTTAACATTTTTGTACGAGCGTTTTTGCTTCGTCTTATATTTTATATTTGAATTTTCTATTTAAATTTGTATTTTCTTAGTCCTGCCTGAGACATTGCTGGTGTATAGTTTTTTGAGGAACAAGTCCAGTTGATGTGTTTATGAACAATGAGTCAAAGACCACCAAAGAAATTCAATGCATCTGAAGCCCTGGCTGAAATAATGAAGGAGTTGTTGGATATCGATACATCAGACAACTCAAATGAAGATGACAATGATGATGGAAGTGACACTGTGTCACGTGATGAGGAAACAAAAATTGATGATGAAACAGCCCCATGGAGATGCAGCAAATGTAGCTAAGAAGCGAAGCTGTCACATGTGCCCAAAGGCAAAGGAGAGAAAGATAAAGGCTCCCAGTGCAAACTTCCGGTTTGCCAGGAACATTCAGGGCGCTCCCTTATGTGTCTGGCCTGCAAACAAGTTGAAGTTGAGGCAGATTCTGAGTGACTGTTCTGTATGCGAATCAGACATGTAACTGACGTCTTGTTTTAGTGCTACTATGATTGTATTTTATATGATTTGGTGAACACTAAACATGCATGTAAACCATTGAAAATTTATATCACATTTACTTAATTTCAGAGGTAATAAAAATTTCTGAAGTTATTGTATTGCTTTTTAGGCAGATTTAACCAGTTTAAAATGGTCTGCAAGATGGGGGTCTGCAAGACCCCCCATTCATTGAAACGTTATAAAAATGGCATTCATGGATAAGGGTTAAAAAATGGAATTCATGATTCTGGAGGTGTATTTCTTTAGAATAATATGTGCTCTAGAATGGAGTATAATCTAGAATCTTTTGAGTCATTACAGAGGTCCTTGGACAGCACACAGGCTTGGGCAGATTTTCAGCAGATAAACTTTTATGTAAGTAACTGTAAAGTATTACATGCAGGAAGTGAAAATGAAAAATAAGTATGCTTGACTATATACTTTTAAGATGAGCACTGATTAATAATGATAATGATGAGCAATGGAAGTAATGATTAAGACTGGAGAATGATACTGGAGATATGTGAACTGTCATTACATCATTATATATATATTTTTATTTATATTTTTATATATATGTATATATGTACTTATATGTACTTTTTATACTTATTAAATATACATATATTTCATACTTATGTATATAATTTTATGATATCTTTATGCATCTTTTGAGCACCTAATTTTATACTCCTGAGTACTCAAGCATTTATTATATTTTTTAAACTGGCAGCACTAGAGTGAACTATTATTACATCGGACTGGGTGGAGGATTAGCAATAATAATAATAATAATAATAATACATTTTATTTATATAGCGCCATTCCCATGCTCAAGGCACTTACAGAATATAAGAAAGAACGGCAGGGTATACAGTATATAGCACAGTACAAACCAAATAAATAAATAAAGAAGATTAAGACAGTAAATTCAGAGAAAGCCTAACAGACAACAGAATTGATGGTCTAGCACACACACACACACACACACACACACACACACATACGGGTTACATGAGCATCTTGACAGAGAGGTAAACTGAGAGAAGGCTAATAAAGTCAGGCAGAGCTAAAAGCCTTCCTGAACAGATGAGTTTTGAGTTGTTTTTTAAAAGAATTCATGGAGTCAGCTGACCTGATTCATTTCGGTAGGTCATTCCAGAGTCTGGGCGCTATACAGCTGAAGGCCCTGCTGTCACCCATGGAGTGTAGATTAGTGTGGGGCACAACAAGATTACCAGAATCAGAGGACCTTAGTGGGCGGGCAGGCACATAGTGATGGAGGAGGTCACTGATGTAGTTAGAAGGTCACTGGTGAGGTTATTTAAGGCTTTGTAGGTTATTAGTAGGATTTTATATTCGATTCTGTAAGACACAGGGAGCCAGTGAAGACGGAGCAGGATGGGTGTGATGTGCTCGCTGTTGCTGGTTCGAGTAAGGACTCTTGCAGCCGATAAGGGGACAAAAGGCTAGGAGACAAAGGTGGAAAAATGCCAAAAGGCATTGTTCATTGGTATAATAAATAATTGGCCAGGGTGGGCATTAACTAATAAAAAGTAGGCCCGACTAAAGTGTGAACAAACAATAGTGGCAAAATGAAATTAGGTGTTGTCCATTAGCATAAGCAAGAGTGTCTAAATATCTTATCTATGTTAAGTTTTGTATAAAGAGATGTCTCTATGCCCTGGAATAGCAGCTTTTCTTGCAGACAGAGCACGGCTCTATTATTTTTTAATAAAGTCTAAGCCTGAACCTTGCATGATTTCCTGGTTTGGGATTTTATTCTGCGACAATACAAAATACCTCTAATGAGTACAAGGAGATAAGGCGCAAGGATGAAGAGAGAGGTGGCGAAGGCTAAAGAAAAGGCGTAAGATGAGTTGTATGAGAGGCTGGACACTAAGGAGGGAGAAAAGGACCGGTGGGCTAGACAGAGGGACCGAGCTGAAAAAGATGTGCAGCAGGTTAGGGTAATAAAAGATAAAGATGGAAACATACTCACAAGTGAGGAGAGTGTGTTGAGCAGATGGAAAGAGTACTTTGAGAGGCTGGTGAATGAAGAGAATGAGAGAAAGAAGAGGTTGGATGATGTGGAGATAGTGAATCAGGAAGTGCAACGGATTAGCAAGGAGAAAGTAAGGACAGCTTTGAAGAGGATGAAAAATGGAAAGGCCGTTGGTCCAGATGACATACCTATGGAAGCATGGAGGTGTTTAGGAGAGATGGCAGTGGAGTTTTTAACCAGATTGTTTAATGGAATCTTGGAAAGTTAGAGGATGCCTGAGGAGTGGAGAAGAAGTGTACTGGTGCCGATAGTTAAGAATAATGGGGACGTGCAAGACTGCAGTAACTACAGGGGAAAAAAAAACTGATGAGCCACAGCATGAAGTTATGGGAAAGAGTAGTGGAAGTTTGGTTAAGTGAGGTGATGATTAGTAAGCAGCAGGATGGTTTCATGCCAAGAAAGAGCACCACAGATGCAATGTTTGCTCTGAGGATGTTGATGGAGAAGTTTAGAGAAGGCCAGAAGGAGTTGCAACAGCATCTTTGTGGACCTGGAGAAAGCATATGACAGGGTGCCTCAAGAGGAGCTGTGGTATTGTATGAGGAAGTTGGGAGTGGCAGAGAAGTACGTAAGAGTTTTACAGGATATGTACAAGGTAAGTGTGACAGAGGTGAGGTCTGCAGTAGGAGCGACAGATGCATTCAACGTGTAGGTGGGATTACATCAGGGATCATCTCTGAGCCCTTTCTTATTTGCAATGGTGATCGACAAGTTGACAGATGTGATTAGACAGGACTCCCTGTGGACTATGATGTTTGCTGATGGCATTGTGATCTGTAGTGATAGTAGGGAGCAGGTTGAGGAGACCTTGGAGAGGTGGAGATATGCTCTAGAGTGGAGAGGAATGAAGGTCATTAGGAACAAGACAGAATACGTATGTGTAAATGAGAGGGAGGTCAGTGGAATGGTGAGGATGCAGGGAGTAGAGTTGGTGAAGGTGGGTGAGTTTAAATACTTGGGATCAACAGTACAGAGTAATGGAGATTATGGAAGAGAGGTGAAGAAGAGAGTGCTGGCAGGGTAGAATGGGTGGAGAAGAGTGTCAGGAGTGATTTGTGACAGACGGGTATCAGCAAGAGTGAAAGGGAAGGTCTACAGGACAATAGTGAGACCAGCTATGTTATGTGGGCTGGAGACGGTGGCACTGACCAGAAAGCAGGAGACAGAGCTGGAGGTAGCAGAGTTAAAGATTCTAAGATTTGCATTGGGTGTGATGAGGATGGACAGGATTAGAAATGAGGACATTAGAGGATCAGCTCAGGTTGGACGGTTGGGAGACAAAGACTGAGAGGCGAGATTGCATTGGTTTGGACATGTGCAGTGGAGAGATGCTGAGTATATTGGGAGAAGGATGCTAAGGATAGAGCTGCCAGGCAAGAGGAAAAGAGGAAGGCCTAAGAGAAGGTTTATGGGTGTGGTGAGAGAGGACATGCAGGTGATGGGTATAACAGATTAAGATGCAGAGGACAGAAAGATATGGAAGAAGATGATCTGCTGTGGCAACCCCTAACCGGAGCAGCAGAAAGAAAAAGGAGAATAAGGAGAAGGTAGGGATGGAGCTGCCAGGGAAGAGGAAAAGAGGAAGGCCTAAGAGAAGGTTTATGGATGTGGTGAGAGAGAACATGCAGGTGACAAGTGTAACAGAGCAAAATGAAGAAGATTTGAAGATATGGAACATGATGATCTGCTGTGGCAACCCCTAACAGGAGCAGCTGAAAGAAGAAGGTTTTTCTACATGCAGAGAACTATAGACACATGGAGAAAGTTACCAGTTAGTGTGGTACAGAGCAGGATTTCATGGACCTTCAAAACTTATCTTGGAGTAATTGATTGGCTAGGACTGGAGAGCTTTGTTTGGCTGAATTGTCTGTTCACATCAAAACTCTCTAATTTGTTTTGAGTAATTAAGTTTTCAATTTACAAATAAAGTTCAAAAACAGAAACACATCACTTAGTAGCTTAAATTGGATGGTCATCATGATGTCACCTACCAATCTGCACGGCACGTGCCTAACTTTGGCCCAGATAGCCACACTTGGTCAGGTGGTCAAATGATAACATTAGAACTTACAGTATATTTCATCCTAGGCATGTGCAAAAGGGTCAGTGGTAGCAACACTGTACAAGATTCACAGGGGATGGAATTGTCACAAGATTGGACCATGCAAGTCCTTAATTTAGTTTTAGTTGTTAGAGTTAATACGTGGAGTTTGCATGTTCTCCCCGTGTCTGTGTAGGATTCCTCAGGGTGCTACGGTTTACTTCCATAGTCCAAAGACATGCAGGTTAGGTGCATTGGCGATCCTAAATTGTCCCGTGTGTGTGCTTGGTGTGTGTGTGTGTGTGCCCTGCCTGGGATTTGTTCTTGCCTTGTGCCCTGTGTTGTCTGGGATTGGCTCCAGCAGACCCCATGACCCTGTGTTAGGATATAGCAAGTTGGATGATGAATGACTGACATGACTGTTAGAGTTATTTCCATGTATACAGAAAACAGAAAAATCCTATTCATGCATTTTTATTTCCTAAAGCCTCTAGAGGACAGTAGAATATAACTCTGCAAACATACTCGATTATGATTTAAAGAACCAAATAGAATGGAATCTCTCAGGGGCATGTAAACTTGCAGTTGGGGGTGGGTGGTGATGAGGCTGAGAGGGTTAGAGAAGAGAGAAGGCCAGAGAAGTGGAGAAGGTTCTCAGATGAGTATGTGTTAGTAGTCAAATGCTGCCGTTTTTTAGGGAGACTTGTGCCTTTAGGCGCCTGTTATTTCACCCAATATTTGTAGTTTTCTTAATCCTTTCCTTTTTTTGTCATTAAACTACTTATGTTCTTTGTGTTTGGTTTTAGGGCCTGCTCAGAAGCACACTCTACAGTCCACACACGAAAATATTAAGTACAGCCAGGGATTAGTCAAGTACCCTTACCTGAACACATAGCTGAAGTGAAGTCCTTCCTGACTCACTAGAAAACCTCCATACCGGTAAGATGCCGAGTTCGCCATGAACACCACACTCTGGGCAAAACCAAAGCACAGTCCATAAATGTTGGCTTTTTTAATGGCTGATTTGTAAGGATCCTTGAGGAGAGCTTCATACATTTCCACAAACTTCTTCTCCTTCCCTAAGCCAGCAATTGTCCTGATGTTGGTTAATGCTTCACCAGAAATCTAAGAGTTAAATGAATGATAAATTATAAATTAATAAGTTATTATAGTTACTGGTAATTTGTTAAGGCTTTGAAGCTATGACTTTAATTTCAAGACAATTTAAAATGGTGGTGTAACAGTCAGCTCTGACTGCTCACAACTCTAGAAGAATGGACAGGAACCTCTGTTTGGTCACGGTCTCTGTTTGTCTTGTTGTCCCTGAATTCATGGATGTCCTGCTTTTTTTGGATACTTCTAAATCCTCCCACATCCCAGCACTTGTGCATTAGACTAACTGACCAATTCAAAATGGCCCTCTATGACTGAGTAGTGGAGCAAGCATTGTGGACCCTATGAATGACTGGCTGCCCACCCACAGTTGTCTATTATTTGACTGGACTCTGATACCCCAGAACCTTATGTTTGGAATAAATGAAAGAAGAGAAAAAATGGATGGATGTCTTACGAAATTTATCGCCATAACAATTTGGATTTCATGTCATTTAATTTGGTGAGGGTCATTACAGATGAATGTGGACAGAATTGGTGAAACATTTGGTGGACAATTTTTTTTTTTTAAATATAAAATTTTACACATAGATAATTAAGATTTTAGTATAAACACAGGTTTGAAACTTAAAAGCACCCTTTATGAGAAGGTCCTATGAGATGTAGTAGATTCGAAACAATCTGTGTCAAGAAAGAGGTGTTTTACCTGCCCAGCAGACTCCATGGCCTTCTTATCCTCCTTGGCAAATCCAGTCATCATTTTTGCTTGCAAGCCTCCAGATAAGGCCAAGAAAGGCAAAAAGCACATAATGACTAAACTCAGTTTCCAGCTGAAGTAAAACGATATAATAATGGCGACTCCGATATTGGTCAGTGAGTTCACAATCATTCCAATCTGTGATCCAGTAGCCTGAAAGAGTGAAACCAAGAGAAACAATTAGCAAAACTGGAGGTTCCAAGACATTAAATCAAAGTTGTAGAGTTGTAGAAGATAGGAAGGATGTCAATTCCCACATTAAAGGAACGCAGTCTCCTAAGGAAGAAGAGCCTACTCTGACTTTCTTATATATTTCTTCTGTGTTATGAGACAAGTCCAACCTGTCAATGATGTGAACCACAAAGTATTTGTAGGAGTGGACCACCTCTACATCCACTGCCTCAGTAGTGACCGGACATAGAGGCTTGTTGGTGTGGTGAAAGTCAAAAATCAGTTCCTTGGTTTTACTGACGTTAAGATGCTGGCAATTCTGTTTGCACCAAAAGCAAAATTCTCAATCTGACTTCTATTCCCTTTCTCATCCCCTTATCAATACACCCCATAACTTCAGAATCATCTGAGAATTACTGCAAGTGACCTGACCTCCTGTTATATTTATAGTCTGAGGTATACAAAGTAAAGAGAAAAGGAGATGGGCCTGTTCCTTGTGGTGCCACAGTTTTGCTCACATCCATATCAGACACACAGTCCTTGAGTCTCACAAACTGCAGTCTGCATGACAGGACATCATCCAGCACACCAAAGGCTCATCCACCTGCATATCTCTGAGTTTACCTCTTAACAGAGATGGCTAGATGGTATCGAAAGCACTGGAGAAATGAATAACATAATCCTCACAATGCTGCCAGCTTTGTCCCAGTCAGAATAAGCCTTGTGGAGCAGATAGATGATAACTGCATCCAGTGCTTCAATCTTTGTCTGTGGATCCAGGTGGTCTACCACAAGAGCACTCGTGTAGTCCAGGACCAGTCACTCAAAGGTCTTCATGATGTGATACTTAAGAGCCACTGGTCTGTAGTCATTAGGTGAAGAGGCGCCCACCTTCTTTGGAACAGGAACAATGCAGGATGTTTTCCACAGCAGTGGCACTTTCTGAAGCCTTGGGGACAAACTAAACAGGTGACAGAGGACACCACAGGTCTTAAGAACTCGAAGACTATCTCCATCTGGTCACGCAACTTTTCTGTGTGTAGCTTCCTCAGTAGCCCCCTTGTCACTGGGCCATTTCAGTTGAGGTAAGAGCTGTTGATATAGTAGGGATGGTGTGGAGAGACTGGTCATTGGAAGAAGGTGGCAGTGAGAAGGACGATCTATTAAAAAATTGGTCCAGGGGTAATAGCTTTGTCCACATCCCCTTCTGGCAACTGAGCCCTGGATTGCTTGAGTCCGGTAATGATTGACAAAATTGTCATCATAACTGGCAAAGTGACTGTCCTCTTACCAAACACAACACATGTCTGATGGATCAACATGCCTACCCAGGATATATCATCACTAGAAATCTTTATTTAAATACTGTAACAAATGGCAGCCAGACACACACAAAAGTATTGCATAAAAACACTTTAAGACAGAAAATAAATACTTTTTCTCTGTGTCAATGACACAAATATGCTAGAAGCAAAATGTCATTTATTTTGTGATTTTTTTTTGTAAAGCAAAACACTGGATTTCACTACAAATTCAGTTTCATGTGAACTGTTTTATTCATCTCTAAAATTTATATTTTACATAACTTGTGAGGCCTGTGGTGGGCTGGCGTCCTGCCTGGGGTTTGTTTCCTGCCTTGCACCCTGTGTATGCTGGGATTGGCTCCAGCAGACCCTTGTGACCCTGTAGTTTGGATATAGCAGGTTGGATAATGAATGGATGGATGGATAACTTATGAGGTGAGGTTTAGAGTGTCAGAGAGCGGCACGTTAAGTGTGTTTACCTTAGTCTCTAGAGCCTGTGATGGTGTGTGATGTAAAAGGCACTATAAAAGTCTGTGTGGAAATTATAGATAAATAATTAAACTAGACCTGGTGCACTAAGATCAATGAGAAAAGGGAAACCTGGTAGCTAAAATGTTAGGCTGTAGGCTGACAGTTCCGATAGACTCTAGCTGCGGATCTCCAGAGCTCCTCTTCATTGAGGAGGTTGTTGCTTTACATGATACATCAGTGATAACAAACACCACTATGGTTACGATTAGGGTTGGGGAAGGGTTATCTGACTCAAGTCAATTAAACCATGTGACAAACACCTGCAATCCCATTGGCTGTCGAGCGGAGATACTGAATCACCTCACCAGTGCAGTCCCTACCAATGGCTCACTGTAGGACTCCACACAAGCCACTTCACCTGCCTGTGATCTTGGTGTAGAGTTATGAATTTTGCATTCATTACCTGCAACTCGGAGTGTATCGATAACCGTAGCAGCTGATTACTTATTGACTGCATCTCTGTTGCCCATTAGCACTAAAACATAAGTAATATGATATTTATTATTTGTTACTAACCCTCACCTATTCTGTTTCTCTTCTCGGTACTCAAATGTGTCACTTGGTGCCACAGCCCACCTGCCAAGTTGTTTTGCCTGCCTAAGGTAAAGTCATCTCTGATGGAGGATCGCAGGAATCGTCGGGTAGAGGGATCCTTTCATCAGATTGGCTGGTCCAGCACTGACTCAGCTGTGGAATGGCCGATAGGGGGAGGTAGATTGCTGACTGAGGTCTCCAGGACTCTGAACAAATCCAAATCATATTATGGGATATCATCTACTGTTGAATTTTTCTCTGTACTTGTAATATTTCTAATGCACTACTATACTGTATTGAAGATTACTTGTATTCTCTTCTGTGTATTGTATTATATTGACCCCAATTTTTTTTTAACACCCACTACGCGCCCAACCTACCCGGAAAGGGGTCTCTTTTTGAGAGAAACCTTTTCCAAGGTTTCTTCTATTTTTTTCCTACAAGGGTATTTTTTGGGAGTTTTTTGCTGTCTTTTTAGAGAGTCAAGGCTGGGGGGAATGCCAAAAGGCAGGGCCTGTTAAAGCCCATTGCGGCACTTCTTGTGTGATTTTGGGCTATACAAAAATAAATTGTATTGTATTGTATTAATGAAAAGTCACAGATACAAAGTACACAAGAGCAGTTAAAAAGTCTAGGATTGAAAATAAGCCACCGCCTTATTTATACTAAGGTGCTTCTATTATTATTAATCCAACTTCTTAATAAATTACAAGGAAATAATACAAAGCCTTACATTATTTTTATGACATGACCAATGATTCTACTTCTTACCCCTTGAACCTGAGATGCATCAGTAGCCAGTCTTGTTGTTAAAGCCCCAGGACTGTTTTTGTGGTCATCAAACCAACCCGTTTCCTGTCCCAGCATGGCCTGGAAGCCAAGCTTCCGGAGTCTTCTAGTTAGCAGTTCACCAGATTTGGAAAATGTGTAACCCTGTGATAAAGAGTGAGGCAAATATTAGTCGAATAAAACTAACTGTGCTGTTGAACACAGAGAACACCTTTATAGGCAAGGGAGTGCAATCTGAATCTGTGTGTCCAAAGGTACAGGGTGGCACCAGGAAACGGGAAATTTTCAATGCACGAATAAACACATTACAAAATACACTTAATGATTAAAATGTATTGTACAGGATATGATGGTAATCAATATTCATTTTATATTTTGAAGAAAACATCATGAAGGTGTTGTCCATTTCTCTGTACGCATTCTGACAGCCTGTTGTGGAAATTCTGCATTGCTCGATGTAACGTGTCAAGAGGAATGCCAGCGATTTCCTCTTCAATCCTCCTTTGTAGTTCAGCAATGGCTACAGGATGTGTGTGGTACACTTGGCTTTTAAGATGTCCCCATAGAAAAAAATCACAAACAGTAAGATCTGCGGATCTCGGAGGCCATGGAATGTCACCATTGCGTATACAATCGTTAAATAACTGCTGTTGACTGTAGGGCAGTATGCGAAGTGGCTCCACCTGGGGACTTCTTTTGTTAAGGATGAACCCGTTTCTTTGAAATTCCACACCCATGTTGTCATTGAATGAGCCGATGGGACACGATCGTGATGTCCTAACTGGTGATGACCCTGAAATTCCCTTTGCACAGCAGTCAAACTGTCACCATTCTTATAAAAGGCTTTCACAGCAAACGCTTGTTACGCACCACTCCACTGCTCCGTTATAACTAATGGCAAGGGGTCCTAAACAAGGTCACATTGGTCCCAAACAACTGCCGGCACCCCAGGGTCGCCAACACCTAGTTCCAAAATTTCCTGTTTCCCTGTGCCACCCTGTATTAAGAAAGCTGTGCATTGGGGACCATTTGGCTGTCAGTTAACCAAATGGGAAGCAACGATTCGGTTGACTGTTTTTGTTTCTCCTTGTAACTTTAACTTGGGCTCTTAACATTTACTAAAAACACATCAATTGTCAAATTCTCCAGGAACTAATTCCTCTTACGGATATATATTGTATGGGCAGACACAAACCATATGGCCTAAGATTTTTTTGGACATTTGACCATCACACCTATAAGATCTTGCTGAACATCTCAAAGATCACAGACATTAATTTGAAGTCCATCCCACCTCCAAGCCATCACCATAACAGCCTCCATTCTTTTTTCTACAAGATGTGCATCTGTGGAAATTTATGCCCATTTAGCCAAAAGAGCATTTGTGAGTTCAGATCCTGGTGTTGGGCAAAAAGACTTGACTCACAATCATCATTCAAATTCATCCCAAAGGTGTTCAGTAGGTCAAGATTCTGTGCAGGCCGTTCGAGTTCCTCTGTGTCTTCGTGAACCTGGCTTGATGCGGAAACAGTAAAATGGCCTTCAACAAACCGTTGCCACAAAGTTGGAAGTGTACAATTGTCTCAAATGTTAGTATATGCAGTAGCATCAGCAGTACCCTTCAGCGGAATGAATGGGCCTCGTCCAAACTCTAAAAAACAGCTCAAGACCTTCATCTCTTTTACAAGCTATGCCCTTCAGCCTGTGGTGGCCTCTCTCTGTAGGTCTGCATGGTGTACCACTTCATGGCTTAGTTATTGTTGCTCCTCAATGCTTCCACTTCCAGTTGAATGGAGCAGATCTAACAGAGCAGAAAGTTCACATACGGACTTGTGGCAAACGTGATCTCTTATGACAGTGCCACATATAAAGTCATTGAGCTCTTCTACTGCCAGCGTGTGTCAATGGAAACTGCATGGCCACGTGTTTGATTTTATGCATCTTTTAACAATGGGTGTGGCTGAAACATCACGCCAATAGAGAGACTGATAAGAGAAATGCTAACTGGATAACTATACTGGAGCACTGAAAATGGAGTAAGGAGTATATCAGGTTAACCGATTTCGGATTTATATTCAGTAAATGAAGTTCTGTGTTTAAGGACATTCTTGTTAATCATGACACTTGTGACTGGTTGCATGTTGGTTGGACATCCGAGTAAGAAGTTCCCTGTCTTTCTAAATATCTGACAGAACTACTACAACTATTACTGCAAACAATGGCACCTTAAAACTGAGGAAGAGTACATAACTGAACAAACTGAAGTAAAGTTATCAAAACAAAATAATTACTTACTGCATTGTGCAAATCTGAATGCCAGCATGCTATGTTTGGATAAGATTACTGAAACATTATTTGATTACTAGCTGTGCTATCCATCTAAGACTGGTTGAAATCTAAGTAATCAACGTAGACCTCAGCGTTAATGTTTGCAGTGCACCATGTAATGCATATATCTCTGTTATATATCATTTGGTATGGGATTTGTAAAAGTAATGTTAAAGTGTGTGATATGTTGTCTATTAGAATGACAAATGCAATGCATTTTATTACTACAAAACATGTTTGTGATGTGCCATCTGTTGGAATGAGAAGTGCAATGCATATACAGTATCTCTGGTGTATGCCATTTGGCATTGCATTTGTAAAAGCAGTGTGTGGCTGACAAATGGTGCCCTTGCCTGGCCAGGATGCCTCCAAATTTGAAGGACCAGGGGAGAAAGCCTGATCAGGACAGTATCACCCCCAGATCACCAGGTGGCGGCCCTCTGGGTTGATAAGGCACAACAGATTCCCACAGGGCATGTTGGGAACTGGAGTTTGGTGGCTCAGCCCTGTTGGGCTCTGGGTGTGCCACCAGGGGTACTGCTGGGACTCTGGAGCCCTACTTCATCATGCTCCCACCTCACCTGGAAGTGCTTCTGAACCACACTATGGGCCAGCAGAAGTACTTCCGGGTACAGCATAAAAGGATCCAGCTGTCACTGCTCCAGGAGCTATACATCACATGTATAGCAGGATTAAAACTAAGCTGATGCTTGATTTATAGATTTCGATTAATGGATTGCATGCAGCACACGTTTTTTGCTTGGCTGTGTGATTGTGCAATGCTAAGGATCGTCATACCAATACGAGTGCTTCTTGCATTTGAGCCAGTGGTGTTGGGATAATGATAACAGAGGTATTTTTACATAAATTAAATAAGTAGTACAATAGATTACTATTTAGATAGATAGATAGATAGATAGATAGATAGATAGATAGATAGATAGATAGATAGATAGATAGATATGAAAGGCACTATATGATAGATAGATAGATAGATAGATAGATAGATAGATAGATAGATAGATAGATAGATAGATAGATAGATAGATAAGGCACTATATAATAGATAGATAGATAGATAGATAGATAGATAGATAGATAGATAGATAGATAGATAGATAGATAGATAGATAGATAGATAGATAGATAGATAGATAGATAGATAGATAGATAGATAGAAGAAAA
>JANRMT010062814.1:23137937-23154203 GCA_026402145.1 Polypterus bichir lapradei | reverse complement strand
TGTGTGTGTGTGTGTGTGTGTGCCTCTGTCTCGCGTGTGTGTGCCTCTCTTGGGCGTGCCTGTGTGTGTGTGTGTGTGTGTGCCTCTGTCTGTCACACCTGTGTGTGTGTGTGCCTCTGTCTCGCGTGTGTGTGCCTCTCTTGGGCGTGCCTGTGTGTGTGTGTGTGTGTGTGTGCCTCTGTCTCTCACACCTGTGTGTGTGTGTGCCTCTGTCTCGCGTGTGTGTGCCTCTCTTGGGCGCGCCTGTGTGTGTGTGTCGCTCTCTCTCTCTCTCTTGCTCGCTGCACAGGAAATGCACAGGGAGAGACTGAACATGTACAAACCGAAAGGGAAACTGGCTTGTTTGTATACCAAGTGTGTGGTCATGAACCGAGGCAAAAGTTTGGCGAACTTTTTGGTCGTAAACCGATTTGTACGTGTACCAAGACGTTCATGAACTGAGGTTCCACTGTATCTCCCCCTGGATGCTAGATGGCAGCCTCCCTGGGTTGCAGCGGTGCCTCGGACTCCCCCAGGGCTTCATGGGGGGTTGGAGTTCTGTGCAGCCCTGTTGGGTTCTGCAGGCGCTGGGTGCTGGACCCTTCTGGGCACTAGTTTCGACAAACCCGGAAGTACAGCTGGATGTCAGGAGTCAAACACCTGGAGTACTTCCAGGTGCCCAATAAAAGGGGCCAGCAACCACCACTCAGCGGCCAGAGTCAGGTGGAGGAGGACAAGATTGCCTGAGAGGAGTGGTGGTGCAGAGGAAGAGTGTTCTACTTTGGTGTATTGGTGCTTTGGGACTGTGTCTTGGCTGGGGGACACGAGGAAGACGTGCCCTCCAGCTGAAGAAAATAAAAGTTTATTTATTTTATACGTGTGCCTCCGTGTCCAATCTGTGTCGGGTCTGGCACATATATAGCACCTTTTTACAGCTTCTAAACTCCATGTTGCACTGCACATTATTAAAAACACAGCCATCTCCACTGTGAAGCATGGTGGTGGCCACATCAGACCGTGGGGATGCTTCTCCACAGCAGCCCCTGGAAGGCTTATGAGGGTAAAATAAATTCAGCAAAGTGCTGGGAAATCCTGAAGAAAAACCTGATGCAGTCTTCAAGGAGCCTGCACCTTGGGAGAAGATTTGTTTTCCAGCAAGACAATGGCCATAAGTGTAAAGTCAAAGCTGCACAGGAATGGCTTAAAAACAGCAATGCACTGAGTCACTGGAGTGGCGGAGTCCGAGTCAGCACACATTAAAATGTTTGGCTGGACTTGACAATGACTCTCGACTCATGACCGACATGACATCTGACAGGGGTTGAGCAGTTTTGCAAAGAAGAATGGGGAAAAAATGTCAAAATCCAGATGTGCAAAGCTGATGAAGAAAGTGAGACCTGTGCACACAGCAGCGTCAAGGCCATCATGACCCCCATCTACTAAATACTGACTTAAAGGAGGTGAATGCTTATGAGATCAATTATTTTGTGTTTTAAACCTACAATAATTTAGTTCACTTTTCAGAGATATTTTTTCACTTTGACAATAAAGGGACTTTTTTTGTTGAATCGGGACAAAAAATTCAAATTAAATCCACTGTCACTAAGTATTGTATAACAATACAAGGTTTTGAACCCTTTTTAATTGACACTGTATTTGATCACGAAGAAAAGGAAAACACCACAATTTACTACATCTATAGATATCTGCAAACTTGTCACTATAAAAATCCAGACTACAATAAATGTTATGGAATAAAGTGGCATGGACAACTACGACAAAGACAAACCTCTCTCAAAGTGATGGCAAAGGACAGGTGCAAAAAAAAAAACGAGTGCTGAAATGATATGACAATTTCTATCATCTACATTGCAGGTAGGGTCCCTCACACACCTGTATACATTGATAAAAGTATTTAGCGATTGGTGCGACGACTCCAGAAGTTATCAGCTTTTGTACTTTACAAGAAAATGCCTGCAGACGCAATGTCCGTTGCTTCATTATGGAGCAGAACATAATGCCGGTACAACCAACAAGCTTCTCAGCAGGGAAAAAGGAAGGAAAAAGATTTAAGATAAGTGATGAGAAAGGTGGGTTGGCACCCTGCCCAGGATTGGATTCCTGCCTTGTGCCCTGTGTTGGCTGGGATTGGCTCCAGCAGACCCCCGTGACCCTGTGTTCGGATTCAGCGGGTTGGGAAATGGATGGATGGATGATGAGAAACTATCGATTTAAATCAAATTTATAATGACTGAAAGAAAACCAAAATTAGAATCTATCCAGCAGTTCCCTACAACAAAGAAATGAAAGCTTTTACAATAGCAATATTCTAATAGTTGTGATAGATGGCACACATGGGCTGGCATCCTGTCAGGTTAAGGGCCATTACATTTAACCCTAATGCAAGGACCAGGGGAGATGATGAATGGTGAATATTTTCTCTCCCAAATATGCTAATTGATGTTCTTCTTGGACTTTGGCACCCTTTCAGATACCCAAAGGGCATGCTGGGAATTGGAGTCCCGAAGTACAACCCTGTTGGGTTCCATGGATACCACCAGAGGTTTACAATTCTGACTTTGTGGGACTTCCACCTGACCTGAAAGTGCTTCCAATGGACAATGTCCTGGCACCGGAAGTACTACTGGGTTTGTGATAAAAGGTGCCCCTCCGCTTCACCTCGTTGAGTCAGAGTCGGGGGGCAGTAGACAACACCTATCAGGAGGACAGTAGGAGGAATGGAATCTGTACTTATACTTGTGTATTTTGGCTGGTACTTAATTGAAAAGTGTTGGTAACAATAAAAACCTTTTATGCTTGTCCTACTCTTCCACAAAACTGTCTTTGCTTCTGATCCACAGATGGCTACTTCCTTAGATGTGACCACATGCAGTAGTCCATGGAATGACGTGCTAGTGTGCGCTCAACTTGTTTCAGAGAATTGTTCTGATTGATAAAGGTTTTCTGATATGGATCAGTTTCCAGCTCTATGACATGGACCACCGTGGAGAATGACCACTATGTCATGGAACGTCAGAGGATAACCAGTTTGATGCAGAGCACTGGTGCACATACTTATGTCAAACCAATTTATGTCACTTTTTAATTTAGCACACCTGACTTTGGGATGTGGGAGGGAATTGGAATACTTGAAGAAATCCCATGTAGAAATGGGGAAAGTTGTAGCTGAACCCAGCAATCTGGAGCTGGAAAGATGGAATACTCAACAGACTGCTTTATCAATAAAAAAATGGACATTACAAAATTATCAAACGTTTATCCAAACATTTGCCAAGATAGCTTTAAGTAGTACATCGTCCCATGGATTATGGAGCCTTTGTGCCATCACAGAAAGAGCCAATTCACCATGGGTTATTTAGAACTGAATGAGAAATAAAACCAGAACTCCATGTGAATACAGAAAAACGTATAAACTAAACTCATGAGGACTGGCCCAGGTGTTTAAAAGCAGTGAGATGGCCTGTGAATAAAAAGCATTTTAATATTCAGAACTCCATTTACAAAAGTGTCCGCATTATACCTGCAACATCTGCGTGAAGAATGATATCACTCCGATGAAGACAAACAGCACGCAGACACCATCAATATCTCTTTTCTGATCTTCTTTACTGGGCAGTGAAAAGGTCTGAAAAGAAATTGGACTTTATGATACAAAGTTTACCACAACTGGACAAAAAAAAATAAAATACAAAAGTCATTTCTGCCCACATGCTTTCTGAAACAAACCATTAGAGCAGGGAATCTGTAAGAGCCCCATTCAGACTCACAAACCTACCTCTCTCGTAACATTGAACAAATCAGACAAAAGGTATTACAAAAGAATTTGTAAAAATTAGAGGAAAGCAAATCTCGAACAATCCAGATGCTCAGTCTGCCATCTTTCAACTGGATGAAGAAGATTCATCAACTGAAACGAGCTGGTGGCTACACTGGCCCTGTCCTGAGGTTTCTGTAGATATCAAAATTTACACATCACTTTATTAAAATGGGTTTTTTTCCCATTTGTGATTCAAAACCTTTGTGCTCTCTCTGCCTGTTCTTTTATAACACCACAGGTCCAAATATTAGTGGGATGTGTAGTGGGAGAGAAGAAGAAAAGACAAAGTATTGTTATGTGCTTTGCTATATTTGTGTTGGTGGTGGGAAACACTTACTGGAAGAGTTTCCTACGGAAAAGGAAAAAGAATAAAAACACTTCTTTTCTGTGACTTGTGTCCAAGCCAGTCTGTGTTGGGTGTTTGGGGAGCTTGATGACACATTGCTATGCTCTCCGTCCTTGTGGACTCACTTCCTTGCAATGGAAATCAATGAAAGGAAGTCACACTGAGTGGTTCTGACATACAGACAGTAATGGCCTCTAAAAACACCTGAATAAGATACTGAGACAACTTGTATGGTTTTAAATGGTCAGATTTTAAAATCTGTGTTGCTATGGTATTGTTGAAAACAGGAATAAAAGTTTAAAAGTATTTTCTTGATTTTGGCATAACGTCAAGAAAGCACACACTACTCAGTTTCTGGTTCTCTTATGTTTTTTGTAGATTGTTTGTTGGCTTATGCTAGAATCTAGATTTTTTTGCAGATTGAAATGATTGTTTGTTGGTTTATGCTAGAATCTAGATTTTTTTGCAGATTTAAATGAATTGCGGGAATTCCCTTTTGGGTCAAATACCTTGTTATCTATCTATCTATCTATCTATCTATCTATCTATCTATCTATCTATCTTGTAAGTGCCAAAGAGACATCACAGCTTGACGGTACCATATCTTCTTGCCAAGTTTCAAGGTGTCTGGGAATGGATGACCAGAGCCTGGGGACCAGGAGTAGTTCCATCCTCCAAATGTTAGGTCGCAGTAGTATGCTGAAAAGGCTTCCCAGCTTGGACACCCGGAGAGGTTCATGGGAAGTGGAGTCTGGAAGTGCAACCCTTTTAGGGTTCCGGGGTGCCGTTAGTTGGATCTGTCGGGGAAGGACTGTCCTGATTCACAAACAAGCCGGAAGTGCTCTCCTCAAGTCATGGCAGTTCACTGGAAGCCATTCCAGGGGAATGAAGGGCAATTTTATTACCAACCCTTGACAGTGTGATTGGCCTTATCTGAAGAAAGTTTAAAGTAATTTGAAGTAATTTGAAAACCCTAATACAGGACGGCACGGTGGCACAGTGGGTAGCGCTGCAGCCTCGCAGTTAGGAGACCCGGGTTCGCTTCCCAGGTCCTCCCTGCATGGAGTTTGCATGTTCTCCCCGTGTCTGCGTAGGTTTCCTCCGGGTACTCCGGTTTCTTCCAACAGTCCAAAGACATGCAGGTTAGGTGCATTGGCAATTCTAAATTGTCGTGTGTGTGTGTTTGTCTGTGTGTGTGCGTGCCCTCCCCGGTGTTTGTTTCCTGCCTTGAGCCCTGTGTTGGCTGGGATTGGCTCCAGGATATAGCGGGTTGGATAATGGATGGATGGAACCCTAATGCAAGGCTTTACATTACCAAAGTGAGTGAGAGATCTGTAATTCTGACTGATGAACATACAAACTGTTTCATGAGCTATCAGAGTCAGTTGAGAAATGCATCAACACAACGACAAAACGTCTTTAATAGAAAAACATGTGTAGACACAATGGCTGTTTGTGCAAATGATGAGAAAACGAACGATGAGAAATGCTAATGTTTGTGGAAAAATGTGGTACCTATTTCACAATTGAACTAAGATAGAGGAGAAGGACGTTTCTGATGTGTGAATTGTGTCAATCAAAGTCAAAGAGAAAAACTGTAATGACACTGAGCAGCACTCATCGTAAGAGCAGACCTGTTTACTTGCAACATAATTTCAGACTGGCTAAAATGAAGGATCCACGAATTGTAAGACCATCTGTTCGTGCTTCTTCCGTTCATCCTAAATCAAACAACTTCTAACAAATTAAAATAAACAAAAATGAACAACATCTTGAAATCACAGCACAATATTAGTTAAATTAGGATTCTGTTAGTTTAAACCTATTGTCATGTGTGGGATCAACAGTACAGAGTAATGGGGATTGTGGAAGAAGGGTGTAAAAGAGAGTGCAGGCAGGGTAGAATTGGTGGAGAATAATAATAATAATTCTTTGTATTTATATAGCGCTTTTTGCAGGTTAAGGGCCTTGCTCAAGGGCCCAACAGAGCAGAGTCCCTATTGGCATTTACAGGATTCGAACCGGCAACCTTCCGATTATCAGTGCAGTTCCATAGCCTCAGAGCCACCACTCCGGAGAAGAGTGTCAGGAGTGATTTTTGTGACAGATGAGTATCAGCAAGAGTAAAAGGGAAAGTTCTACAGGACGGTAGTGAGACCAGCTATGTTATATGGGTTGAAGACGGTGGCACTGACCAGAAAGAAGGAGACAGAGCTGGAGGTGTCAGAGTTAAAGACACTAAGATTGGCATTGGGTGTGACGAGGATGGATAGGATTAGAAATTAGGACATTAGAGGGTCAGCTCAAGTTGGACGGTGGGGAGACAAAGTCAGAGAGGCGAGATTGCGTTGGTTTGGACAGGTGCAGAAGAGAGATGCTGGATATATTGGGAGTAGGATGCTAAGGATAGAGCTGCCAGGCAAGAGGAAGGCCTAAGCGAAGGTTTATGGATGTGGTGAGAGAAGACATGCAGGTGATGGGTGTAACAGAACAAGATACAGAGGACAGAAAGATATGGAAGAAGATGATCCACTTTGGCAACCCCTAACGGGAGCAGCTGAAAGAAGAAGAAAGAAGTAATCTGTACAAGGTATAATGAAATTTGCATATACCTTTCTTGTACGGACTATTTAGAACTGTAGCAACAATAATATGTTGACACAATCATATGGAAAGATAAGATACCAAAGGGACTTCATTATTTTGTAATTATTATTATAATTACCACCAGTAATATTAAAGAATTTCCATTGGAACATTAAGGTGAAAAATCAGGGTCACAGGTATAAATGATTACAATATGGTAGCAACCCTCAAAATGCAAAACAGCAACATGGGAAATTGAAATTAATTTTAAAATTTAGATAAGTCCGAATGAAATATAAACATTGTACATTTCTTTAATGTTAAATTTAGTTTAAATATATGCTTGTTATTTAAAGCCCAAGAAAACCCAGTATAAGAGACGGCTGGCAGTTCAACCCGGCCGGGATGCCCCTGAGGTGCAAGGGTGGGGGAAAGCAGCTACTTGTGGACTCTGCCTCCCCCAAAACACTAGATGGCAGCTCCCCTGGAGTGTAGTGGTGCCCCAGATTCCCACAGGGCATCCTGAGACTTTGAGTTTGGTTTCTAAGCCCTGTTGGGTGCCGCCAAGGGGTGCTGTGGAAGGACCGGGGGAGTCGTGCTTCCCTTATGGCCCGGAAGTACTAGGAAGTCACAAAGATGGGAGCTCCAAAGTACTTCCGGGCTGATTAAAGAACTTTAATTCTCCTTCTGCCCCAGCAGTGCTGGCAAGTCATGTGGAAGGAAGAACAGAAGCACTTCCAGGTCAAGAACTTTATAAAGGACTGCTGAAGACCCAGCAAGCGAGCCAGAGTCGGGTGGAGGTGGACAAAGCTTACTGGGAGGTGTGGAGGAAGAGAAAAAGAGAAGAATTGCTTATTATTGAGCTTGTGATTTACTTGCCTGTGTTATTGTGGCTGTGGTGTTTGGGGAGCACTGTTTAAAGAAGAAAATAATTATAAAGGATCTTCTTGGTGCTTTTACCCTGAGTCCTGCATGTCTGTCTATTGGGTTTAAGGGGCAACAGCAACCAGTAGCGTCCACACCAGAAAAAATTAAATAGACGAACCGACCAAAACAGCTGGTGCTGTATATGCACAGCATACGTGCCATTGTTATAAATGATGTAACAAATGGATATTTTTATCAAGATGATTTGCCACTGCTTACCGCAAGAATCTGGCTGAAGAGAAGGGCGTACAGTGGGTTCACACCCCCATTGATAGCCGCGGCGATACTGCCAAGCAGCATGTAAGGCCACTCAGGTGTGTTGTATTTTAAAATCCTGGTCACAGGAGCAGGCTCTACTGCATCCTCTTCCTCATCATCAATTACAGCTCTCTGTTAAAAGCAAACACCACACATTAAGAAGACATGCTAAGCCGTTAAGCCACCACACTTCTACAGCTTTGCTCAGGCAAACCTTGCTTCGGATGTCTTCTGGTTCACTGAAGGCCTGCAGGGCTATATCCCCAGTTACCGACGTGGAGACTTCAGGAAAGATGTTGGACAAGTGAGATTTTGATCGCTGACGTAGGGAAGCTCTGGTGAAGAAAACAACATAAATTTGAATGAATGTGGTAACTAGGATTGTCTGGTCATTGGTGGGAAGCACAAAAATACAATCAGGTGTGTGTCAAACATTAATGGCAACAGGCCGAGTAGATCAGTCCAGACTGTCCCCAGATACAGATTCCAGCTCTTCCTAGGGAATTCCCAAAGCCAGCTAAGAGATGTAATCCCTCCAACATGTCCTGGGTGTGCCGTAATCTCCACCCAGTGAGATCTGCCCAGAGCAGCTTTAATTAAAGCTGTCCAGGTGGCATCTTTACGATATGCCCAAACTCAACCAGCTCCTCTTGATCCTGAGGGGGGCACTTCCTAATCGGTGAGCTCCTCACCCTGTCCTGGAGTATCAGCCCAGCCACCCTGCATGAAAACTTCATTTTCGCCTCTTGTACTCACGATCTCATGATTCTTTCAGTCATTACATACATCTCATGAGCATAGTTGAGCACAGATATTTTAAAAAGTTGATTTGAAAGTTAGTAAAGCCGAGTCTCTTCTGATAAACGTATGCTGGAAGTCTAAATTTCCTCCTGCAGCAGAACCTTGTTGCTGCCATGCTTAAGCAGTGATGCACCGCTCTTCACAGAGCCTAATTTCTCTAACTATCTTAGGCTAATTCTCTTTGATTTTTTGACAGAATCATTAAACTCACCGATAATTGCTTGGTTTGACTTGGTAGAGGCAGTCCAAGGTGAACTATGGGGCTGAACTCCCATTTTATAGTGCTTTACCCAATCAGGCATCTCCATATTCATATTGAAGCTGTGATCAGTTATCATTCAGTCGACAGATACAATTACTAGCTACAATACCAAGCATTTCAAAATTTTCAGGCATTTTCTTGCAATTCCAACATGCTCATTACTATTGTAATAACAGGAACTCATCTATTATTTTTTCCCTATATAAAGAACCAAATATTGTGACTTACTCATACTCACTTCCTTTATCAATCGAATTATGAACACAACAGAAGGGTGAACCTACACTGTCCTATAGTTAAGGGTGCAACCTAAAAGGGTGAATCAAAAAGTAAAGCAATTTGAAAAATTACACTGAAACCACAAGAGATAGAAGCTGACGTAATACAACACCTTCTCGATGGCTTATGGGTAGTTTGAACACAGACAGCACAGCGCAGCACTCTGCTGTTAAAGTATGAACATGGACACACCGCTTTGGTGTTGCACCATTATTGAACAACACACCATAGTGAGATTTCTTTTGGCATAGTGAGTGAAACCTATTGGAGTTGGCTTGTGCAGAACACTAAGCTGTTTGGGTACCCATCTTGTGCAAACTTTATGGTACCCCAAGTCATCATGCACTATGGCATGTGCAGATCCTTAGCTGATATCTAAACGTGCAGCAGAGGTGCACAACGCAATCCATCGGTTTTCTCAGATGAAGGCATTCACCATGTTGTTGTGGACTTGTGTGCGCGATGTTGATGGTCAACCAGATTAATCTTATCAGTTACACTTGTTTATCCAACTTTAATCCTTTCTACCCATTCATAAACGGTTTGTTGAGTCATGCTGTTTTCACGACCGTACCAAGACAACAACCTTTGATGAATTTCATCAGGTTTCGCTCTCACTGCCCAAACCAATCTCACAATGACATGTTGTTCAACAGTGGGACAATCCCAAAGTGGCACACCTATGTTCATTTAACCTTTGTGGAAGTTGACCCGGACACAGACAGGCAGACACGTTCATGTCACCCACAAACACGTTTATTTACAATATTTACAAAAGTAATAATAGTCACTAAGACCCAGTTGTGCACAAACCCCAAAACACTCAGTCCTGGCCTCACAATGCCTTTTCTTCGGACCGCCTCCACAGCTCTTCTGCCTCGTCCTTCTTCCACCCGACTCTGGCCTTGAATGAAGGGAGACGGCCCCTTTTATACAATCCCCGGATGAGCCCCAGGTGTTCCCGGCATTCCTCTTTTGGCCACGCCCCAGCGTGGCGGAAGTGCCGGCTGTCCTCCCGGCAGCTCTCCAGGCGCCGTCCTAATTCTTCCCCCCAGCACTTCCTGGTGTGGTAGAAGTGCTGGGTTAACAGGTCCCCAAGGCATTGGGGCGCCTCCTGACGGTGACCATGGGCCCCTACAGGGTGGAGCTTCCATGCCCTGTACCCGTGGCCCCCAAAGCAACCAGGAAGGCGACCCCCCACGTGATCCAGGGTGGGCACAGACCCACATCCGGTCCCTTATGGCGTCCTGGCCGGGTCATGGCCCCTGCCATCCCTGACACCTTGTTTTCAACTACAGTAACAGCAGAACGGTGCACTGTGTGTATTCAAACTACCCATTGGCCACCACAAACATGTTATATTCTGTTAGCTTCTACCTGTTGTGGTTTCTGCATAGTTTTCAAATTGTCTTTGCTTTACTCCTGTTCAAGGAATACAGAAGGATCACTTGGGCCACAAATATAAGTACAGCTTTCCTCGGAGGCAGAGAACTCATTGCTAAAGGTATCAGACTCAGCCGCACAATCAACCGATGTGGTCGCATTCACAGATTTGGTGGATTCATTTGTACCTTTAACAGTTTTTCAGCATGAATGTATAGATGGATCAGACTCACTAAATAGCCTTCTCGACTCTTAAGATATTCTTCATTTTATTTTATTTTATTATTCACTTTTGACTTCTGTCTTATATTCCACTTTTATTTATAAAGAACTGAGATAAGATGTTACCTGTGGCTTCTCCATTTGTAGAATTTTTTATAACAAAAAGTAGAAAGTCAGGCAGCACACCAGGGGCACTCTTATGTAATATCACAGAGAGCACTTTCTAGCAGCACAGCAAGAGGTGGTCTCCTGTAACACCAAGAAGTACACCTCCTTACAGCAAATGAGGTGTCACTCCCCTGTGATACCCTTAAGTGCGCCTCCTGGCAGCACAACAGTTGATACTTTCCTGTAATATCACTGTTCAAGTTCAAGAGTGCATCACCTGGCTGTTATGATATGCCAGCTCACAAAAACTCAAGAGCAGGCTTCACGTCACAAGGTAGACCACAAGGCTCCAAAATCAGCTTAGCCCTAAACTCAAGAAGCAGGCTTTTTTGGCCTTCACAGATACAACAAAAGAAAATAAAAGCTGTCACATATGCACGCCAGAGAGTCACCTTTTGGGTTTGCCTGAAGTAAGTAGTCTGACGACAAAAGAGTGTTCTGTAGCTAGCAGTCTTGTGTCCTTCTTCCCTTCACAGCCTGGAGAAACTGCCCCTTGAGGGTACTGAAACGAAGGAAGCCCCACCCCCTCCAGTCCACACGCTATAAAAGAAGAGCGTTCCTGAAAGGTGGAATCTCATTTCTATGATGACCCTACTTCTGTGCTGAGCTCAATTGACGTTCCAGAGTGTTGTGATGTAAGATTTTGCATATAACTTGATAAATGTTTTGTATGTCTTTATTTATAATTTAGGCAAAGCAATGTAATTTAGTGTTACTTTGATGAGAGGCATTCGTGTTTGCCCCCTCCTTTACAACTAAGTCTCTTTGTAATTTTACGACAGGATTTTGGAGATGTGTCTTAAACCAGTTTGGCGAGTGTTTGTCTGCTAAAGTCTTTCAACCCCCCGCAAGGAAGCCAAATGTTTAACATGTGGTTTGGGGGCAGGTGTTAAGATGTTCTATTTCCCCCATTGGTCTGAGGTATGGCTGTTTGGAATCAGCTTTTCTCAGAGGCCTTTAAGTACCATGAAGTCCTATTGGCTGTAGGGGTTGGACAGAAAACCCATAAATTTGTTTGCTTTATCTCACTCTCTCTCTCTTACTAACATCTGAAAGAAGCATCTCTTGTTAACCTGTGATGATGAAGACAACACAATGAAGGGCACAGCTCAACAGCCATATTGACCAGGCTTAAGGCCTGTTCTGAAGAAAGCTGAGCACCAATGATGCCTTAACTAGAGACATTTTAAGTAACTACAAGTCTGTGTGCCGCCTGAACTACATACAGTATCACCATTTAATCAGGTTGTATGGTTGCCAATATTCAAGTGTACTTTGCCTTCTGTTATTATTTATGAATATTATCAGTAATACATTATTTTATGTGTAACTTAACTCCTGCTTGCCTTTTTACTACATCTAATTGCCTGAAGTTATAGATATACAGGTAGAAGGGAAGGTGGGGATAAGTTATATACAATAATACCTTATAAACAGTGGTAAATCTGTGAGATTAGGCATTCTAAGGCTACATATTAATAATACAATAGGGGAAAGTAGAGCAATATATTACTCTACCAAGATAAAACACAGAGAGAGGATTATCTAACAACAGAGGTTGCGGCAAAGTGCTGTACAAAGAAGCATTAAAATAAACACAATACAAACAATCATGCAGAAGCAGATTAATAAAACAACCAGTTATAACATCCACCACAATCCCATTAGACATATTGAAAGGCGGAAGAAAATAAGTAGGTCTTAGGCCGACTTTTAAAAACCTCAATAGAGGATGAAGACCTGATGTGAAAAGGCAAGTCATTCCAAAGCCAAGGAGCAACAACTGAGAAAGCTCTGTCTCCCCTCGACTTCAGTCGAGATCATGGCACTACAAGGAGTAGTTGTCCAGATGACCTCAGTCCTCTTTGTGGCACATAGGGGTGAAGGAGGTCACTGATATATTTTAGAGTGGAGAGGACTACCATAGTGTTAAAAAGGGTGCACAGAGGTGCATAATTTTCATTAATTGTTTGCCTTTTTGTTCTAAGTAAACAGGATTTTGCCCAGTTGGCACCCCAAGCATTCAACTTTGGTCTGCACCCTCATTTTGCCCCGCTACAAGGCAATGGGCTATGTTCATACTACTACATTTTCATTTAAAAACATGGACATTAGCCTCAATTTTTGCCTTTTGTCCACACTATTCTTGCATTTTTAATCCCTGAAAATGAATACTTTTGAAAATGCTCGTCAGACCTGTGTATTTCTGAAAATGCTGGCTTGGTAGGACATTTCTAAAGATCACTCATGGCAATGCCATTCATACTGTGTAATTTCAAGGAATGCAGTGCCATAATATGACACAAAAAGTACATACCATATCATGCATGTTAACTCAAGAGAGGAAGACATGTGTGAAATAAAAAAGGCACCCTATTCCATGTAGGACATACCTTAGACTTTCACAGTAACTCCCATGTCTTGAAAAGTTTCTGTCCTCAAGTTCCTCATCAGCAACTGGAAACAAACAGAAAAGCTTTTTTTCTGTAGTCAAAAGTCTCACAAAGTGAACACTTAAATATTATTTAATCAGGAGAGCAATTGCATTTATATAATGAATAAAATAGGAAATTAACAAGGTACAATATGTGTGCAGCTGTGTAACTTGGAAAAGAAGCTCAACTATCCAATCAGAGTGAGATGTGCTACAAAGAGACACAAAGTAAAAGAATACTCTGTGGCGGAGACTGGTGGTAAAGCTCATGTCCCCAGATGGCACCAAGGAATTTCAATGAGGGCACATTGGAGCTCTGGCCTATATGGTGGGATCAAAAAGAATGTTAGGGCTTTTCTTCTTCTTAGTTTATCCCCAATGTCCAGCACCTCATTTACTGAATTGAACCTTGAGAATTTGCAGTCTATTTTTGCTCCTATCAAGCCATCTCAGAACTAAGTGTCTTGCAGTGGCAGATTTAGAGATGGGTGACACAGGCGGCCACACCCAAAAATTGGGAACTATAGCTTGTGTTGGTCAATCCATTGAGGTTGTGTCCTGTGGACACCAAGAAGTACATGCTCTTTACAGTGAGCGTTTTGTACCAGAAGAGCTCCAATTATGTAGCTAAAGGGACACATGCTCAGGACACCAAGGGGGACTCTCCCTGGTGACCAAAGTAATACTGTTTGTGCTATGTCACCCAAGGGATGCCATTTATAAAAGCTAAGGGGTGTATGGTAAGTAAATTCCGCTATGGACACCAAAGGATGTCATCTGTGAAACCAGGCCTTCAAATTGCCTCCGACTGGCTATGGCGCCTTGATATTGTACTTGTGCAGTTTGTAATTTGTAAGCTTTGCTTCATAAATACACCATATGTGATTGGTCTGATATTGCTTGTTTTGAACAGAATTGATATGATTGGGTTTTTTTAAACAGATTGAAGGATGTACACTCCAAAATGCTCTTTGTACAACAACTTGCAGACGGCTCGGTCGATGAACTGAGAAATGAGCCAAGTTCAAAATACGGGACAAATGAGGATTTTTAAAAAATAAGATATATGTGAGGCTCATCACAAAATATATAATGAAAAAATATTTCTTAGAAATGCATACTAAAAAAATGAGCTTAGAATTTGCATAACTCAAATAAATGTGAGTTATGATAGCCAGTCTAAGAATGACCTGAGGAGCAGGAGGATTTGCTCTGGGTTTATCATTTTCTTTAGTTACATTAATATTTTCCCTGTTTTTGGTAAATGCTGTTCTGTTTGTATTACTCAAAACTTGAAGAGGCACCAGAGGGCGCACTCCTTTTATCACATACTCGGCCTGTGTGTTTAGAGATTCCATGTGATCTTATAAAAGCATGCTTATCCTATAAAGATGTACATACCGGCCTTGGAGTTCTCATTCAGCGCTTTGTCTCCTTGGCTCTGGAGGGTCACTAGAGTGAAGTAGACCCCTTTCCGTTCAAGCAGCTCTTCATGTTTTCCTCTCTCCACTGCTCTTCCATGTTCAAATCCGATGATCACATCTGCATTCTTGATGGTGGAGAGGCGATGAGCTATAGAGATGGTGGTTCGGCCCATGCGGACCTTAAAGAGGAGGGAAACAAGAATGCAAAAATTAGGAACTGAAAAGAAATGCTTTTCAAAGAGGTGTGGAGAAGTTCTGCATCCATTTAATTTGCTTTACCTTACATGGGGGACATCACATTTCTAAAGGGACTGATATCACTGTAGTGAATACGATGGCCGATGTGTGGCACGAGGTAATAAGGCGGCACTTTGGCCATTGCTTCATTTGCATAGAAGAGTATTTTTTTACATTATGAAATAATAGTACAAAAAAATGAAGTTAAATATGAATCAAAAGAGTTACATTCATACAGCATATGTGTATTACAAAGTTACAGGTCACTAACTGGTATTAGCATTCATATAACATCGATATGGGAGAAGTGAGGTGGGAGTCAAAAATGTGACCTGACTAAGGCAGGATTATTTAACTCACCGGCCGCGGTGAATACACTACAGCTTTGCCAGACTAACTCCAGGCTTCACAATTTATTGTTTGCTTTGAGAATTCAAATTGGACTCTAAGAGGAGCACCCAACAGGAGTGGAATGTGTGACAAAGAAGGGTAACAAGGAGCACAATGCGAGAGGGAAGTAAGGGCTTGAATGTCCGATGACAAAGGCAACAGTAATCACAAAGAAAGAGGGATGAAAGGGATATCTGCTGAACAGAGGTCCATAAATACACAGCACAATCAAAACAGACTGCTTTACCTTGTTAACTAAACTGGAGTTTTACTGTGCTGGTAAAGAAAAAAATGAAGAAATGGCCAAATATCATTCCAGATTAAGAAGGTTCTGGAAGGTGCTCTATGATCTCATAAGTGGTTCAGCATAGTGGACGGAGAGTCTGTTGACTGCACCATCTGACTTACACATTTTATACATTTCTGCATTACTGTGCGTGGACCAAGATGGGTGTTCTTATGGACAATGTGTCAGTGGCATAGGTTAGAGACACTTCTGTTTCTGTTCATTATTTTTAAATCTGTGTAGGCATTAAGTGTCTATCCTCATATCCAAATAAATTAATTGAAAATTGAATTACATCAAACTACGTCATTTTTCATTCCCAGTGAGCCTTACATCATAAGAGTCAGATAGATAGATAGATAGATAGATAGATAGATAGATAGATGAAAGGCACTATATGATAGATAGATAGATAGATAGATAGATAGATAGATAGATAGATAGAT
>JANRMT010062814.1:23117813-23137537 GCA_026402145.1 Polypterus bichir lapradei | reverse complement strand
GATAGATAGATAGATAGATAGATAGATAGATAGATAGATAGATAGATAGATAGATAGATAAAAGGCACTATTTGATAGATGGACAGATAGATAGATATGAAAGGCACTATAAGATAGATAGATAGATAGATAGATAGATAGATAGATAGATAGATAGATAGATAGATAGATAGACACATGTGAATCCAGAGGAAAGGCACTGAACATACGCTTAAAGCAAGAGACTGTAAATATTTTTAATGTTTCTGTTACAGGTACTGTGTCTAGTATTTATAAACACACACACACACATGTCCACTACTGTCTAAACACAGAATAACTAAAGAGGCAGTGAGGCATTATGCAAGCCTATTGTTTTTGGTATAAAGGAGCCACTGAAGTGTTTCTTGACACCCCTTTGCTGAATAATTCATTGGCTGAAAGTCCTCAGTTTTGGTGTGTTAGAGAGGATGTGCAGCTTTGTTCATAATGGCACTCAGTTTTGGTTTGATTCTCTCACTTCTCTAATACCTCCAGGGGGTCCAGAGGTCCAGAGTGTGTCCCATAACTGAACCTGTCCTTTTAATTAGGCTGTTGATTTGGTGGGCCTCTTTTAAACTGATGTTACCAGACCAGCACACCAAAGTGTAGAAAATCTCACTGGTCATCACTGAGTTGCAGACTTTATGAAAGATGTCATTGCCCACATTAAAAGGACCACAGTCTACTACAAAAAATGCCTGCTTTCCTGCTCCAAAATAACACCATTGATGTCCTCCAAGTGCTTAAACTGAACACAAGCAGTAGGTGCCTTTGTAGCCCTCTGTACAAACCTTATCAAGGGCTTCCTGAACGACAGCTTCACTCTCATTGTCCAGGGCCGAAGTGGCCATGTCGAGCAGCAAGATCCTGGGGTTCCTGACGAGAGCTCGAGCGATGGCTATTCTCTGTTTCTGTCCACCACTCATTTGACCTCCACCTTTACCAACCATTGTGTCAAACTTCTGGTGAGATAAAATAAAACACTTTTTTAGATGCTGAGAAGCTGATCAAAAGTGGACTTTTTCTTTTTATACAGTAATAGGGTTAAACCATGTCAAGGTCCAATTAATTTTTTCTCTTATATGGCACTTTTGGCATTTAAATGAGAATCATCCATGTTTTGTAGGGATGGCAATATTTCTACTAAATACAGTTAAACCCTATCAGTAAATTATGAGAAGACAGACTGCCTACCTTTGGCAAGTCCATGATAAAGTTGTACGCGTTGGCCTCCTTGGCTGCTTGCATGATCTCTTCCATGGTTGCATCCTCTCTGCCATATCGGATATTTTCTGCAATTGTTGTTGCAAACAAAACGGGCTCCTGCTCCACAATGCCAATCAGCGATCGAAGCCACTGAATGTTCAGCCCTCGGATATCGTGACCATCAAGAGTCACCTGTGGATGAACAAGAGCTTGAAACTTCACAAAGCAATTCCTGCTCTGTCTACAACTCATTGAGATTTTCAAAAGATTATGTCAACATAAGGCAAGGACTGAACTCATTGGAAAACCTGTGTAGTGCGGCACATGTTCTCCTCAGCTTTCTTCATATTGTGTCATGGTGAACGGACTTCTAGGGCAATTTTTATGTGAACATGTGATGTACCTTACTAGTGGCACTGGCACGGGCTCAGTGTCACTGCTTTTAAGCCTGGGCTGGACCTGAATGCCAGGATGCAAAGAATTTGACAGACACACATAAGGGTTGTGGTCCAAAGGTGGGAGGGGAATGGATGAACTTCTCAATGTTCAGTGAACCCTCACTTAGATGAGGGACGACAGACTTAGCTCTACAAAGGCCTACATAGGTCAAGGATTGGGAAAATAAAATGAGGGAGTCCTACCATGCCCTCTTTGGGGTCGTAGAATCTCTGGATGAGTTGTATCGCTGTGCTTTTTCCAGATCCGCTTGGACCTACAAAGGCAGTCGTCTCTCCTGCTTGGACGATCATATTCAGCTGATCTAAAATCTTAGAAAAGAGAAGGTTACCTCCTATTACCCAGTGAAAAGGACACTGTAAATATTATTAACTGTATACAACTGATACTTCATGCATGGTGCCAGTACGTGGATGAACAATATTTAACATAACAGTGTGACAGGGCACCTAACTGAACAATGTCTTACACTTAAAGACAGACAGAGAGAACCAAAAAAAAATTACATATTTTGTTGCCAAATTACAACAGTAGGATAAATAATGGAAGCATATAACCACAATTCTAAAAACAACAGAAATTGAATAAATCTTCCCTGGCTAAGAGGACATTAAACTCACCTGTCTGATGGCTTCTCAAGTCAAGTAAAGTCCAGTTAGTGGCTTTACTCTACTAAGCTGTTTCGCAAGGGTCCAAAAACACTCAGCAGCACTCTCACTGCTCAAAATCCCCCTTCAGTGATCCTTCGCCCCAACTGTCTTCTTGCCTTTAGATTGTTCTGAGGCAAAAAAGCAGCCATTCTGAAGTTAAATAAATATATCCAGCAAGTACAGGGGCAAAGTGAGAGGTTGTCTTTTTGATCTCTGCAAAATTGTGTGGCTCTGGTTCTAAATGACTGTCCTACAAATACTGTGGGCACCGGCCAACTATTTACAATCAAGTCCTCATGTAAAAGTTGAGATTTCTTCCAATTGGAGGGTTTATGGGCTTGGGGGGATTTTAACCACTTAGGTGTGGGATTTCAGCATATTGTTTATGGAGGATGATATGATCATCATAGACTGCAATAGATAGATAGATAGATAGATAGATAGATAGATAGATAGATAGATAGAGATTTTTTGCAGACATGGCCTTAACTTCAACTGTTATGCAGATAATATACAGTAATATCTTAGTACACAGTCCCCTACTGATTCACTCCCCAGCACACTCACTGACTGCATCACTGATCTTAAGCTATGAATGGAAGAGAATTTATTCTGAAACTTAATGCCAATAAAACTGAAGTGTTACTGGTAGATCCAAAATCCCAACTTTCTAAGGCATCCAACTTCGCTGTTTCTGTTGATGGTGCACTTGTCAAACCTGCTCCTGTTGTCAGAAATCTTGGTGTTTTGTTTAAATTAAGCACTTAACTTTGAGCTACACATGAGGTCTCTTTCCAAAATTTCATTGTATCATCTCCATAGCATCGCCCACCTCCGTCCATTTCTGTCCTTTAATGATGCTCAAACTCTGGTTCATTGTTTCATAATGTCTCGTATTGATTACTGTAACCCCCTCTTCATCGGCCTCCCTGCAAAATCTATACAGAAGCTACAGTACATTCAGAACTCCGTAGCCACACAAAGTGTTTTGCTCACATCTCCCCTCTTCTCTCCCAGCATTACTGGTTACTGGTTCCATCAAGGATTGATTTCAAGATTCTGCTTCTCACCTTCAAAGCCCTACATAACCCTTTGTCCCCCTTTACCTCACTCAGCTCCTTGCTCCATACACTCCTTGTCGCTCTCTCAGGTCCTCAAGCAGTCATCACCTTACTGTCCCACACACCAGACTCTCCACCCTGGCAGGCAGGTCCTTCGGTGTTATGGCCCTTCACTGCTGGAACTCTCTTCCTCAGTCTCCCCGAGTTTGCTCCTCTTTCTGCACTTTTAAATCTTAACTGAAAACTTTCCTCTTCTATGAACTCTATGTCATTTGTTTTTTTGTAAAGCGACCCTGGGTTTGTGAAAGGCGCTCTATAAATGTAACTTATTATTATTATTATTATTATTATTATTATTATTATTATTATAGATAGATAGATAGATAGATAGATAGATAGATAGATAGATAGATAGATAGATAGATAGATAAACTATGGTCCAAACACATGACAGAATGACTAAAAAGAAAATTAAAAATAAAGAAAAACTTCAGACTTGCTTGTCACGGTCCCAGTGAGTCTAGAGATGTATTGCTGGTCACATGATGAAGCCCCTGTAGCTTTTCTTGACACATTTCTGCTGAATGATTTGTCGTCTGAAAGTCCTCTGTGTTGCCGTGTCAGAGAGAGGATGAGCAGCTTTGTTCATAAAGGCGCTCAGTTTTGTTTTAATTCTCTCCTTCTCTAATACCTCCAGGGGTTCCACATTGTGTCCCATAACTGAGCTTGTCATTTAATCCAGCTTGTTAAATAAGTGGGCACTTTTAGAAGTGATTTTACCAGCCCAGAAAACCAGATATCTTAGAAAATTGCACTTTACCTTAAGAATCCCATTTTCACAAATTCATTATACCCAAGCATGGCAGGTTCTTTAGCTAGTATATAAATATCTCTTGATCTTCTTTACATTTGCAGATGATACCAAGATAGGTGGATTGTCAGAGAATCTGGATTCCGTTATATCATTACAGAAGGACTTGGATAGGAGACAGGCTTGGGCAGATTTGTGGCAGATGAAATTTATTGTCAGTAAATGTAAAGAATTACACATAGGAAGTAAAAATGTTAAGGTTGAATACACAATGGGATGTCTGAAAATCGAGAGTACACCTTATGAGAAGGATTTAGGAGTCATAGTGGACTCTAAGCTATCAACTTCCCAACAGTGTTTAGAAGCCATTAAGAAGGCTAACAGAATATCAGGTTATATAGCGCCTTGATGTGTGGAGTACAAGTCACAGGAGGTTCTGCTCAAGCTTTATAACACACTGGTGAAGCCTCATCTGGAGTCCTGTGTGCAGTTTTGGTCTCTGGGCTACAAAAATGACACAACAGCACTAGAAAATGTCCAGAGAAGAGCGACTAGGCTGATTCCAGGGCTACAGGAGATGAGTTATGATGAAAGATTAAAGGAGCTGAGCCTTTACAGTTTAAGCAAAAGAAGATTAAGAGGAGACCTGACTGAAGTGTTTAAAATTATGAAGGAAAGGTCCAGTGGATCGAGACTGTGACTGTAAAAAGAGTTCATCAAGAACACGGGGACACAGTTGGGAACATGTTCAGGGTAAATTTCACACAAACGTGAGGAAGTTTTCCTTTACACAAAGAACCACAGACACTTGGAATGAGAGACCATGTAGTGTGGCAGAAAGTAGGACTTGAGGGACTTTCAAAACTTGACTTGATGTTATTTATAAAGAATTAAGTGGATTGAAATGATGAGCTTTGTAGGTTTGAATGGCCTGCTCTTGTTGAGATTGCCCTAATATTCTAATGTTCAGTAGAAGTTAAATTTCCTTTAGGGACAGATAAAGTTCTACCTTTTGATTAATCTATGATATCATATTTATACAAATAATTAGGGGTATTAACAAAAGTCCTTCAAAGATTTTAACCGAACCCATGTGTCAAAAAGAGTGAATGTCTTCTTTAAGTCTACCTGAACCTGCTGTATATTGTCGATTGCTAGAGAGCAGTTTCGCAGTTATAATCAATTACCTTGACATCTGGTCTGGAAGGATAGTGGAAAGTCACGTTGTGGAATTCAATATCTCCTTTCACCTTATCCAGTTTATATCCGCTCTCTGACAAGCAATCAATTTTTGGTTCCTGAAGTTGAGAGTAGGAAACACGCTAGTTAACGGCCTAACCCCTTCAAAGACCTACCACTCAATTTGTTTCCTATCCAGATCCACATGAATTAGTGCAATACCTCTTGAAGAAAGTAAATCAGTTCATTTTAAATAAAAGCTTTGAGTGTGTCTAGAACCACACATGCAAAAAATCTAACTGATACAATTAAATATACAAGTTATTAAAATACAAATCATCTGTTTCATGTGGCTTATTCATTGTAATGTAATATTTTTCATTCTTCTAATGCCACTTCTTGTTTAGGCAATACTCACTTTGTCAATGGTTTCGTAAATAGATGTTGCTGCTCCTCGGCCAGAAGCAAATGCTTCCAAGCATGGTGAGGCTTGACCAAGATTCAAAGCACCAACAAGTACTCCTAGAAAGACCTAAAACAGAAAAGATCCACATTAATTTTTGAGAGGATGATCCTGAAAGAGTTCCAAACTCTAGTCTGAAGACATTTTGATCCTCTGCAGTTTACCTATCAGACACATACAGGTTGGAGGATGCCCTGATCTACGTTCTTCACAGAACCTACTCCCACTGGGATAAAGGCAGCACCATAGTCAGGATAATGTGGTTTGATTTTTCCAGTGCCTTTAACACAATTCTGAATCCTTGACTGGGGAAAAAGCTCAAGGGTCTGCATCTTGATGTCCCACAATCTCCTGGATCATGAACTACCTGACTAACACAGCGGTTTGTGAGGCTGAGGGACTATGTGTCAGAAATAGTGTAATACTAGAGCTCCTCAGGTTATATCTCTCCTGACGTATCTCCTTACTGTTTACCCTCTACACAGCAGATTTTCAGCACCATACCACCGCTTGCCATCTATAGAAATTCTTAGATGACTCCTCTATCATAGGTTGCACTAATAATGGAGATAATTTGGAATACAGGATGCTTGAGGAGGACTTTATCTTGTGGTGCAATGAGTTCCACCTGCAACTCAACATCAACAAGACAAAAGAGTTGGTGGTGGACTTCCGGTATGCCAAAGAGCCCCTGAAACCAATCACCACCTCAGAGCTAAATAACAAACTGGACTGGTCTGACCACACAGAGGTGTTGTACAAGAAGGACCAGAGTAGACTGGACTTGCTTAGGAGAGTCAGGTCTTTTGATATATGTAGCAAGCTGCTGGAAATGTTCTACCAGTCCATAGTGGCCAGTGTGGTGTTCTATGCCTGTGGTCTTCTGGGGAAGAAACTTGAGCTAAAAAGAAGCACAAAGCCTGAATGAACTTATCAGGAAAGCCTGCTTCATCACTGGGTTAACCTTGGACACACTGAAAACTGTTGTCAGAAAGAGGAAGATGGCAAAAATGGATGCCATCATTAAAAATCCCCTCCATCCTCACCAGCAGGTGTTCTCTTGGAGCAATTTTAGCCACAGGCTCATTCCTCCATGGTGTGCTATGCAGCATCTCTATTTTCTATCTGCTGCTATCAGGCAGTTCAATGTTTCCTTTAAATGTCCAAAACTAAATGCTTCATCCAAGGCCGGGCAAGAGGGAACTCACGTTAACCTGATATTTTTCTTTTCCCCCCTCAGCAGAGAGAAGACACCCAGGGGGGCAATTGACTCTGCCCCTTCCGGTTCTTCAACCTTTAAAGCCTACTGCTGCCAGAGAGAGGCAGTCAGTTCTAACTTAACTGAGCCAAAGGATGGAGCTCTGAACAACTTGATGAATAATTGACAGAAAAGATCGGCTTACTTGTTTCGTTAATCACTAGTACAGTAATAGAGTTGCGGATAGCAGCCCTTATTGTTTCATTTATTGGACTGTATTAAATGGGGACAGCTGGGTTGGCTTAAGCCTCATTTTGACCACAGCCTGGACCTTCTGTAGATCAGTGCACCAACTAGGAAAAAAAAATCAGGAGTGGTCTCCCCTCGACTTTCTCGTATAGTCAGATATGGGAATTGGTATTTGAGGAGTAAACTGCAAGACAAGGATTATATTTTATATTATGTACATTAAAGAATCATCAACAACAAATCAAATCAAATTAATAATATATTGAACAATTATTATAAAAGTAAAGTTGAATAAATAGGACTCTGCAGTTGCATGAGTAAAAGGTAAATTACCACATCTGGTTAGCGGAAATAGCCCAAAAGTTGATAGAAATCTATGTTTTGTACCAAATACCTGTATGCAAAATTTGTTTGACCTAAGTGAATATATATATACACACACACACACATGCACGCACGCACATACACACACACAGACAATAGTATTTTCGGACTCAGGGAGGTCTAAAATGTCGAGATTCATCAAAATCTCATAAAGGAATATTTGGAGGATTCCAATACTTAGCCTATACTTCATATATACGAGAAAGTCAGGGAGGTCTAAAAAAAATCGAGATTCATCAAAATCCATCCATTTTCCAACCCGTTGAATCCAAACACAGGGTCACAGGAGCCAATCCCAGGGCGCAAGGTAGGAACCAATCCCGGGCAGGGCGCCAACCCACCGCAGGACACACACACACACACCAAGGAAAATTTAGAATCGCCAATCCACCTAACCTGCATGTCTTTGGACTGTGGGAGGAAACCGGAGTACCAGGAGGAAACCCACGCAGACAGGGGGAGAACATGCAAACTCCATGCAAGGAGGACACGGGAAGCAAACCCGGGTTACCTAACTGCGAGGCAGCAGCGCTACCACTGCACCACCGTTCATCAAAATCTTGACATTGAATCTTTGGACGATTACAATACTTTCCATATACTTCGTATACGAGAAGGTAAAAACACACATTTCAAGTGGAACAATGAAGTAATGGTCAGTGGTCAGCCTCTCACTCTGGGTGGTTGGGTTTTTCCCTCCACAAGCCTCTGTGTAAGGTTTGCTCTTTTTCTCTCGCATTCATGTGACTTTTCTCAAGGCTATTGCATGTCCCAAGGATGTGCTGCTTGGTGGACTCATAGCTGTATCAATATTAGTGCTTTTTTGTTTGTTTCCTAGGCTATACAAAGAAAAAAAAACTGGTGTCAGAGAATGAGTGGATGGTGTAGGAGGAGAAGAAACAGCAGACCAGAGAAATAACTTTGTGTCCAGCTGGCAGGAAATAAAGGACGGGCCAGCAATAGCCGGGAACCTGGAGTTGTTCCATCCCCTGTATGTCAGGTGGCAATGGTCCTCATCTAGGAGCCCAGTCGGGACACCCACAGGGATGCTCAGGAATTGGAGATTGCAGATGTGCAGCCATGTTGGGGTCCCTATGTATTGATAGAGGGTGCTGTCAAGGGAGGACCTCCCTACTTTTGTTTCCCAAAGGATATGATGTGGCACCAGAAATACTCCCAGGTCTGACATATAAAAGGGAGCCCGCTGGCTCCCAACTCTGACTCAACCATGCAACACTCAATTGAGTGAGGAGGAAGAATTGTGCTTTATTATTCATTTATTATATTATTGTGGCTGATTATTGAAGAGAGGATTGGGAAGAAGTGCCTGGAAAGAATACAAAGGCTTTATTTGATCCTGATAACGTGTGGTGCTTTACTGTGACTGTGGTTTGGGGCTCTCTGCTGCCCCTAGTGGCTAAAATGGACTCAGGTAAACAATGCAAAGGCAAGGTTAGGCTCTGGCACAAGGGTCAGTACAAGGATCAAGGCAAAAGACATGGAGCTAAAGGACAAGGCCCAGGGGTTATCTGCCATCAATTAAAATGATATTTGTGCTTCCGAGAAATGGTTTGTAAGTGACTCAGAGATCCTATGTAGGCAGATGGAATATGATGAACACTTTAATATGTAAGTAACAAATAAGGCATTTGACCTTTTAGCATTGTAGGAACAAAAACATCAAACCCTCACTTTTAAAATGGAAATTAATGCATAAAACTGGTTTCCACAAAAACGAGCCACATAACGTACCTGTAGTAGCGTCCCAGGTGAATATTCCCTAGTGTCTATTACAAGGCTGGAGCCATACCAGAATGCCAGAGCATAACAGAGGAAGATTATGAGCCACATGTATCCTGTGAAGAACCCCATTATCAGACCTTTCCTGATGCCCCAGGTCTGAGCCGAAACCAGATTTTTATCATACCTGCATGATAAGTGGCAAAGCTTGTCAGTGTTACATGATTTACAAACAATCCAATCAGTTTCTGAATTCACTTAATTCAAATCAAGGATATGATGGCCAAGAAAGCACCTGGGACATATTAAGAATGAATCCCAGACAAGGCGCCAGTCCATTGAAGGGCACACTGACACTTGGACACATTCATATCCTAGTCAGACTTTTAGTTCAATTCCAATGAGTTCTATGTTTGTGGGATTTCCCCCGGGTGCCCCGGTTTCTTCCAGCAGTCCAAAGACATTCAGGTTAGGTGAATTGGTGATCCTAAAATGGCCCTGATGTGTGGTTGGTGTGTGTGTGTGTTAGTGTTTGCCTTCTGATGGACTGGCACCCTGTCCAGGGTTTTTTTTTTTGTTCTTCCTTGCACCCTAGACTCCAGCAGACCCTTTTCAGGACTAAGCAGATTAGAAAATGACTGGCTAAATTCTAAGACCCTTGATAAATATAAGAACCAAATGTACTCTCTTTCAAAAATTAAATTTAACAGGAGACAGCATTACAGATTTTAGCATGGAACCAATTACAGTAGATAACAAAAATGCTTCCCACCCAGACTTCAGAAGTTTAGCTCAACTGGACAGGAGCAGACCAAGAGCGTACTTGTAGTTACAAAAGTGAGATGGCCTTTAGTAAGGACAGTACATTTAAATGGGGGACCGTATCAGTTCTTAATGTAAATTTTGTCTTGGTCCCTGTAAATGGCATTAGTTGCCCAGGCTCAATCAGTTAAGACTGTTGTACGATTTTTGTGCAGTAAAGCTGACCACTGGTGGGTTATAAGATGCCATGTGTACTAAGGGTAAACTGATTTAAACACTAAACTATTATAAGTGCATATGCAGAAGGGTACGTGTAGTGATTAGGAGGCCTGCCCCTTACACATAGTGACATTAACTTACCTTTCAACCTCCTTTTTCTCTCCTCCAAATGCCGCCACAGTCCGAATGGAAGAAAGCACCTCGTCTGCTACCGCACCTGCTTTAGCATAGGCCAGCAATTCTTGTCCAGTCAGTTTGGCCACAAACTGCAAAACAGAAAGGCCGGTTACCCAGGAGTGATATCTACCAATGATACAGAAGATCAGCCTGAAGTGCTCGCTACTCACCAAAGCCATTAAGGCAGCTCCAACCCCAATTAGAGGACTGACTGCAATGATGACAAGTGTGAGCTTCCACCCTTGGACAAAACCCATCATGAAGCCGCAAATAAAAGTAGTGAAGCGCTGAATGAAAATCCCAACTTGGTCCGCGATGGCATCATTGATTTTATTGATGTCACTGGAAATACAGAGGAAGAGGTGTTGAAAAGATCTGCATGTGCATCAAGGGGATTATCAACCATGAAAATATGAGCAGGCTTGAGAATCCTGATGACCACGCTCTAAATAATACATTAGGATACATTTTTCAGGCATCATCTGTTACATACTATATTGATAATTTTTTTTTAACCAGATTTTCCTATCTTACATTTGTCAGTCCATTCATCTTCCAATCCTGTTTATCCAGAGCAAGGTTGTGGAAAACTGGAGCCTATACCAGCAAGCATCAGATGTAAGGCAGTAACAGTCCCTGGATGGACATACAGTATATATATATATATATATAAGGACAGAAGCACTTCTAGGTCAAGGACTATATAAAATCCAGAAGATTCATCAGTCTCTCTGTATGGATTCCTCCAGTACTTCATTTGAATTTCACCCACCAACTCATTCATTTTCCTCCTTTCAGCTTCCTACCATCTCAGAAATCTCAGATCTTGTCAGTAAGTCTAAGCCATCCACCTGTCAACTGGACCCCCTCCCTACAGTTCTGGTCAAAGCCTGACTCCCCTCTCTGGTCCCCCTTATTTCTGCTATAATCCACTCTTCTCTCACTACTGGTACTGTTCCTTCATTTTTTAAAAGTGCTGCAATAACAACCAATACTGAAAAAACCTGGTGCTGATCCGACTAATTTCAGTAATTTTCATCCTATTTCCATTCTACCCTTCATTTCCAAAATTCTTGAAAAAATAGCGGCTATTCAACTTCATTCTCATTTATCTCATAATAATCTGTATGAACAGTTCCAGTCTGGTTTTTGTCCCCTCCACAGTACAGAAACGGCACTTGTTAAAATTACTAACGACCTCCTTATGGTAGCTGATTCTGGTTTAATTCCTATTCTCATCTTCCTTTATCTGAGTGCAGCCTTTGACACTATTTGTCACACTACTCTTCTCAATAGATTATCTTCGATTGGCATTACCCACACTCCACTAGATTTGTTCAGATCCTACCTCTCAGGCCGCACTGAGTTTGTTCAGCTTAAAACTTTCACATCCCAACCCACCGCTGTTACTTCAGGTGGGTTCTGTCCTGGGGCCCCTCCTTTTCATTATTTACCTCCTTCCCCTTGGTAATATCTTTCGTAATTATAACATTAGCTTCCATTGTTATGCTGATGACACCCAGGTCTATCTCACTAGCAAACCAACTGCTTCCTTTCCACCCTCCTCACTTATTGATTGCATAGCAGAAATCAAATCCTGGTTTTCTTCAAACTTTCTTAAATTAAATAGTGACAAAACTGAGGTTCTCCTCATTGGTACAAAATCAACATTATCCAAAACTGACCATTTTTCATTTGTTATTGATAATTCCTCTGTCTCTCCTTCCCCACAGGTTAAGAGTCTGGGTGTTATCCTTGACAGTACTTTATCCTTTCAGTCCCACATCAATAACGGTCTGCATATTTCCACTTGCGTAACATTAATCGTATTCGCCCCTCCCTCACTCCCCACACCACTGCTATCCTTGTTCATAGCCTTGTCACCTCTGGTCTGGATTATTGCAGTTCCCTTTTCTTTGGTCTTTCTCGCAAATCTCTTTATAAGCTTCAACTAGTCCAGAATTCAGCTGCCCACATCATTACTAGAACCCCCTCTATTCACCATATCACTTCCGTTTTGCAGAAGCTTCATTGGCTTCCAGTTCAATTCTGAATTCAATTCAAAATTATCCTACTAACTTTTAAGGCTATCCACAACTTTGCCCCTCCATATCTGTCTGACCTCCTCCATGTTGCCATTCCCTCCCGTACCCTTAGATCCTCTTCCTCCATCCACTTGACTGTCCCCTTCGTCCGTCTTACCACTATGGGGAGCACAGCATCCAGTTGCTCTGCTCCCCAGCTCTGGAACTCACTACCATCTGAGCTTAGAAATATTGAATCACTAGCCAACCCACGGCGTACCATATGCCGCATAATCAGGCCGGTTTTTTAATGATTTTTAAGCACAGGGAGAAAATTAACATTTGAAAAATCGGTAATGTAATAAATCAGTAAGAAAAGCAACATTGTAACAATGCACGGAACGAACAAACACACAATCGTCCGTGACTGAAAACTGGCGGACCGCAATCGCGCCTTCTCCTGCCAGACGGAGGGATGGGGGTGCACGGCGCGGAGTGTGGAATGGGAGGAGAGGAGAAGGACGTCCATTCAGCTCCCTCCGTCATGCTTGTCTGCTGATTTCTCGTTCAGTATGCACTGCCCGCTCATGTGCCCACCTCCAACTCGTCACTTGAGTCGTTGTCGTCTTTACACAGTCCAGATGCACCTGTGACTCACGTAGACGTTTCATTGCTCTGTGCGGTTTTGGCTGCTTTTCTATATATAATCCACCAAGACACCCGACCACGGTAGTAGCGAGGTGGAAGGGGGGTGTGCACAAAGGGTAGGGACGCAACCAGTGGGAGCGTATGAGTCGCACTTAGTGGGAATTCCACGGTTTGCAGCCCGAATGGGGTTCAACGGATTACCCGCACCTCTCTGCGCCGGGTAGACACACGCTCAATCTCATGCATAATTATTTATTGAATGCTAAACACTTCTGGAAAGACATGGTTGTCTAAAACGGGTTGGTGTGAGAATACAACAGTAAGTGAATGAAAAGTTGGAACTCTGAAGAGAGCAAAATACAACACAATAGTGAACCCGCGGCATAACAAACGCCTCATAATTATTTATTGATGGTTGAACACTTCTGGAAAGACACAGTTGTCTAAAAAGGGAGGGTCTGAGGATACAACAGAAAGTGAATGAAAAGATGGAACTCTGGAGAGAGCAACATATAATTGTCCGTGAGTGAAGAAGACACATGTTTGTCGCGGATGCGAATCGCTATATGTAGCGTGTAAAACAGTTTGCTATGGTGCACGCGGTCGTGCGTCGTAATCGAAAACTCGGTTTTTAAAGACTGCTTACTTCATTGTGTTTTAACCTCAGTTGTAAAGGATTGTTTTAAGGATCCCATGGGATACACCTCGCAAACCATTTTACACGCTGCATATGGCGATTCACCTCCACGAGAAATATGCCTCTATGAACAGTCAAGGTGCCTCGGAGGTACATGAGGCCTCTACGACAGACGAATATAAATGACGCCGTTCTTTCTGTTTCGTCGCGTCCGAGTTGGTGGGCGTGGCTCTGTGTGTTGTCGTCGTATCCAATGGTCTTGGAGTTGGTGGGAGTGGCTCCTCCCTGCGTGCGCCATAGGTGTCTTACTTGTCAGCGGCTTAGTGAATCCACGTCCGTTCCGGCGTGCTTTCCATGGGTGTCTTGCCTTAGTGAATTATATATATAGATTTTCACTTTTCAAATCTAAACTTAAAACTCATTTGTTTAAGACTGCATTTTCTCTTTGATTACAATTGCTCTGTCTGAATTTAACTTTTTTATTTTACTTTTGTTTATAATCTGTGTTTTGTCTATCGTTCGGTGTCCTTGAGTGTTTAGAAAGGTGCCTACAAATAAATAAAATGTATTATTATTATAAAGGACTGGGGAGCAGGAGAAGGGAGGAGTGTGAAAGAGCTTGCTGGGAGGTGGAGGAGAGAGTTATTGTGTTTATTATCGTCATTATTATTGTATTATTGCCTGTTTATTGTGGCTGGGGTGCTTTGGAGGCACTACAAAGAAAAAGGAAGAATTAAAAAGATCTTCTTATTGCTTTTAACCTGTGTCTACATCAGTCTATTGGGTTTTATGGGGCAACAGCGCCTCCAAGCATTTGACACTGGACAGGAGACCAAAACAGAAGGAGAATATGAAACACAAAATAATTGATCTCATAAATTTCCACCTCCTTTAACAAGACACCTCTAAATGTCAATGGTGCAGCCATTTGGTTTTAGAAGCCACAGTATTAGTTCAATGGAGATCATCTGCCTGGGGTTTCAGTTGATTGTAGTATAAATGCAGCATTTAATAATTGCCACATCAGACTTGTACCGCCAGACCTAAAGTGACTGATTCATTATTTGGCTAGATTACAAAATCCCCGAAGGTGTTCCTTAACACAAAGTGATCTTACTCTGACATCCTGCTGTTAAGTTCTCCCACAGAAATACAATCAAACCAGCCAATCTCCATTCTCATGACTTTACGAAAGTACAGTTTTCTGATTTTCTTGATTTGACGAGCTGAGGCAATCACAAATAGGCAGATCTAAAAAAAACAAAAAAAAAACATAAAGAAAATACTGAAGATGGCACTTGTTATTTGGATCGAGGCCCCATTAAATCAGACATTGCCATGAAGGCAGAGTTAGAATTCAGACAGCTGCAGATTCAGTCTTAATTCTTGGAAAACACAAGCCATTGGCAGCAGTATAAAAAGTGATGGTCACACATAATGACTTGGCCTTACAAATTAAGCTAGAAGTAGTGAATCTAGGAGTTATTATAAGTTTGAATCTAAACTTCAAGTTGAGATTTAACCCTATTAGTAAGACTGCATGCTTGCATTTAGATCTTTTAAACATTTTAATATTATGAAAAATGAATGCAGGCTTTTGCTTTTAACAAACTAGATTACTGTAATACACTCTCATCAAGACTTCCTGATTAAGAGGTGACGTGAACAAAGTGTTACAATTATGACAGGAATTAGTGCAGTGGACCCAGGTTGTTACTTTACAATAAATTCTACAAAAATACGACCTGGGCAAACTGACCCTTTATAGGAGGACGGATCAACCCTCAGGGTAGCTTGGTCAGCAAGGGGCCTTTTCATATTACACATTATATCCTAGCGAGTCTGACGGAGCGCACAGTCAAATTTATGAGTGGAACCCCCCGTGCTTCATGAAACGAAAAAAATGATTAACATAGTGTTGAAATTTCCCTACAGAAATACCTCAAGACACCTTTTCTGCTCAAGGCAAGGATGGGTTAAGAGTCACCCAGGGGCCTGTGGGGGTCTTAAACCTGCCTTGTTCGTTAAGGTGAGATTTCACACAAATGTTAAAAGGTTCTTCTTCACACCAAGAATCACAGACATGTGGAAGCAGTGTGGTGGACAACAGGAATTTCGGGACTTTCAAATCTCAACTTGATGTTTTTCTGGATAAGCTTTGTGAAAAGGATGGATGGACTTTGTTGGACTGAATCACAATTGTTTAAATGTTCTAATGCCCAACCTGTTACAATCTGTTAGTCTTTATTTATTTTTTCCTGGATAGAATACTATGCTATACTATTTAAAGAACAACGTCACCAGAAGTTGAGGTTCGTTTCTGGGTATAATTTTAGAAAGCGTTTTGAACCCTTTTGCCTGAGAGACCTCTTGGGCACAGCCATCAGCAGTGTCTGTCTGCGGAGAGAGTGTCAACCTTGTCAAGAGGTTTGCTTACCTCGGCAACGACATTCATGTCTCTGGTGACTCTTCCTATGAAGTCAGTAGATGGATTGGGAGAGCATGGGGGGTCATGAGGTAACTGGAAAGGGGTGTGTGGCACTCCCGATATCTATGTAAAAGGACGAAGGTCCAAGTCTTTAGAGTCCTGGTGCTTCCTGTCTTGCTATATGTTTGCCAGACATGGACGCTATCCAGTGACCTGAGATGAAGACTGGACTCTTTTGGTACTGTGTCTCTCCAGAAAATCCTTGGGTACCGTTGGTTTGTCTTGGTGTCGAATGAGCGGTTGCTCATGTAGTCCTGAATTAGGCACATTACCTACATTGTGAGGGAGCGTCAGTTACAACACTATGGCCATGTGGCACATTTCCCCAGAGGATGATCCGGCTCATAAGATCCTTGTTGTTGGGGACTCGAGTGGCTGGATCAGGCCAAGGGGTCGCCTACATAACATCTGGCTGCGGCAGATAGAGGGTCATATCCAGAGAGTGGGACTGGACCGCGTGTCTGCCTGGGGGGTTACCAATCAGGATCCGTTGTTTCGTCGTGTAGTGGGTGGGGCAACGCGCTGTACCAGTGCATTCTCCCCAACTTGACTTGACTTGCCTGAGAGACGTTCTGAAGAATGACAACGTCCATGATTATTTTCAAATGCAGTTTTTCTTCACTTTCATTAATTTGCCCGACATTAAGCAGGGTCCTGGCTGGTCCCCAAACCTGTATAATATCCCTGTTGCCTTTTGTTTACACATTAAATTAAGTGAAATGTGTTTCCTTATATTTCAGATATATTCTTAAAATTGCATATTTGAACAACATATACAACATTTGTTACATTATAAGATATGGCCACATCTCTCTATTATAAAAAAAAACTTGGAAGGTTGGAAGGAGACAAGACATGATTTTCTCACAGAGACACTTTCACGTCCTGTGAGACAAGACTTTGTGCCAAGAGATTTAACCACACCTGGGGCTGGAAATAAAAGACAAAGCGTAGATGACAAAGTAGAACATCGTAAAGAGTTCAAAAATGTTGGTGCGATACACATGCAGAGCAGGTTAGAGATAATGAAAGTACTAAAATTCGAAAGTCTCAAAAAAAGGATAGGAAAGATCGCATTAGCGCAAACAAACAGAAATTATTACTTGGTGAAATAACGGAACAGCGAAAAGAGAGTGAACATATTTTTCGGATTTAAACTTTAAGTCGGAGACTTGTAGATCATCTAATTCGTGTTGCCATCAGAGGAAAAAAAAAGTAGTGTTTCTTCCCAATGATGTGGCATATCCGTGAGAATTTGTTGTTTGGTGAAAGTGAAATCCTGTCAGAGAAATAATTTCTCATTTGTGTGAATGCTATTGTCAGACACATTTCTTGTAGAGAGAAAGAAACGATATTCACTCACGGGCGTTATACATTGCGTTATCACAATGTAATTCCAAACACGGAATCAAAATGCAATGTGATTTTGATGAAAAGGTAAAAGCGAAAAAAGATTGAATATATGGACATAGGTGATATGACAGAAGAGCTTGTGTTGGCAAGCGCAGCAAGCAGGGGGCAAAGCTGCCTAGTATTGAAATATATTTCATTTTCATAAGGAAACTAAATAATGCAGGATTAAGAATGTTCTGTTACAGTATTCTGTTTACGATATTTGTTTGATAACTTCATGCATGTTCTTCCTGTAATTTGGTTCAGCATATCATGCTGTGAGTAACTGGAAATTCCAGAATATTTTAACAATATGCTAACTTAGCCAGACTAAGAATGGAAACCAGTGGAGAAAAGGCAGCAGAACTGTAAGACACCTCATGGTGGACAGGGTGGAGGACATGGGTGAACAGCACAGACAGAGAGAAGTAGTAGAATACAGTCCTGAAGGAATAAAATAAAGAACAAAAATAAAAAAAGTATTGAAGAAAATAGTAAAAGTAAAAAAAAAAGAAAAGAAATAACATAATACAAATGTAAAAATGAAAATTAATAATTAAAGTAGTAAAATAAAAGCAAGCAAGTCAGGCCAGGAGAAAATAAGCCTGATGAAATAAATTGGCCACAGAAAGAAACGTGTCCTCCCACCTACAGAGTAAAAGATTAACCTGCATTTTGAAGTTAATGTAATAAAAAAATATTGCGTTTAGTAACATTTGCTTACCTGGAAATACCCGATGACAAGGATCCCACATCCAATGCCAACGTAATACAGAGCAAACCGTATCATCTCTGCTTCAATATCTAAGAACCTGAAAAAATGTTGCTGTTTTACCAAAAACAATATACTCAAGTACAAACATCAGAGATATTTAAAATATTCACTCTGCTTATATATTATATATATGAGGGAACAACTACTCATTCCAGACTAACACCAAGTCAATTAAGCTTCAGGGATATCAATCTGTCCAGTTATGAGGTAGAAGCAACTTCACCTGCTTTGGTACAAATGCGAGTGGAAACAATTGCACTGGAGAGGCAACAGCAAGACACCCTCAAAAAGGGAATAGATTTGCAGGTGGTGGCCACAGACAATTGTCCTTGTCATTTCTGGCAGCATGAGGCGGAACCTGCAGCTGATTCAGGTTGCACAGGAAGTCCAGCTCCTCTAGGATGGCACATCCGTATGTGCCATCTCAAGAATGTTTGCTGTGTCTCCCAGCACAGTCTCAGGAGTATGGAGGAGATAACCGGAGACGGGCCGTTACATGAGGAGAGTTGGACAGAGCCATAGAAGGGCATCACGACTGGTTTAATGGTGGGTTAGTGAGGGTCTGGGAAGGCATACCTTGAAGGGTCAGACAGACCTCCACGTGCTAGGGAACTGTACCCTGACAACTGTTAGGTACTGGGTGAAAATGCTCATAGCCATTGTCAGACCTTATGCTGGTGCAATGGGCTCTGAGTTCCTCCTGGTGCAGCACAATACCCGGCATCATGTGGCCAGAGTGTGTAGGCAGTTCCTGGATGATAAGGAAATGACACCATTGACTTGCCCGGATGTATACACTATACATATACATATGCACTTTACATATACATACATACTATACATATACATACACACTATATATATATATACATATACATATACATTTCTAGTTCTGAATCACAGTCTGATTGCTGGTTGGACGGTGTGATATAGGGCTGGCCAATACCCCCAGGCCGCCAGATGGGGCCCTTCCTGCAGCATAGAGGTGCCCCGAATTCCAGCAGGGCATCATGGACAGTGGAGTTTTCCTGTATAACCCTGCTGGATAATGTCGGAGCTGCCAGGGGACACAGCAGGGAGGACCAGAGGCTTGTATTTTCCCTACAGCCCGGAAGTACGTCCCAGTCACACGGACGGAGGAAATAAAGTGCCTTCAGGCTGACAAAGAAAAGGAGGTTTCACCT
>JANRMT010062814.1:23094636-23112813 GCA_026402145.1 Polypterus bichir lapradei | reverse complement strand
TTTTTCACACAGGGCCATGTAGGTTTGGATTTTTTTTCTCCCTAAATAATAAAAACCATCATTTAAAAACTGCATTTTGTGTTTACTTTTGTTATATTTGACTAATGGTTAAATGTGTTTGATGATCAGAAACATTTTTTGTGACAAACATGCAAAAGAATAAGAAATCAGGAAGGGGGCAAATAGTTTTTCACACCACTGTATACTGTATACTCTGATAAAAATAGCTTCATCCAAGAGGATATGTCCAAACTACATGCCTGCTGTAGAAATAAAAAAGATAAGATCTTAAAGCTGCCAGTAGAGGGCAATGCACCAGTCTTTGCATGAAAAAGTCGATCAGCCAACATTGTTGGGTCTGATATGACTTGGACAGTCTCTACATTACATGAATAATGTCTCATAAGTTATGCAAACAATTCACTGAGTTTGATAGTACTGGTTAGCTTGACTTATAGCAGTTTATGTTTGCCATATAGATGTGAATATGGAGCATGGTGGGTAACAATGAGGTTCTCATACTCACTGGTAAAATACCAGGAAGACTGGCTGATCTTGTAGAAGGGTAGCACAATGTCCATGGCACCTTTCATATTGAAAAACCAGGACATTCCTGTTTAAACCAATTGAGAATTGCCCATTCAGATGTACCAGGATAAATAAACAACAATGTTGACAAATGAAAGTTTCATCTCGGGTTTGGATCCTGCAAGGTGCTCAAATGGTCCATAATCACTGACTACACCATTTGTTCTTGTTTGTATCGTCTCTGAGAATATATGATGATTAGTAGTGGTGCTAACTGTTTTCATTCAGTTTATATCATTTTGCACCATGTTTGCCAAATATGTTGCTACCTACATTGCACCTTGTGCTCCAAAGATATGATTTGCTCCATCGTTTGCATACAGAGTGTCTAATGTGAGGATACAGTGATATTTTGGTTACTTTACCTGGCAATTTTCTGGCTTTTTTTGCATAACCTGGGAAAATGCCTGGCAATTATGATCTGCCTTGATCTGAGTTTTAGCTGGGCCACGTTTCTGAGATTTTTGTAGCTTTGCTTTGTTCACACATGTCTGTTATGCAGGACATTTTCAGTAAATTTCAAGTATATCGGGGGAATGGCGATGGTTTCCACCTTCTAAAGTGATGCAATGCACTCCATGAATCACGCAGATTTAGGACTCCATTATGACCTGTGCCAGTAATCATTTACTATAAAGAATCGCCTCCAGGTGAAATAGCATATATTTGATAATGGTGAGAATTTTATTGTCCTCATTTCAGACAGTTTCAGTGAGATTTTAAAGTTTGGGAGGAGGTCGCAATTCCCTAGCTAGAAAGCGACCATCAACATATGTGAGGTTTTGATTAAACTTACCCACATTCTACAGTTGTGTTCATTTCTATATGGAAGAATTCCGACCCATTTCTCCACACAATAGAGTTATTGACACATTTTTTTTCAGGATCTTGAAGTTCACGAATTTCAATGTCATACTTAACAAAAGTGTCAATTAAAAGTCCAAAAACAAGCAGAACTAGAGGCTGCGCAAGCCCATGGATGAAAGCACAGAGACCACCAATGAGCATCATGAAGATATCAATGCAGGAAGCAAATTGGAACTGCAAAAAGAGGAACAAAAGGAATAATTGAGTAAATATTGTTCACCTTATTTTGAGATTCTTATTTACTACGTGCTGTTGAGAATCTGCCATGTAGGAATATTAGATCTTTTGTATTGTTAGCATTTTATATTTGCTTAGGGTCATGTGTTAAATTTGAATTTGGATCTGCAGCGGGTGGCACGGTGGTGCTGTGGTAGTGCTGCTGCCTCGCAGTTAGGAGACCCGGGTTCACAGTTGACATGTTCTCTCTGTGTCTGCGTGGGTTTCCTCCGGTTGTGACTAGACATATGCACACTGACAAAATCGCCAAATTTTCATTAAATATGAATACTAGTTTAAAGCATATATAATAATGTTTATTTTAGAAGTCAATATTATGAGACGCGGCATGCCATCAGCACGGCACGCAGATAGTCCTTAAGATCACGCCCTGCATATATAGGAAGAATTGCAGCAAGGGCGTCCCACTCTCTTGGCCTCTCTCACGATTTTGTCGGCGCGCATTTGTCGAAAACCAGTTAGCGGGTTTGTCGGCGCTCATTTCTCCATCACAGTTTTATCGGGGCGCATATGTCTATCGTGCTTTTGTCGGTGAACCCTCCGGGTACTCCGGTTTCCTCCCACAGTCCAAAGACATGCAGGTTAGGTGCATTGGTGATTCTAAATTGTCCCTAGTGTGGGGGTGTGTGTGCCTTGTGGTGGGCTGGTGCCCAGCCTGGGATTTGTTTCCTGCCTTGCACCCTGTGTTGGCTGGGATTGGCTCCAGCAGACCCCTGTGACCCTGTAGTTAGGATATAGCAGGTTGGATAATGGATCTGCAGCAGTCACCTTTTTACCTAAAGATTATTGAGGTTTAAAAACTAAATTGCCCTTTGTTGATCACTGAGACATTGCAGAATACTGATTACGTGTTTTCACACCGATGGATTGTGCTTTTATCTCACTACAGGAGGGTTACACAGGCTTAGTCTCTAGGCCCAATACCTAAAGGTTTTTGTATCAACCTAAATTAGAAGCAATTACTGCTTCCTAAACAAATACTAGAGTTTATTAAACAAAAATCATAAGAAAAAAAATATTTAAAATAAAAAATAATTAGGCAAATGAAGCAAGAAGCAAAATTCAGAAAAGACAAAGGCCAAGCAATGCCAAAATATGAAACACTATTAGGTAGTGTAATCAGAATATAAGTTTAATATGTCACTGTGCTCTGTGCAAATATTTTAAATCTACTTTTCCTTTCTACTCACATGTGCAGCTAACACAAAGCCAGGTTTAGCACATAGGAGTTCACCATATAAGAACTGCTAGGTAAGCTTTTTAAGACAAGACAAGTAAAGGACAACTGTGAAATGGACATTGTACTATTTCTGTGTGACAGAGTCAGCATGACATTGGATCTTCTTTTCCTTGTTTGGAATGGCATGATTTACCTAAGTGGGGGTCTGCACATGAAGAAAGGGTATAAAGCCTTGGAACATTGCCCGGCACACCTTTGAAGTTTACAGATGGATGGGAGATTACGTCATCCGATCCGGAAAATCCTTCCCATGCAGCAATGAAAATGGCAGACTCTACGCATCAGGCCCCCACTTCGGTGACAGTCTTGTCATGGCTTCCTTGTCTGTTATGCCACGTAATCCGTCATTACAGAAAGCTAACTTATTTCTCCTATGTGATTTCTTACCGTCGTATCACTAAGGGAGGGGTATCACCTTTTCATATTATATGTATATAGTTTTGGGTTATGTAACATGCCACAATTACAAAAGAACTTATTCCAACCAGGGAGCTAGCGCCACCTGCTGGATACAGGTAGGCCTAACAATACAAAAACACAAAGTATTAAATATATTAAAAAGAAAAGCCCCAGAAACGCAGTAGGTTAAAATGTTAAATAATATAGTGAAGAAAAGGCCAAAAACTACAATGAGCCAAAATAAAAAATCAATGAAGGGCAAACAATATGAGAGCCTCACACGTGTCTATGTGAAGGGGCTTCCTGTTTGTGAGCTACTTTTATTTTCCAAAATTATTCATTTGACAACATTTTATCAAAAAAATACATGTGTTTTGAAAACACGATTGGATGACTTGACTGGACTTGATTTTCTTCATTGATGATTTTAATATTTTTTTGCTTCCCAGTCCATCTTGGCGGTGATCTCATCAGACCTGCCTCTAATACAAAGAATCTTGGTGTCATTTTTGATTCCTCCCTTTCTTTCTCCGCCCACATAAATCACATTAAGAAACTTTCTTACTTTCACCTCTGTAACATATCACGTGTTCGCTCCTTCCTCTCCTTTTCTAATGCTGAGAAACTTGTCCATGCTTTTATCAAATCCCGCATCGATTATTGTAACTCGCTGCTGGCAGGTGCTCCTTCTAATCTTATATCACAGCTCCAGCTTATTCAAAACTCGGCTGCAAGAGTCTTTACTCGAACCAGCAGCAGCGAGCACATCACACCCATCCTGCTCCGTCTTCACTGGCTCCCTGTGTCTTACAGAATCGAATAAAAAATCCTACTAATAACCTACAAAGCCTTAAATAACCTCGCGCCAAACTACATCAGTGACTTCCTCCATCACTATGTGCCTGCCTGCCCACTAAGGTCCTCTGATTCTGGTAATCTCGTTGTGTCCCACACTAATCTACACTCCATGGGTGACAGCAGGGCCTTCAGCTGTATAGCGCCCAGACTCTGGAATGACCTACCGAAATGAATCAGATCAGCTGACTCCATGAATTCTTTTAAAAAACAACTCAAAACTCATCTGTTCAGGAAGGCTTTTAGCTCTACTTGACTTTATTAGCCTTCTCTCAGTTTACCTCTCTGTCAAGATGCTCATGTAACCTGTGTGTGTGTGTGTGTGTGTGTGCGCTAGACCATCAATTCTGTTGTCTGTTAGGCTTTCTCTGAATTTACTGTCTTAATATTCTTTATTTATTTATTTGGTTTGTGCAATGCTATACGCTGTATACCTTGCTGTTTTCTCTTATTTTCTGTAAGTGCCTTGAGCATGGGAAAGGCGCTATATAAATAAAATGTATTATTATTTCACCTTATACAATTTCTTGTATTAGGAATTTGTTAGTTTTCGCATACCCCTTGGCATCAGAGCGCAGGGTCAGCCATTGTACAGCGCCCTTGGAGGGATCACAGGTTAAGGGCCTTGCTCAAGGGCCCAGCAGAGTAGGATCTCCTTAGGCAGTGACGGGGATTCGAACCGGCAACCTTCGGGATACCAGCGCAGATCCTTAGCCTCAGAGCCCATTCTACATGAACACATGAGATAAAAAAATTCTGGGCCACCACAACAAACTACATGGGGTGAGTAACATTAAAAAATATTTTTATGTCTATTATTCCTATAAATTGAAGAATAAGGAGATTGTTTTGCTTGCAATTCTCTTTCCTTTCTTTATTTAGAGCAAACGTCAGACACATTTTGAATGCACTGTTTGCTTTTGCATGCACACACACCATGAAATGAGTTGTTATCTTAGCAACAGTGAAACTGAATAGGGAAAGCTGTGTGGTCAAAATCAAGTGGAAAAAAAAACAATAAAACTTCTTTTTAACAAATATATATAAGTGAGGGAAATCCAGACAAAAATATTATGAATTAAAACCTGATCATGACACTATGGGAGCCACCATTCTGCAGTGTTTAAATACAGCCTGTAAATTACTTATTGTCTTACCAGTTGAAAGAAGCTGATCCTGATGCTGGTGTCATCTTTCTTAGCCTTTGTTCTTAGAAAAATTAGAATATAAATAAATGAGTAAACTATTGAAAATGTCAGCACATATGGTAGAAACTAAACAAATGGTGCAGATACTTACGGTCTGTATTGGTTCACTTTGTACACATTCCTGGATATTCGAAAGAGACACAATTTTAGCATTTTACTGACAGAACAGCTGGATGAAGGATGTGGCTCAGAATTAGATAAATATCTGATCACTTACCCATGAAATCCATTTACGTCCGCTGTTAAAAAAAGAAAAGGTTTGGGCAAGTCAATTCATTCTGCGTGATGTGTAGCATATGGCAGAAATCAAGCAGCTGGACAGTAAATGATCAACAATTCACAAGACATGTTCTATAAGAACTGATTACCAAAACACACTGCAAGCTAACTATGTACAAATATGAAATAGCGAGGCAACAATCCAAATTTCTTGCCACATGTGGACAGATGGTTACAGATGAATGGGCTAAGCACATCCAGGACACAGCTTACAAAAGCCGTGAATCTAAACTGAATACACTTAACCAAAAATGGAATAAACTCACCAGGAATACGAACACTAATGAACCACAATCTGGAGTATACAGTTTCTCCAGAAGACAGTTGTCCACCACAGAATAAAATGTTCAGAAAATGAAATCACAGAATGATCTATGTTATAAATGAACAGCAATAAGAATTGTGCACCAAATAAACAAATAATAATTAGGAATATAATTCTATGAGTAGACACGCATTCTTGATAATCCTTTCCAGTTTTTGCTGAAATCCATTAGATAAATTAATACTGCACATGATGACAGTAACTTGCACACAGAACTCTGAGTTCTTTAGTAACCTGCCGATGTGACATTAGAACATTAGAACTATCTAGAAGAGAACAAAGTTTGCCAGTCCTATCCAATTAATTATTCTAAAAACACATTGTCTGGTTTTAAAACTCCATAAAGTCTTATTGTCTACCACACGACTTGGTCTCTTATTCCAAGTGTTTATTGTTCTTTGAGTAAAGAAAAACTTCCTAATGTTTGTGTGAAATTTCTCCTTAACAAGTTTCCAACTGTGTCCCCGTGTTCTTGATGAACTCATTTTGAAGTCACTGTCTCAATCTACTTGACTAATTCCCTTTATAATTTTAAACACTTCAGTCAGGTCTCCTCTTAATCTCCTTTAGCTTAAACTGTAAAGCTCAGCTCTTTTAATCTTTCCTCATAACTCATCCCCTGTGGCCCTGGACTCAGCCTAGTCGCTCTTTTCTGGACCTTTTTCTAGTGCCGCTATGTCATTTTTGTAGCCTGGAGACCAAAACTGCACACAGTACTCCAGATAATTGTGTTATAAAGCTTGAAAAGACATGTGACACTATACAGAGAATAGGAGTTCATTATATTCATATTATAGCAATATAGCGTCTTACGGGATTCATTGTAGTCAAAGCTTTCATTTTCCTCTCCCAATTTTCTTATGCTGCGTAAGGAGATTGAGCTGGGCATTTTATCTGTTCTGTTCTTCTCTTCTAAACACCTGAAATAAAAGAAATTAGAAAACAGAATCAAAAAAGACATAATGCGTTATGTACCTCTATATATATAACATGCCAAGGGTTGTCTGTCTGTTGCACACCATTGGGCCTTGAGCTTTGATCGTGGTCTTACTCGAGAGCTTCTGTTATCCTCACATAATGTGACACATGAACTAGACATGCAGACTCCCTCAGCCTCGTAATTGGGCTTTGGGTCCTTCTCACAACAAGCAGCCACACAGCCACGGAGCCGACACATCCAGGCTTCATGGGTGAAAAGCTAAAAATGGCACATGTCATGACTGACTGGAAATGGTGGAGCACATGGCAAGGTCTCACAGCAAGTAGTGACATGAGCAATGATTGACAGGAAAAGCACTATGGCATGGGCGCACAGCATGGCTGACAGGAGAATAACCACGGTGGCATTTGTTGGCAATGAAGAATATTGAACAACAGATCGTTGTTATCAGAAGCACCATAATGGCACACTTGGCAGACTGACTGGGGGTGCTGTGTTTTGTTATGGCCACATAACCATCTGCTCACCATTACAAACAACAAGAGGAACATCAGTGCATGAGTGATGCACTTCATCACACAAGAAAGTGATACAAACCAAGACCAAGACCCAAAGCCATTGCTTGGCATCAAGCCATCAGGCCACTTCTCAAAGCAAATTTGTTATTTGCATCTTATTGATATATTTCACAGATTATGGAATGGCTGTTTTTTCTGTTACTGAATTGGCGTAGGTGAAATAAAAATGCTTTTTCCACAACAAAGATCCCGAATTGTTGCATATGTGGACACTGGCTATGGCTACATGCTGTTATATCCTCTTTAATGCCAATGGGATTTCATACATAGTAGGTTCTCAAATTCTTTTGGTTAATTTCCACTCCACAATGTATCCACTTGATGGACTGAGGGTCTCCTCTCGATTGTCAAATTTCTTAGGTTTCCTGCGCTTCTTATGTATGTTTGTTGCCTCTGACATTCCACTTTAGCTGTAGGTAGTTTTTAGCTGCTGGTGATGAATGTAGAAGAGCAAAAGTGTCAGCTAATGATGGTGAAAGAGGCATGAATACCTTTGAAGCAGGTAATGAAGAACCATCTGGCGATGGAGGTGAAGGTCATGGATGTCGATGAAAGAGACAACACAGGGGTAGCTGGTGATGGAGGTTGCTGTATGAATAACTTGAAAGGAGGCCATAATACTAATATCAGTGTATATGTGAGGAGGGTAAAGCAGGTGATGGATATGGTACTGTATGGTTTGTACAGGGGTATTTGATGATGGTTGTCAGCATAAGTGCTGTTGAAGGGTCTGGTTGGCGACTGAAGTTGTCTGTATTTTGAAATATGATATTTAAACTGTGGGGCTGCAATGGTTCATTGCAACAAGGAAAATGAGATCCAAGCCCCAGGTACACCCTGCATGGAACCTGCATGTTATCCCCATATCTGTGTGGGTTCCTCCGGGCACTCAGACTTTATCCCAAAGTCATGCGGGTTAAGTGAATTAGTGTTGTTAAACCTGCCTGTGTTTGCATGTGCGTGAGTGTGCGTGTGTTCTTCTGATGGACTGGCACCCTGTCCAGTTGTTGTTCCTGCCTTGTGCCCAGTGCTTGCTAGGATAGGGTCCAGCTGCACCATGACCCTGCTCTGAGTAAGCATTTCAAAAAAATGGATGGATGGATGGATGAATGAATGTTTAAATTTTAATGTCCTAATCTGAGTGACTGAACAGCAAAATTGAAAATGTGCTGCTTCTTGGCAATTCAAGTTACATATTTTAATAATATAATCTAAAAACGATGAAAGAATGTTAGTGCAATGTGTCTTAAGATCAGTGTTAGGTAATGTAGCCAAATATCTATATATATAATTCACTAAGGCAAGACACCCATGGAAAGGCAAGACACCCATGGAAAGCACGCCGGAAGGGGCATGGATTCACTAAGCCGCCGACAAGTAAGACACCTATGGCGCACGCAGGAAGGAGCCATTGGATACGACGACAACTTGCAGAGCCACACCCACCAACTCGGACGCGACGACACAGAAAAACCGGCATCATTTATATTCGTCTGTCATAGAGGCCACATGCACTTCAGAGCCACGTTGACTGTTCATAGAGGCATGTTTCTCGCGGAGGTGAATCGCCATATGCAGCGTGTAAAACGGTTTGCGAGGGGTATCCCATGGGATCCTTAAAACGATCCTTTACAACTGAGGTTAAAACACAATGAAGTAAGCAGTCTTTAAAAACCGTGTTTTCGGTTACGACGCACGACCGCGTGCACCATAGCAAACTGTTTTACACGCTACATACAGCAATTCGCATCCGCAACAAACATGCGTCTTCTTAGATGCTCCTGCAGGAACACGAAAGACGTTTCCCTGCCCACCAACACTCCTTTTTCACCGGCCCGCGTCTACCCTCGCTCTCTAGGCATTCACACTGCCTGCCCATGTGCCCGGACGCAAAAACTCACCGACCACCCAGTTAGTCCCTTTCGTCTGTGCTAGGAGTCCACATGGAAGTCTGAGCCACGTTGACTTTTCATTATTCTTTTTGGTTTTGACACCCGACTGCGTCCACCATGAAAAACCATGCGAAAGGAACAACGAATCCCCACCTCGCTACTACCGTGGTCGGGTGTCTTGGTGGATTATATAGAAAAAAGCAGCCACAACCGCACAGAGCAATTAAAAGTCTACGTGAGTCACAGGTGCATCTGGACTGTGCAAAGGCGACAACGACTCAAGTGCCGAGTTGGAGGTGGGCACATGAGCAGGCAGTGCATACTGAACGAGAAATCAGCAGACTAGCATGACGGAGGGAGTGGAATGGACGTCCTTCTCCTCTCCTCCCGTTCCACCCTTCGCGCCTCAGCGCCGTCCACCCCCATCTCTCCGTCTGGGAGGAGAAGGCGCGATGGCGGTCCGCCAGTTTTCAGTCACGGACGATTGTGTGTTGGTTCGTTCCGTGCATTGTTACAATGTTGCTTTTCTTGCTGATTTATTACATTACCGATTTTTCAAATGTTAATTTTCTCCCTGTGCTTAAAAATCATTAAAAAACCGGCCTGATTATGTGGCATATGGTACGCCGCGGGTTGGCTAGTTTAATACTGTACATAAAACGGCAAACTAAATTAGCATAATATTTATCTTAAAGGCTTTGAAATAAATGTATTTTGCCATATGAATCAGTGCTTTTCACTTTGTATTATTCACTGACGGGGCAGCCTTTCAACACATTAAGATTCCTGTCCTCTAAATTTACTTCTCTAATGATACTCACATATACACTGACAATGTTTTGAGTTTTCTGTTTCAGTCATTTTAAGTTTTTAGTTGTAAGTTATAGCCATATAAATTTTGATAAAGCAAGAATTGCTCAGATTATTTGATTTTTTTGGTCTAAAATATTTAACATATTTCCTGTATACTTAAGTCACACATGCACAGGCAAAAGGCAACAAACATTAAATGTGTGTAGGGTAGTCAATATGAAAAAATAAAAAATAGTTGGACATTACAACATTATAAAGTAAGATAAGATAAAGATAGTTAGAAATTCCTGTAACATTTTAGTTTAGGTACTGCAAAAATACATCCATTACCTTAACAAAGGTTTCTTTTGGTCTTCATGCCACTTACAAAACATCAGTAGATGGGTGATTCATCTCTTGTGCAGTGCAGCATATTGATATGATGGTAAAATTACTTGTTAATATGAAGTCTTGTAATATCAATAAAAATGTGCTTCAGTTAAGCCCCCTCAGACTACTCCAAAGTGAAGTTTTGGAGGTAGGTCACAATGCAGAGATGAATAAAAATTTACTTCTTCTTCTTCTTTTTTTGGCTGCTCCCATTTAGGGGTAGCCACAGCAGATCATCTGTCCCCATCTATCCCTGTCTTTTACATAATTTTCTGCCACACTGACTGTCTTTATGTTCTTCCTCACCATACCCATAAACCTCCTCTTTGGCCTTCCTCTTTTCCTTTTGCCTGGTGGTTCCATCCTCAACATTGGCACCCTTCCACCACCTTACTGACTCTCATTCCCCTTTTCTCCAGTGTTTACCTCCATCTCTCCAGGTTTGTCTCAACCTGCTGTCTACTCTCATTACAATCACAATGTCACCCGCCAACATCATAGTCCACGAGGACTCCTGACTGACCACATCTGTCAACCTGTCCATCACCATTGCAAACAGGAAAGGGCTCAGAGCCGATCCTCGATGTGATCCTACTCTCACCTTGAACCAGATTGCCATTCCTACTACTCACCTCACCGCAGTCCCACTATCCTCATGCATATCCTGCACCACACTCAAATACTTTTTTGCTATTCCCGACTTCCTCATACAGTACCATAAATCCTCTCTTGGCACACTGTCCTGCACTTTCCATAAGTCCACAAACATGCAATGCAATTCCTTCTGACCTTCCCTGAACTTCTCTATCAACACACTTAAAACAAACATCACATCTGTAGTACTCTTTCCTGGCATTGCTGCTTACAAATCGTCACCTCTCCTCTTTCAGCCTAGCATCCATTACTCTTTCCCATATCTTCATGGTGGGGCTCATCAATTTTATAACCCTGTAGTTACTGCAGCTCTGCACATCTCCCTTATTCTTGAAAACTGGTACAGTGGAACCTCGGGTTACGAACGTCTCTGAACACGTACAAATCGGGTTACGACCAAAAAGTTCGCCAAACTTTTTCATCTGTTCATGACCACACACTCAAGTGATGAACAAGCCAGTTTCCCTTCTGGTTCGTACGCGCCAGTGATTTACGCACGTGTTCAGTCTCTCCCTGTACAGTACATTGTTCTTGGTCAGATGTGTATCGCGCTGTGGTATAGCAGGTCCACAGCTCACGTCAAGGGGCCAGTTTTAAATACATAATCGCAGCGCTTGCAGCTTAACGAGGGGGCAGGGTGGTTGATTGCTACAGCATGAGGCAGCTAAAGGGAGAAAAAAGAAAAGAAAGACGGAGGTTCTGGAGTGAGGAAGTAAGCAGGAAGCAGTGTGGAAAGAACTGGTGTGAGCAAGCGAGCCATCAGCTATAGCATATCTTTCATGCCATCCATCTTTATCACACGGGGTGTACTCTGGACAAATATTTTATTAAGCTGTGTAAGCTCATGCTGTAGAAAAGCCTGAAACCATTGAAATCATCAGAAAAAAAAATTGAAACGCAGAGTCGGCAGCTTCGTTTTGCGGACGTGCTCACCCCCCTTGTCTATCAGCGGCTCAACGAGTTTATCTCTCCTCAGCAGTTTCACTTTGGTGACAGAGTCGCCTTCTTTCAGCTTCATGCTGTAGCCTCGCTCTTCTTTCTTCTTCTGACTTATTAACTTGGGGCTGCCTTGTTTGCTCTTTGAGCTTCACATTCACACATATATCCATCCATTATCCAACCCACTATATCCTAACTACAGGGTGACGGGCGTCTGCTGGAGCCAATCCCCCAGTATATATATATACTGTGACAGATGTCCAGGGACCTTGCCCCACTGGGATGCCAGAAGAAGGGATAGGATTGGGAAAAGGGCAGTATCTTCCCTGGACCACAAGGGGGCGACCTCCCTGGATTACATGGGGGTCGCAGAGCTTGGAAGCTCAACCCCATGGAGGGACGTGGCCACCACCAGGGAGTGCCTGGACAGCTCTGGAACTGTTTTCCGCAGCACTTCCTCCACGCCCGGAAGTGCTGCCAGAAGAGGAGCTGGATGCCCAGGCAACACTTCCACCACGCCCAGAAGTGCTGCCGGATGTTAATTGTGGAGCACCTAGAGTACTTCCAGGTGCGCTATAAAAAGGGCCGCCTCACTCCATTTGGGAGCCGGAGTCAAGTGGAAGAGGACGGAGCTTGTGAGTGAGGAGTTGGAGGTGACTGAAGAGAGAGAAGGAGGTCTAGAGGAATTTTAGTGGTGATTACTGCACTGCTTGTGGTGTTGGGAAAAGGGGTTGTAAATAAACGTGTGTGATTTGAGACATTTGGTGTCTGTCTGTTTGTGTCCGGGTTCGAGATGTCCACAATGGCGTCAAATTGAATATATACTGTACAATAGCTTCTATTTAGTAATAGTATAATCATTTACTGTCCAGCTGCCTTATTTCTGCCATATGCTACACATCACACAGATTCAAATTGACTTGCCCAACCTTTTGGAATTTTAAACAGCTGACATAAATGTATTTCATGGGTAAGTGATCAGATATTTATCTAATTCTGAGCCACATCCTTCATTCAGCTGTTCTGTCAGTAAAATGCTAAAATTATGTCTCTTTTCAATATCCAGGAATGTGTACAAAGTGAACCAATACAAACCGTAAGTATCTGCACCATTTCTTTAACATCTACCATATGTGCTGACATTTTCAATTTGCTCCCCCCCTCCTTGTCTATCAGTGGCTAAGCGAGTTTGTCTTTCCTTGGCGGTTTCACTTTGGTGACGGAGTCGCTTTCTTTCAGCTTCACGCTGTAACCTCACACTTCTTTCTTCTTCCGACTTGTTAACTTGGGGCTGCCTTGCCGGCTCTTTGAGCTTCATGCTGTAACCTCGCACTTCCAGGCACACACACTTCCACACATAGATGTCTATATATAAGATGATATTGAAATGTTTAAGATATCATTTCAAGATAGCTTAACATACAGTATACAGGGGGTTCCACTGCAAGAACAGGAAATTTTACAGGAAGTGATTTTGAGAGTACGTGGCATAAAAGTATGAGGACGTCACTCCAAATGACTGAGTTCAGGTGTTTCGTTGTTAACAGGAGCATAAAATGTAACATGTAGACGTGTATTCTGCATTGGCAAACATGAATGGATCTTACTGAAGAGCTCGGTGACTTTAATTGTGGCACTGTTATAGGGTGCCACCTTTGACACAAATCCATCCATCCATCCATTATCCAACCCGCTATATCCTATCTACAGAGTCACGGGGGTCTGCTGAAGCTAATCCCAGCCAACACAGGGTGCAAGGCAGGAAACAAACCCCGGGCAGAGCGCCAGCCCACCGCAGGGTGCACACACACACACACCACACAGCACACACTAGGGACAAATTAGGATTGCCAATGCACCTAACCTGCATGTCTTTGGACTGTGGGAGAAAACCAGAGGAAACCCATGCAGACACAGGGAGAACATGCAAACTCCATGCAGGGAGGACCTGGAAAGTGAACCCGGGTCTTGACACAAATCAATATATGAAATTTCTGCTTTGCTAGATCTGTTCTGGTAAATTGCATGTGCTGTTATTGTGAAGTGAAAGCATCAAGGAGGAACAACAGCTTACAGAGAGGGGCCACCGAGTTCTGAAGCACATAAAAGTCTCTTCTTTTCCATGGCATCACTAACAACAGAGTTCCAAAGTGCTGCTGGAAAGCAACATTAGCACAAGAAAGGTGTGTTGGGAGCTTCACGAAATGGATTTCCATGGCAGAGTTGCTGCCAAGTGTCAAACTGGAGTGGTGTAAAGTACGCCGCCATTGGACTCTGGAGCAGTGGAAACATGTTCTCTAGGGTGATGAAGCACACTTCACTATCTGACAGTCTGATGGATGAATCTGGGTTTGGCGAATGTCCAGAAAATGTAACCTTCAGGACTTCATAGTGTCTACTGTAAAGTTTGGTGGAGGAGTAATAATGACCACGGGCTGTTTTTCAAGGTTTCGGCTAGGCCCCTTGGTTCAAGTGAAGAGTACTGTTAATGCGGCAGCATGCAAGGACATTTTAGGCAAATGTGAAACTCCATATTTGTTGAAGCCTTTTTGTGTTCCAGCATAACTGAGTCCCTGTGTCCAAAGCCAGGTCTATAAAGACATGAAGGCCTCCACGAGCCCTGACCTCAACCCTATCGAATACCTTTGTTGTGAATCAGCCAGGCCTTCAAGTCCAACACCTGACCTTGCAAATTCTCTGGTGGCTGAATGGCCACACATTCCCACAGACACACTCCACAATTTTGTGGAAAGCCTTCCCAGCCTTCCCAGGCTTTGTGGAGGTATATGGTTTTGGAATGGAATGTCCAACAAGCTCATTCAGGTGTGATGGTCAGATATCTACAAACGTTTGGCCATATTGTGTTTCTCAAAATGAATTTCAGATATCTTAAAATGCATGCAAGGCCAATTTCAGAAATCTGCAAACGTGTCTGAGATATTTTGAAATACAATTGAGATGTCAGTCAGTCATTGCCCAACCTGCTATATCCTAACACAGGGTCACGGGGGTCTGCTGGAGCCATTCCCAGCCAGCAAGGTAGGAACAAACCCCGGGCAGGGTGCCAGCTCACCGCAGGCCACACACACACCCACAGACTAGGGACAACGTAGGATCTCCAATGCACCTAACCTGCATGTCGTTGGGAGGAAACCCACGCAGACACGGGGAGGACATGCAAACTCCACACAGGGAGGACCTGGGAAGTGAACCCAGGTCTCCTAACTGCGAGGCAGCATCGCTACCACTGCGCCACCATTAGATTGTATTACAGATATCTTAAAATCTTAAGGAACATACTTTGAGATATCTGAAAAATGAGTTTCATATATCTTAAAATGTGAGCTGCATTATAAGTTATCTAAAATTCATTTTGAAATCTCTCTAAATGTTAATTCAATCTGTTATTCACATCACAGATTCATCTGTGATTTTTAATAGCTTCTTCTCTATTGTGGTCACTCTGGTCAGTCAAAGGCTTGAGGAACACCTGTCTCTCTACTCCTCAATCCCAGCAGCTTTAAGTTAATTTAACATAAGGTCCTCAAACCTGTTTAATCCAGTTTAGGATTTCAAGGTACCAGGGCTTATCCCAGCAGCAGTGGGTGCAAGGCAGGAATTAGCCCTGGACAAGACGTCAGTCCATCGCAGAACTCATTTAAACACTCACACGATCAGTTAAGTGATTAACAGACACATCTATGTGGATAAAGGAGGATAACCCAGAGAGAGAAATGGAGAACATGCAAACACCAAACAGGCAACAAGCAGGAACATTCACTAATCATCCATTTTTATACCCGCTTATCCTGAGCAGGGTCAGGACTCGAGGAAACTGGAGTCTATTCCAGCAAGCATCAGGGACAAAACAAGAACAATCTCTGGTTGGGGCACATACGTCTGTGAAATACATGAATAAACTACTTCAGTCTGAATCTGGCCAGATCACTTCAGCCTCTGAAGATTGTAAAAAGTTCCTTCACCTTTTCCATGATAAAATGAAAAACTGCAATAATTCAACTAATACAAATTCATCTTTCTTTTTGCATTTTTCATTCCCTTCCCTGTCTATCCAGTTCTTTTTTCAAATTTTCACCAGTTTCATATCCATTTATAAATGAACTGCTCTTTAAGATGATGATGCACTGGACCCCATCCCCGCCACACTTCTCAAATCTTGCCTTCATGTCATGATCCTGACAATAATAAATACATCTCTTGACACCGGCTCTGTGCCAGCTACTTTGAAAGTCACCTTTGTAACCCCAATGATATAAAATTCTGGACTTGATGCTGACAATCTGAACAGTTTGCAGCCCATCTCTCACTTACCTTTCATGTCTAAAGTTCTTGAGCGTGTTGTGGCCTCCCAACTCACCAGTTACTTAATGTGTAAGAAGCTGATGGAGTGCTTTCTGTATGGCTTCAGAGCACTGCCAGCTGTGAAACTGCTCTGCTTTGAGTAACAAATGATTTGCTTATGGCAGCAAACACTGGGCAGACCCCAATAGTAATTCTGGTAGACCTCAGTGCAGCATTTCATGCTGTCAAGCATTACGTTCTACTGTCCAGAATGGAGAGCCTTCTGGGTGTTTCTGGCACTGTCCTCCAATGGTTTGAGTCCTAAATGACTGATAGACATGAGTTTGCTAGTCTTGGCAACAGCAGGTCCAGCTCAGTGCCAGTCACACAAGGAGTTCCTCAGGGCCTCACTTATTTAGCATCTACACGCTTCCACTTGGCCATATTATTTATAGCTTTGGACTGGATTATCAGTCAGCTCTATTGCAGTGTTAAAAGTGAAGGATCATCAGAGCTTTTTCAGCATACAGCTTGTCTCAATGAAATTAAAACCTTCATAAAATGAAAGTCCTTATGATTAAACTGCCACAACACCAAAGCCATGCTAATTGGCAGTAAAAATCAGAAATGACCTCCTTTTCAATCACTCTTGTTGATCACATCAACATCACTTCATCTTCTGTCATCTTTTTGATTCCTCCCTTTCTTATTCTAACCACATAAACCACATTAAGAAACTTTCTTACTTCCATCTTCATAGCATATTTCATGTTCACTCATTACTCTCCTTTTCTGATGCTAAGAAGCTTGTCCATGCTTTTATAAAGTCCCACATTGACTATCAGAACTCCCCTTACTATTCAGTTATCACATCTCCAGGTGGTTCAAAACGCTGCTTGTCACACAGACCCACAACAGCGAGCATATCACAGCTATCAGTTCTGCCTTCACTGCCTCCCTGTGCCTAATAGGATTGAATATAAAATTCTGTTACTAATGTGCTTTAGCTAAAGCTATAATTGGCTTTGCCCAGGCTACATTAGTAACCTCCTCCATCACTAGGCTTCTGCTCGCTCACTAAGGCTCACTGATTCTTTGTGTACTAAACCCATGTTCTGTGGTCGACAGCCTTCATCTCTATTGCGCCCAGACTTTGGAATGAGCTCCCTAAATTAACGAGATCAGCCGACTCAATTCATTCTTTTAAAAAATAGCCTTAAAAGATATTTGTTCAGGAAGGCATTTAACTTACCCTGGCATTTGGAGCCTTTCTCTCAGCCCTGGGGTTCAGAATGATTATTTGTTTCACAAATGATGTTATTATTATTATAAGTGTTATGTGGCAGCGCACTGCTATACGAATTGTAGGAAAAGCACCATAATAAAATATTGGTGCATGCCACCAAAATAAAAGGGTCACGAGGTGCACTAGTTAGAGGAGGGCAAGATCTAGGAGGAAGACATCAGACTAGGCAAACATTTATTATCTTTGGTGCTGTTTTCTGAAATCAGTTAGTAAAGAAACCTTCAGTAATAAAGGCTTACCAGTGAAATGGTGTCCATTCTCTGTACAACCTGGAATAGCTATCTATCTATTATATAATGCCTTTCCTATCTATCTATCTATCTATCTATCTATCTATCTATCTATCTATCTATCTATCTATCTATCTATCTATCTATCTATCTATC
>JANRMT010062814.1:23077689-23094626 GCA_026402145.1 Polypterus bichir lapradei | reverse complement strand
ATCTATCTATCTATCTATCTATCTATCTATCTATCTATCTATCTATCAACCTGGAATAAAAACATAGCTCATAACTTCCTCAAACCAACTTAGTTCATTTAAAGCTGAATCCATCCCTATACAGAGTTCCAGTCCATCTTGCTTTAGAATCTCCATTTCACCTCATGTGTATATCTTTGTGGATGTGGGAGAACAATCAGTGTAACCCTGCAGGTCCATGTAAACAGGAACTGGCTGTAGGGCTTAAAACCAGGACTGTGCATCAATAAGATGGTAGGTCTTCCCACTGCACCACCCCAAATTTAAGTTTGAAAGACCAAAAGAGTATCAGACTGAGTGATATCGTTCTATGTGTTGCGTATTTCTTGTGTTACATGCACCATGTTGCGATCTCCTCTTGTTCTGCCCCCTGTCATTACTTTCACAGCTATTACCAAATCTCCGACAGTAGTAAAGTTTCCCAAGGAAAGAAGTGACCATTACTTACGATTTGTTGCCTCATCAAACGTCTTTCTAAGAGAAACCAGATGTCCGTCTGAGACCAAGAGGTGGCTGACAGTGAGAGGAGTCCACTTTGTGACCTACATGTCAGAAAAGACCCCTGCTACTTTTTTTTCCCACAGGTAAACGGCCGAGCAGTCGATGATGATGACAGGTCAATGAACTGCCGAGTGAGCTGTTATTACATGGTGAGTGTCACCAGCGAGCATGCCAGAGCTGACAATGGTGATTCCCATGAAATGCAGAGGTGGCTTTTACCTGAAACAGAAATATCAGTTTTATATGAACTAAACTGAAACTGGTAAAACTATTTGGTGATCCACAATTGTTTATAGCATATTTCATAGATCAGAAACTTTGTTTTTCATTTATGACTGAACATATTATGTGAGTAATTAAACAAATGAAAATGGCGTGAAGAAAAGTGCTGGTGCTCTTAATTTAGTGTTTTGTAGAACAGCACTTTCTGTAGCTCTGACTGACATTTCTCCACTTCTCGACTGCTCATTTACCTCAGTGGTCTTCAGTTCTCTCAAGTTTGATGGATGCCTACTCCCAGCAGTGACTTTCAGCTCTTTCCACAGATGTTCACTAGGACTGAGATCGGTGCCCATATTTATCAAGCATCACCCTTAGTACCCTTATACTACACGTCGGACTAGGATATTTGTCCTATAGATTTTTGACCTGAGAAGCAGTTATGAACCAAATTACAGCCTCTCCCAGCACAGAGTAGGAGTTCATGTCTGAGAATGAATGACGTCACGATTTTATGGCACCCTGAGTCGCAAAATGACACTCATGAAGACATTTTGTAGTTTCCTTGGAAATCATGATGATGTTTTGTAGTTTTCTGATTCTAACCCTAAGGCTTCACCTCAATAATAATAATAATAATAATAATTCTTCTCCTTTCGGCTGATCCCACTAGGGTTTGCCACAGCGGATAATCTTCTTCCATATCTTTCTGTCTTGTTCTGTTACACCCATCACCTGCATGTCCTCTCTCACCACTTCCATAAACCTTCTTTCTCTTAGGCCTTCCTCTTTTCCTCTTCCCTGGTAGCTCTATCCTTAGTATCCTCTTCCCAATATACTCAGCATCTCTCCTCTGCACATGTTCAAACCAACGTAATCTTGTTTTTCAGACTTTGTCTCCCAGCCATCCCATCTGAGCTGTCCCTCTAATGTACTCATTTCTAATTCTGTCCATCCTCATCACAACCAATGCAAATCTTAGCATCTTTAACTCTGCCACCTCCAGCTCTGTCTCCTGCTTTCTGGTCAATGCCACCATCTCCAACTCATATAACATAGCTGGTCCCACTACCGTCCTGTAGACCTTCCCTTTCACTCTTGCTGATACCCGTCTGTCACAAATCACTCCTGACACTCTTCTCCACCCATTCCACCCTGCCAGCACTCTCTTCTTCACCTCTCTTCCACAATCCCCATTACTCTGTACTGTTGATCCCAAGTATTTAAACCCATCCACCTTCACCAACTCAACAGCCTGCATCCTCACCATTCCACTGACCTCCCTCTCATTTACACACATGTATTCTGTCTTGTTCCTACTAACCTTCATTCCTCTCCTCTCCAGAGCATATCTCCACCTCTCCAGGGTCTCCACAACCTTCTCCCTGCTATCGCTACAGATCACAACGTCATCAGCAAATATCATAGTCAACGGGGAGTCCTGTCTAATCTCGTCTGTCAACCTGTCCATCACCATTGCAAATAAGAAAGGGCTCAGAGCCGATCCATGGTGTAATTCCACCTCCACCTTGAATGCATCTGTCACTCCTACCACAGACCTTACCACTGTCACACTTCCATCGTACATATCCTGTACAACTCTTACGTACTTCTCTGCCACTCCCGACTTCCTCATACAATACCACAGCTCCTCTCGAGGCACCCTGTCATAGCTCCCTCCAGGTCAACAAAGACACAATGCAACTCCTTCTGGCCTTCTCTATACTTCTCCATCAGCATCCTCAGAGCAAACATTGCATCTGTGGTGCTCTTTCTTGGCATGAAACCATACTGCTGCTCACTAATCATCACCTCACTTCTTAACCGACCTTCCACTACCCTTTCCCATAAGTTCATGCTGTGGCTCATCAATTTTATCCCCTGTAGTTACTACAGCTCTGCACATCCCCCTTATTCTTAAATATCGGCACCAGTACACTTTTTCTGCACCCCTCAGGCATCCTCTCACTTTCCAGGATTCCATTAAATCATTTGGTTTAAAAACTCCACTGTGTATGTCATCTGCACTGTCCTTACTTCCTCCTTGCTAATCCATTGTACTTCCTAATTCACTGTCTCCACCTCATCCAACCTTCTCCCTCTCTCATTCTCTTTGTTCATCATCCTCTCAAAGTACTCTTTCCGTCTGTTCAACACACTCTCCTCTCTTGTGAGTATGTTTCCATCTTTATCCTTTATGATCCTAAACTGCTGCACATTTTCCCCAGCTCAGTCCCTCTGTCTAGCCAATTGGTACATAATATTACCAACACAATTCCGGGTTCAACTAAAAGGTTTTTATTCATTGTCAATACTTTCCCACACAAGTACTAGCCTCAATACACAAATACAAAATATTCTCCTTCCTCCTCCAGTATCACCCGCTGCCTTCTGATCCTGATTCCATAACGCGAGGTTGTAGGCTTCTTTTGAACTGGTCCTGGGGATTGCTATTGTCATGCCCAGGTCATGTGGAACACTTCCCGGGTTGCATGGAAACCAAGACAACCCTTCGCCAGCAGCACCATCTGGCGGCACCCAAAGACGTCAACGGGGCTATGTTTTCGGACTCTAATTCCCATGCCACCCAGCAGGTGCCCTGATTAGGTACTGCCCTGAGGAACACTGCCACCTGTTATGTGGGAGAATGGCAAGCCAGTCCATCCAATACAGCTGGGCAAGAAATCATCCTCAATCCCAGCCAAGATGTCGGTCCTTCCTCAACAGCACCTACACTACTTTATCAAAGCCTTTGAGAATTTCAAAGACCTCAGTTAGTTCACAATGGAGTCTCCTCTGCTTGAGGAATTCTAAACAGGTTTAATTCTCTGAGTCGGTTGCTCTCCTCTGCACAGCTTCATGTGCTGCCATGTCTTTCTTTTAGCGTGGTGACCAAAACTGCACACCATCCTCCAGATATATTTTCGCTAGTGTGTTATATAGTCTAACATTCCTCGATTTGTATTTTGCATTTGTAATGATCAGGCCCAATATTTATTTGGCCTTTTTGGTCACTTCTGTCATTGCTTAGATGATAAAAATCCTTTTCAGAGGTTGGCTCCTGTAGGAGTGTCTCCCATCGTGCATTTATATTTGATATTCCATTTGCCCACGTGTAGCACTTTGCACTTTTACACATTATACTGCATTCTCCAAGTATTCGCCCAATTCTGAAGGATGTCCAGAACTTTCTCAATTGTTTTTGCTGCCTCCTCAGTGTCTACCATTCCTCCAATTTTCATATTATCTCCAAAATTTCACAAGTTTATCAACTATCCTGAAATCTATCAAGACATTGACGTAAATCAGAAGGAGGAGTGGTTCACAGACAGACCCCTAAGGGATTCCACTGATGACCCCATTCTTCTCTTCTCTGTATTCTTTGTCTCTTGCTGGTTAATTAACTTGAGCTCCAGTTTTGTAGCAGGGTGCTGATGCTGTGATTTAGCTTCTAGTTTCAGAATTAATTTTCAATGTGGGACGAAGTCAAAGGCTTTTTGAAAGTCTAAGTAAATTCTGTTATATGCTTTGCTTTGTCAGCTATTCCAGCTGCCTGTTCCAAAAGAATTAGTTTGGTGAGATCTTCCTCTTACAAACCCATACTTGCTGTTATTTACAAGTAGTAGGACATTTTCATAAAGGTACCTGTCTAATTTCTTTCTTTTTTTATTATCGTTTCTGCTTTACAGAAATACAAGGAAATATCAAGTGATGTTGGTTTTGATGCCTACAATGTGACTTGGTTTAGATGCTTATCTGGGTGACTCCATGATTTTACAATAAAATAAAATAAAAAGAGAAAGAGAAATAACCTTGGAGGTCAATCATCACCCCGAAAGTGGACAGTAGACGTCACGTAGTATATGTGTACGAAATTTCAGGTCAATAGGTCAAACGGTTTGCGAGCTACAGGTGATTTAAAATCCTGGACAAACGAACAGCCACAGTAGCATATTATATAGAAAGATATTAAATAATTTCAAAGTCGGGATGTAAAGCTCTTATAAAAATACACCTTTGCTTTAACTTATGAAAAATCTTAAACTAAATTTTATTTAATGATATGAAAAGTGAAGATTAGTAGCTAAGGATCCATCAGTGTCAGAGAAAGGGTGTTGTCCCAGGAGGCCTGTGTAGGTTACATTCAGCAGTCAAGTGTATTCACTGCATGTTATCATGCAGTGAGCCATTACTGGTTCATTTATATTTTCAATCATTTACTTAATTTAGATTTTTCTGTTGTAATTATTCTAAATACATACTGCTCTGCTGTTAAATTTAATTTGTACATCTCGAGTGACTGACAGTAGATACAGAGATGTCACTTTATTTCTCACCGCATAAGCAGGCTGAGGGGGGATGTCCCAACAGAGAGCAGTATAGTGGGAGTAATGAGTCATTGGTTGATAAGTGGCATTAACCAAGGTGTATCAGCTGACTTGTGTCTAGGACAGGGGTGCCCACACTTTTTCAGCTTGTGAGCTACTTTTAAAATGACCAGGTTGAAATGATCTACCTACGTTAAACATGATATATATTGTGAAATAGAGCGGCCCGGACACACACAGGCAGACACCGTTTTATCCATCACCACACGTTTATTTACAGTATATTACAAAAGTCAAGTGCACCGCCACCAAACCCCCAGTCTCCCCAAAGTCAATAGCCACTGTCTCCACACAAAAATCGCTCAGGCCTCTCATCGCCTCCTCTGCCACGACCTCGTCTTCCTCCTCACCCGACTCCAGCCCCTCTACCTCCCAGCTCAGCTCAGTCTCAGGGCTTTCCCACAGTCCTTTTATACACCCTGACCCGGAGGTGTTCCTGCCCAATCAGTCCACAGTTCCTTATTCCTTCCGGGTCAGGGTAAACAGTCCTTTTCTTCAACCCGGGAGCACGTCGTTCCTTCCTGTCACGTGACCGTGATGTACTCCCGGGTTATAGGGCATATAAGAGCCCACGAGCCCCCTTACAGTGACTCCCGGTGGCCCCCAAGGTATCCAGCAGGGCTGTGTATAAACACTACATAGTCCATGAGGCCCTGCTGGAACTCGGGGCACGATCATGCTGTCGGGAGAGCTCCTCCTGGCGGCCGGAGGGTGAGGGCCGGAGTAAGAAGCCGGCAGTCCTCCACAATATATATACTGAGTATACTTTATACATAAAATATATGTTGTCGTACCTTGCATAACTGAATAACCCTTATGGCACAATAACAATTCAATACATTTATGGTCACTACAGTATTTGGATTTAATAATCTTCATGTGAAAAAAGGCTGACTCGCATAAATAAGTAGAGCCGAATAATGCAGTCAAGAAGGTAGCACATTTCCTCATGTTTGGGTACTTTTCCTCTGTGGGCAAGTCCCAAAACTGTCCATGATCCCCATACTTCAGCTGAATGTCATCCTGTAGCGTCAAAATCTCATCCTCCACTGTAGAGGAGTTTTAGGTGAAACAGTGTTGCAATTTTTGATGCGAGTGAATCACCCTCAACATCTTCCCTAAGTGGATAGCACTTACGTAAATGTAGCGATTGGCTCAAGTAAAGCTGAGTCTTGAAACCGTCTGTCAAAGTCTGACAGACAATTTTCAATCTGCTCTGTGTAGCGAATGCTGTCAAGTTGCGCACAAGCCTTCCATTGCGTCTCCAGCTCTGACGCGAGGTTTTGGATGTTCCCCAAATCAAGGCACTGAAAAATGACGGCTGTCCGATTAACTGCGAATTTAGTTCCCTCTCCTTTCTCTTTCTCAAATCGCTTTTCGGAAGGAAGTCAGTTTCATAGTTTTTATGAACAATTCGAAAGTGCCTTTCCACAGTTTCCTTCTTTGGAATAGCAATGATAGATTGACAGATCAGACAAACCAACTTCGACTGTGACGTTGTGAGAAAAAAAATCCTCTTCCAATTCCACATCCAGCCCATACCCTCCCCAAACAATTTTTTTTAAAATCCCTTCTTTAGTCGATATAAATTGGAAGGCTAACTAGATCACTTAGATAGCCAAAGTTTTGCAGTAGCACGCGCATTTGATCGTGCCTGCGGGACGACCAGTGAGTTAGAAGAAAAGAGATCTCAGACTGACCGCCCTGTATGTCAATCAAGTGGCAAATGCCATAGGGAGGATACATGATAGACTAACATTTTGAATGCAACGCGATCTACCTGCACTACCTTTGCGATCTACTGGTCGATCGCGATCGACACATTGGGCACCCCTGGTCTAGGATATTCTTGGGGACCAGGGTGTGTAAGGCTTTAGGTTTAAGTTATACCTAGGGATCCAGAGAGACAGGTCTAAGTTATATCCGAGGACACCTCTGTGTTTTAATGGTAGACTTAGCGAATCCCTATGTGGAGTGTTGAGGAATGGACTGTGCAGGCATCACTCATAATCAGTGAGTAAGAGGATAGGGTGTGGGTGTGAGTTTACAATATGAAAGTAGGCCCAAAAGCCTCATGATAAGACAGCCTATATTCACATATTACCCTTCATTCATATATGCTTCCATTCAAACATCAGTTCATCCATTCACATATAAATTTATACATCTACCTATCCACCTTAATAAAAGAACAAGTATATGTGTGTCCATCTAGGGCTATGTCTCTATTTTATGTCATTTTTTATGGGATTTGTAAAGGCAGTAGTAATTTTTGTGATACGCTATCTGTTATAATGGAAAATGCAATTCATTTTATTACCAAATGCATTACAAAATACATTCCAATTTATGGTGCTCTGCAAACGTTAATACTGAATACAATGAGGTCCACGGTGATTATTTAGATGTCAACATACTGTATCTTAGATTGGTGTCACAGCTAATACTTCCATAAATCTTTCCATCCCTACACACAGTACATCAATCTTTCACCATCCATAATGTATAAATTTATGCCATCACTTTTGTACTTGTCCTGGTGATCACTTGTGACCATAAGTGACTATGGCAGACAGTAAGAAGTTTTGTATGAAAAAAAATCATTCAGTCTTCACCACTATGCATGCCTTCAGTCTGCCAATAATATCACGTCTGTTTATTAACTCCATAGAGCAGAGGTGGGCAAAGTCAGTCCTGGAGGGCTGTAGTGGCTGCAGGTTTTTGTTCCAACCCAATTGCTTAATAAGAAGCTCTTATTTCTCAAGTAACACTTTTCTGCTTCATTTTAATCATCCCGCATGTTAAGATTTTGAGCCCTCATTACTTATTTTAGTCTTAAACAGCAGTATTCTCAGTTTTTAAAGGCTCACAATTAGCAATAAGATGTAAATAACAAAAGAAGCAAGCATCTCACAGTTGAGCTTGTTTCCATTTACACCTGTGTGTATTTATCATGCAGTATTTGGTTTAAATAAAAAAAGTGAAGGACTGAGAATTACTCATCCATTTTAGACTTCAAATGATATGCTTAGAAAGGAAAAAAATCTAGGAGATGAGAACGACCTGACATGGCAGAGTTAAAGCACTAACAAGCTACAAAATTAAACTATCGGCAAGGATTGTTTCCTAATTAAGCAACATGTTGGAACAAAAACCTGCAGCCAATGCGGCCCTCCAGAACTGACTTTGCCCACCCTGGCCATCGATCAACCATAGAAAAACACAGCAAATCATTATCATATTGCAAAACAACAATGTCCAAAATGTAAAATTATTTTAAATAAGAAATTCAAAGTGGCAAATGAAACACACAAATTGTGAAGTGTGCTCAGTCTTGCTAAATGTTCAGCTCAGCGGCGCCCCACTGGTGACGAGATTGTAGTAGGCACCTCGGCGCCCCATGAGCTCCTCGTGTGTTCCCTTTTCAATAATCACACCTTGAGACATAACCGCTATAACGTCAGCGTTCTGAATGGTGGAAAGCCGGTGAGCAATCACAATGCACGTCCGTCCTTGTCGGGCTTCATCTAAGGCTCCCTGCACAATCTGAAATAGAGAAAGAAAAGTTAACCAATACCAAATGTGCTGTAAATTGCTGTGGCACATTTCAAAATGGGAAATGTGTATTATTTTACTTGGAAAATAGAGTTTAATGTAAAAAAGGTGTAAAGAGCTACATGTGAACAGAAGGAGCATCAATTATAAATACAAGATGGGAGACACCGTCAAACAGGAAGCAACCTCTGAAATGGAATTTAGGAGTTTATGTTGACGCAACATTTTCATCATCTAAACTAATGTTTTTCAACCTGCTCTTCATCTTCAGTCTCCGCTATGAAACAGCCACATGGTTTACTAATTCCTACACTGTCTCCCATAGGCAAAAGATCCAGAAGTGGCTCCACAGCCATTCTGAGGTTTCGTCCCATAGTGTATGGTCCTTCCCCTTTCTGGTGCCACCCTTGCACCCCTTTCTTCATCTACAAACATTTTCAAAGCCAGGGCTTTATGTATTGGCATTGGCTGGAGACTCCAGGAGCCTAGGGGGCCCGTGATGTTTCTGATGTGTATGAATGTTTCTGTTTTGCTCTCAAAACAGGGACCCCAGTGCACTACTTTGCCCGTGAGACCATGATGCTGTTAAGATGGCCCTATTCAAAGCTGGTGCTACATCTCATCATACATTTATAGAAATATAAAATAGGACATTAAAGCATTATCTACCTTTTCACTTTCCGTATCTAATGCTGAAGTTGCTTCATCCAATAAAAGAATCTTTGGATTCCGTACAATCGCTCTGGCAATAGCAATCCGTTGCTTCTCTCCTCTGGACAGCTGAGAACCTTGGGCACCTACATATGTTTCATATTTCTGCAGAAAGGAAGCAAATGATTTAGGGAGCATCTAAAAGGGCCGCATACAGTATGAACATGACATGTAACCTTTGAAAGAATCCTTGGATCATTTCCTAAGAAGAAAGAATTGAGTTCACTCCTGTGACAGTAGTAAAGGTTTAAATGGTATCTGCTATGTGGAACAAAGGCTTGGTGGGGAAGTGTCAACTTGCAGATCTTAATCGCAAAAGGGCAAAGTGGTCCCAGCTTTTCCTGCCAATAGACCAAGAGGTCTTCTGATCTACTTAGAGGCCCTGTCACAGTGACATTGTGGTTGATTTGGATCACAAGCAACTTGTCCACACACACTTCATCACCATAAAGGTAAATAGGATGACCTGAGAGCCACTAATTAATACTAGTTGTTAAGTTATTGATTGATATGTTAATAAAGGGAGATGTATGTAGTATAGTCAGTCAGTCATTTACTAAACTGCTTAGTCCTGAACAGGGTGGCAGCTGGTGCTGGAGCCTATCCCAGCCAGTATATGGTACAAGGCAGGAATAAACCCTGGACAGTCCATGACAGGGCAAACACACAAACACACACACACCCAACCACACACTAAGGTCAATTTAGTATCTCCAGTCCACCGAACCTGTATGTCTTTGGACTGTGGGAAGAAACCCACACAGACACAGGAAGAACATACAAACTCCACACAGGGAGGACCCTGGACACGGATGGTGTCGGCCTACAGAAAAAATAAAAATCTTAAAGATATGATAGTGAGAGCTTCATGTACGGCCAGACAAAAGAATAAATGTGCTTGGCAGATCCCGCATAGAAATAAAAAAATGATTAAAAATTTAACTACATCAGTGGAGTATCCGAATTACCAGCAGCTATCCCTTTCCTCAATTAATTGCATTTATGCGGTAAAGTGCGCAAAGTGTTTTCTCATATATGTTGGCGAAACAAAAAACGCTCTAAAACTGAGAGATGTGTGCAACATCTGCGATTGATTGAAAATGAAGCTGATTGAAGGTCATGGCTCTGTATACCCACTTTAAATTATCCGGACACACTCCTGTCTTTTTACCACTGGAACAAGATCCTTTATGGAGTAAAAAAGGCAGGCTTTGGAAAGAAGCTGAGTGGATTTTTAAATTGGATACCATGGCCCCTAAGGGCCTTAATGAGAGGGGAGACGAGCTCATGTGAGAATGTAGTGGATGTTAAGGGTTCAATTAAATTGAAGTAGAACTCATGTGAGAATGTGGAGTGTGTTAATTGTTGGACTATTGGGCATGGATTCAACTTAAAATTGATAATAAAAGATTTTATACTAGGATTGGTGAACCCGTGCATTCGGGATATCAGTAATGCTGGAATCCCCTACCTGATCTCCTTACTGCGAGCCATCAGTGCTAACACTGTGCCATTATGTCAGCCCCAAGCAATATAGGCTAATTTTAATTTCAAAAAACTAGGGGGCTTTGCCCCCTGCTCACTTTGCTCGTCAACCCCCATGCTAGCCACTTTGCGGTTTTGCCGCTCGCGTATGAGGATGCGGATGTACAATTCAAACAGATTGTTATTTTCATGGGAATTGTTGCATATGCATAATAGAACTAACTATTTTACATTACAGCGAGTAATTAACCATAATAAAAAATAGTAAAACATAATAATTTGAAAGTAAATTATGCTTCATGTTGCATTAGAGTTATTTGTTGCCTTATACTATTCCGTTCTGTTTGGATTTGAAATTAACACTGTGATGGATGAACGGCAAGAGTTGCCGGCCCTCACCCCCAGGCCGCCAGGAGGAGCTCTCCCGACAGCATGGATGTGCCCCGAGTTCCAGCAGGGCCTCATGGACTTTGTAGTTTTTATACACAGCCCTGCTGGATACCTTGGGGACCACAAGGAGTCTCTGTAGCGAGGCTCGTAGACTCATATGTGCCCTATAACCTGGAAGTGCGTCCTGGTCACGTGAACAGGAGGAATGACGTACTTCCAGGTTGAAGAAAAGTCACATGGACTGAGGGACAAACACTTCCGGGTCAAGGACTATAAAGGACTGTGGGAAATCCCAGACGGACGAGCTGAGTTGGGAGGCAGGGTGGCTAAGCGTCTGGGAGATTGGATTATTGTATTGTTTTGTTTATTGAGTATTTGGGAGTGGAAGGTGCTTTGTGCACTTATTATTATAATAAATCAATTATTTGGACTTTTATCTGGTGTCTGACGTGTGGTCTGAGGGTACAAGGGTGCGAGAAAACCCTAATCTGTCACAACACACAAATACTTTTTAAACATACACTTTAACTGTAAAACTTCAGTAAAAACTATTTTCTGAATTAAATTTCGCATTGAATTTTGATTCTGTGTTTGGACTTACATCGTGACAGCGCAACGTATAACTGCCCGTGAGTGAATTTAGTTTCTTTCTCTCTAATAAATAAACTGAATTTTTTGAATGTTTGTCTCTGTGATTTGTTAATTGTCTTTGCAAAAGCTATTGTAAAGGGAAATTGTTAACGTTTTATTACGAATGGCATATCATCATCTCCTTTGGTGTCTAATGTTATCTGCGGGAGATGTACTACGAGATGTGATCAAAAAATATGGTGATTGCTGCTGCCAAGCGTCATCTAATGGAAAGGCAGGGATCTTCAATATAGGAAGCAGCACGTTGAACCTTAGTAACAGTGCGTGACAAGTTTCAAGTTGTTTGGTGCAGTCAGTCAGTTGTGAGGTCCGGTTGAGAGAAGGTGTGTTTTAAATTGTGACGTAAATCATGGATTGCGAACAACGCATTAACGTGAAATTTTGACACTGTGTCACACATTGCTTCTGGTATGGCAATTTCTCTCAAAAAAAAAATTAGAGTGTGCCCTCATCCACCTAAGTCACCTGATCTGGCTTTGTACAACTTCTGGCTTTTCCCCAAAGTCAAAATTACCATGAAAGGTAAACGTTTCGAATCAATTAGTATATCGAGGTAGCCACGACAGCACAACTAAAAACATTCATTAAAGAGGACTTCCAGAACTGCTTCAGAAATTGGCGACAACGATAGGATAAGTGTATTCAAAGTGAGGGGGAGTATTTTGAGGGAGGTTCATGGCAATTTGTCTTTTACTGTAATATTTTTCTTTCAATTTAAACATTCACCATATTTTTTGATCACATCGTGTACATTACCTTTTTTGGATACATCCTTCGTTCAACAGTAATTCAGCCTTTGGAAGACCGTATGGTGTTAATGTCTGTAAATATTCTACATGATATTGTAAGTTGATGTTTTCATCTTTTGTACGATCACCACCAACTGTTTCAGCATAGTCTATTGATACGCATTTAACCAATTTGCCGTGTAACCGATTGACAATTTTCATGTTATTTCGTTTGACTTCATCGTTTCTCGGTGCTAGGATTGCCTGTGTACTCATTTCTTCTATTGATAACCCTTCGGGATGAAATTCTTCATTAAGATTTGGACATAATACATCTTTTTTTATTGGGAACTTAAAGTGAGGAAAAACATAAAAATTTATAAGAGCTGAGAGCGCAAGAACTGTGTTGACGAAAGCATCCATCCATTATCCAACCCACTATATCCTAACTACAGGGTCATGGGGGTCTACTGGAGCCAATCCCAGCCAACACAGGGCTCAAGGCAGGAAACAAACCCCAAGCAGGATGCCAGCCCACTGCAGGGCGCATACACACACACACACACACCAGGGACAATTTAGGATCGCCAATGCACCTAACCTGCATGTCTTTGGACTGTAGGAGGAAACCGGAGTAACTGGAGGAAACCCGCACAGACATGGGGAGAACATGCATACTCCACGCAGGGTGGACCCGGGAAGCGAACCCAGGTCTCCTAACTGAGAGGTAGCAGCGCTGCCCACTGCGCCACCGTTGACAAAAGCATCCACACAAAACTCTCATCTCAGGATTTCCTACCCAGGCCCTATACTGGTACTGTGCCTGCGCTAGGGACTACAAGGAAATAAAGGCAAAGATTACTAAGATAATCAAAAGTATTTACCTCCACCAAAGGATAATGCATACTGTGATGATGTGATGCATACTGTGCTGTATTTATATTGAAACTTTTGTCACATTATCAGCACAACAATCGAGGTCATGTCATTCTCAAAATTGCTTTTGCATGAATAATGAATACTAAGCCGTGATTGAAAGTCAGCTTTTAAATTATGAGGCAACATGTGACAATATTATCAGAAAAGGAATCTTCTTGTTTTAAACACCCAAACAGACATAAATATGCATATAAATAAATGCTACCACTCCATTCAGATGATCTTTTCAGCTCATTTGCTTAGGTTGCTTGTGTTGACTCCGCAGTGCAGCTGCGTTTGCCAAAGCCGGGCTTTGATCTCAGCTGGTGGTTGATTGTGACCTCAGGTATATCCATCCATTTCTCCAACCTGCTTTTCCAGGATAGGGTAGTAAGGACACTGGAGCCTATCCCAGCACGCAAGGAAGGAACAGTAACAGGACAGGGTGCCAGTCCATTGCAGGGAGAACACACACACTCACAGGGGACACTTTATCAATACCAGTCCACCTAACCTGCACATCCGGAACACCCAGAGGAAAACCATGTGGACAAAAAGGGAACATGCAACCTCCACGCAGAGAGCACCTGGGACATAAACTCTGGTCTCAAAGTTACCACTTCACCACCCTAACTCAAGTACACAGTCTTTCATTATGCTAACATTACATCATTTTGTTCACAAGCAATGGTAGTGTGTGACCAAGAAATGGAGATGAAAAGGCTAAGGCAGAATTGAGGTCAAGGAACAGAATAGGGTTGCATCCAAGTTGTTAAGATCTCAGATAAAACCAAATAAGAATCTGAATAAAAAGAAGAGAGCAAAAAACCTTCACTGAAGCACCTTTGAGATTCCACTGACACTAGCAAGAAGACATAACATGTTTAGATTAAAGAGAAGGATTCAGCATACGGATTCAGGGGGCTCCACAATAGCATCGTTGAGAGGTGAGCCTTGATGATACACAATGTTACATGACCTGCAAATCCTGTGACCAGAAATGCTCATAGTGACTATGAATATTTACAAAATGATGTTGACTGTCTCATAAATAGAACACAAAATGGTGTCTTCAAAATGATGCTAAAAATATTTAAGACAAGGCAAAAGCTATGTGTGTCAAAAATGGAAAATTAATTCCTGCTGAAAAAGACTGGGATGTGCCTTGGTAGGGGGACACTTCGGTCACCAATAAGAACATGTCAGTGTCACTTATAAAGAATTCAAGAGATGCCTCTTCTCCAAAATGACCTGTGCACAGACACTGAACGCTTTCTTGATGGAGTGGAGCACCCAGAGCCTGTGGTGATGTGCTTATGCTGAATGTTGTCTGTCTGGACTCGTTCTTATAACAGCTTGCTGTTTGAGCATATCTCCTGAAATTGACCATATAGCCACTTCAATGGAAATGTAACAGCTGTCTATATATTACACTGGTAACAAATGTACCATACCCTTTCATACCCATAACTTCCAAACATCACATCCTGCCGCATGCCTGCCGCATGACGCCAGCCTTCCATTCTGGAACACTCGGTGGGAGATGCAGCCTTTTTAACTCTGCCCTTAAGAGAGAGCTGCAGTTACCCTCATCCAACAGCAGGTGGAAACAGAGGGTTGGAGTCTTTCTAACAACAATTCCTCCTGGCACCACAATACTAAAACAAAGCAGTGCTAATAGCAGTTGTGTCACATGTACAGAATACATTGAAATTGTGATTTGCATGTCCGACCAACATGTGATACGTCACAACTATCTGATCACATGATAAACAAGAATGTGGTTAAACACGTTACTTAATTGTAATTAATAGACAATACCTGACATACCTGTGGCCTCCTTCAACATTATAATAGGCAAGAAAAAATACCATATTTTTGTTGCAGAAAACAGATTCCCTTGAGGTAGACTGAGGAAAGGAGGAAGACCTCTGTCTTATAGACCTCCTCTATCTTATACAGTGGCTTACATATCCTCCGTATAGTGTTTTTCATATCTTATATAGTGTATTCATAATTATCTATTTTATTTTCCACCTTTCATATCTATGTATCCTACCTATTGGCCAAATAATGCCCTACCCGCCTCCCTACTCCTGAGGTCCTGATTCCCCCTCTTCTCAGCCTGCAGCCTCTCTCTTGGATTTGAGCAAATTAATCTGTGCCGCAACAGAACTATGTATTTATTTTCTATTCCACCTTTCATATTTATGTATCCTACCTACTAGGCAAATAATGCCTTTCACATCCATGTATTTTATGAAATGCCTTTTGTGACTGTCCATTTTATATAGTGCTGTTCATATCTATCTATTCATGTATTGGCCATATAGTTTGTCTTCTGGCCATATAGTGCCTTTGTATCATATATGCTGCCTTTAAAATCTGTTTTATTTATGTTATACAGTACCTTTCATATCAGCTATCCTAACTATTAGCCATTTGTGTTGCCTTTCACGTTTATATATTTTATATAGTGCTTTTCATATCTATCTATCAGTCGTACTGCATTTTACATATGTCTATCTTACTTAGTGCCTTTCACATCTATCTATTTTACAATAGCTGTGCCCCCCGCTTTCACCCACGTAGTAATGAAGGAGGACAAACTTTAAAAATCAATAAAAAATTTTAAAATAATGTAATAATTTGTACTGAGAAGAATTTATATTGATAGCTTCTGTGTCCGTGTATATTGATATACAATATTTTTGGTTTTGCTATCAGGGACGACAATGTAGCTGTGATCTCTTTGCCAAAAATGTAAAAAGCTGGCAAAGTATCTCTGGCCAAGCGGAAGGTAGGTATGCTCCAACATTAAACGTTGGCACTGTATCTGATCGTGTTCAGTTCTGACGGGAGAGCGTCCCCCGCATGGGGAGAAGACCACATGGCTGTGATATCTTTGGCAATTGACAGCTACCGTTTAAAACACATGTAGCTATGATCTCTCTCTCTCAAAAATGTCAAACATTACTCCTTAACAATCTCTAGATGATAATGTCCAGTGAACAAACAGGTATCGCTAGCTAAGTGCAGGCAAGGTACGCTCCAACACATGGCGAGAGGTAGAGCGACTCGAACGGAGGCTGGCACGTGAGTGTGGAGGGCCCTGCCCGACTCCCTACTCCTGAGGTCCCGCCGCCCCCTCCACTTGGCCTGCAGCCTGTCTTTGAGATTAGCACGGATTAATCACTCCTGTAAGCAAACTATGATACTTTGTGTGATGATAGAGATCACAAAATTAACCGGAATGTTCAAGCAAATCATAGAAAAAAACCCTATCTAAATCCATTAAGTAGTTCTCTCGTGAAAAGCAGATAGATGATGGATTATATATATATATATATAT
>JANRMT010062814.1:23043853-23077289 GCA_026402145.1 Polypterus bichir lapradei | reverse complement strand
TCCCCGTGTCTGCGTGGGTTTCCTCTGGGCGCTCCGGTTTCCTCCCACAGTCCAAAGACATGCAGGTTAGGTTAGGTTAGGTGGATTGGCAATTCTAAATTGGCCGTAGTGTGTGCTTGGTGTGTGGGTGTGTTTGTGTGTGTCCTGCGGTGGGTTGGCACCCTGCCCAGGATTGGTTCCTGCCTTGTGCCCTGTGTTGGCTGGGATTGGCTCCAGCAGACCCCCGTGACCCTGTTCGGATTCAGCGGGTTGGATAATGGATGGATGGATGGATATATATAATAGTTGCATTTTTGAATTGTCATATAAGTTGGTGTCTGATTTTATGATCGAATTTTAGGGTTTCAAGACCCAACTTATACGCAAGCATATACAGTATGTATTCAGACCCTTTGCTATGACACACGCACTTTTCCTCAGGTGCATCCCATTCTATTGGTCATCGCTGAGATGTTTCCACACCTTGTTTGGATTTCACCTGTGTTCAATTCAATTGACTAGACTGATTACGCTGTCTCTAGAAGGATCCAAGGCTGAGCAAAAACCAAGCCATTAAAGAAATTTCAGAGAGACGGGACTGTGTAATGGCACAGATCTGAAGAAAGCTACAAAAAATGTCTACAGCCTTGAAGGTACTCAATAGCACAGATCCCACCAAAATTTTTGAATGGAAGAACTCTGGAACAACCAAAACTCTTCCTCAAACTGGCTGCCTAGCTAAACTGAGCAATCTTGAAAGAAGGACCTTGGTAAGAGAGATGAGCAAGAATCTAATAATCACTCTGGCTGAGGTCCTTAGAACCAGTGTGGAGACTGGAGAAACTTCCAGAAGGAGAACCATGACGACAACACTTCAGTAATCTGGGCTTTATGGCATAGTGGCCACATGACACATGAAATCCCGCTTGGAGTTTGCAAAAAGACACCTAAAGGACTCCTATATTGAAAGAAGCCAAGATTCTTTGGTCTGAGAAAACCAAGACAGAGCTGTTTAGCCTCAATTTTAAGCCACATGTCTGGAGGAAGCCAGGCACCGGTCATCACCTGTGTGATATCACTCCACTCATGAAGCATGGTGGTTTCAATATCATCCTTTTGGATTGTTTTTCAGCGGTTGGAACTGGGGGACGATTTAGTGTTGAAGTAAAGCTGAATGGGGCAAAGTACAAAGGTATGCTTAATGAAAGCCTGATCTAGAGTTCAATGGATGTCAGACTAGGCTGCAGGTTAACCTCCCAACAGGATAATGAGTGGCCTAAACTTCAACCCAATTGAACACCTCTGGAGAGACCTGAAATCTGATGTTCACCAAGGGTCTCCATCTATCATGACAGAACTTGAGAAGATCTGCAGAGAAAAATGGCATAAAATCCTCAAATCCAGGCATGGCAAGCTTGTCCTGTCATAGCCAAGAAGACTCCAGGGTAGAACCACTGCCCAAGGGGTGTCAACTAAGTACTGATTACAGGGGTTTGAATACATGTGTCAATCGTTAGGTTTAGGGTTAGGTTTTTTTTTTTAATTTTTAAAATATTCGCAAAAGTTCCTAAAATCCAGTTTCCGCTTTGTCATTTTGAGGTATTCAGTGTTGCTTATTGAAGGAAAAAAATGAGTTTAAATGATATTAACCCAAGACTTCAAAATAATAAAATGTGAAAAAGTGAAGGGCCTGAATACTTTCTTGAGGCACACTATAATTTTTATTATTCATTTTATTTTAGGGGAAATGTTAACGGTTGTCTAAGAATATTTCTACTACATGTGAAGATTAGGAAAGTAACCCTCGAGATTCAACTGTATCGACAACACTTTTGAGGACTCCTTCTCCATGATCAAGTTCTTGGCAACATAGAACCAAACCTGCAGCAGCCACCAGACCATTACACATGCCCTCCATGGCAATCTGGAGTTGGCAATCCACCTGGCACCATGACTTTGGACTGTAGAGACTCCATTTAAAATACACAAACGGGAGTACTTAGCAGTTGGAGGCCACAATGCTGTCCTAAAAGCAACACTAAGGACATAAGTGAGTTCTGCCTTAGCAAGGCCCGTTAGGTCAAATGTGCTTCTGGTCAGCAGTCGGGTTGTGAACGGGATGACTGGGTGTTAATCGCAGGTGGCACACAAACACAAAGGATGAAGCTCACCTCAGCTACATTAAATTAAGAGTTTAAAACAATCATAAAAGATTCTTACATTTGGCAAAGCCATGACAAAGTCATGAAGGTAAGCCTTTTTGGCAGCATCCACCACCTCCTCCATGCTCACATCCGTGGTGTTGTCTCCATATTTGATGTTTTCAGCAATGCTGGAGTCAAACAGCACTGGCTCTTGGGAAACAATTCCAATTTTAGACCTCAGGAAGGAAACGTTGATGTCCTTGGATGAGTAGCCATCTATTAACTAATAAAATAATAAAACAAATCAACAGCAGTTTAGTGAATGCCACATATCCCAGGGCAAATGAGGTTGAGAGCATATACTGATACTGTGTGTTGCCACCCCCACCACATCCCTGAAATGAAACCCTGAGAACTTACAACTTGTCCTTCCTCAGGGTCGTAGAATCGTTCCAGCAGCTGAATGCTTGTACTTTTACCACATCCACTGCTTCCTACAAATGCTAGGGTCTGTCCTGGCTTGACTGAGATCTGAAGTCCTCTCAAAATCTGGACATCAGGCCGAGTGGGATAAGTGAATTTACAGTTGATAAACTCGAGCTCCCCTCTGAAGGAGTCCTGAAAAATTAATTTGTTCCAATCAGCAAGATGCATGCAGTTAATACAGACTTTAATTATATTGCGCTGTGGCGGATGGGACGTCTGGACAGACCAGGAGAGGGACAATACCACCCCTGGACCACGAGAGGGCAGCCGCCCTGGTTTGCAAGGGGGCCATGGAAGGTGAGCTGGGAAGCTCATCCCTGTTGAGGCTTGTGGTCACCGCCAGGAGGTGCCCAGAAGATTAACGAGTCCTGGAATGCAGCACTTCCAGTGCTGAGTCCAGGAACACCCGGAGTGCTTCCGGTTGCTCATATGGCAGTTCCGCCACAGCAGGAAGTGTCATCAGCGAACTATCAGGAAGCACCTGGAGCACATCCGGGGTGGTATAAAAGGGGCCGCCTCACTCCTGTTGACGAGCCGGAGTTGGGAAGAAGGAGACGGGGCTTGTAAGGAGGAGAGTAGAGGCGGGAGTAAAGAAAAGAAGAGGAGAGACTGTTAAGGCATTGTTGTGATGTTGTTTAAAATAAAAGTGTGTGTTTTAGGACATTTGGTGGCTGTCTTTCCACAGCGCCTTTAACCACGAGTCGGGTCAGATTTACTGGAGCAAGTAAATTCATACTTGAGTCCCACTTTCTCTAAAGGAATCTGAAGACACTACTTGTTACATTGACGGAGAGGTTTGCCTTTAGTAGAATAATCATTTAGACTTTAAATTATATTTTTTGCAGACAGTAGGGGGCGTCTCAGGACTCCAGATCCTCAACATGACTATGCAAACACCAGTCATGGGTTCAAATAATCATTTAAGTGATGTTTGTAGCTTCAAGGCTGACAGACTTAAGACATAAATCCTTCCTTTTACTTTTTCCCGAATCTCCTCCAGGAAGTGTTGTCTTCATCCCAACTCCGACTTCTTAAATGAGATGAGGAGGACACTTTCATGCCAGGACTTCCAGTGCGATGTCAAGGTTAAAAAAGAAGCACCTCCAAATAAAGACAGCTATTTCCTGCAGCTCCCCCTGGTTTCACACATTAGGCCCAACAGGTCTGCCTAATGGGACTACAGTTCCCAGCATGCCCTGCTGGTTTGTGCAGCAGCCATCTAGCACATCAGAGGAGAATACAGTTCTGTGAGGCTGTCTACTCCTGAACATCTGTTTTATAGTGCCATCCCTCCAGTTTCGCCTCCCATTACAAGTTCCTTATAAAAGTGATGAGGTCAGATTGAGCGCAGAAAGTAAATTTTCAGTTGAAAAATTTGAGTGCCCCTTAAATATTCCCCCTTGGGATGTTCATTTATTAAAATTAGCAAGAAGATTGCCTTTAATGCAATACGCGTATGTACATGGAGTTTATTTTATATAGTGCCTTGAATAGTGAGTCACTGAGATACTGTACTCTGAAGGCTTGATGAAACATCCATTTGCTATAATTGGTGAGATGTTTAATATTATTAGAACAATGATTTAATTTATATAGTGCCTCGAATAGTGAATCAGGTCCTGTTGAGCATTATAAGTAAACTTCAACACAATAAACTTAAGCTGTCCTCTGAGGGATTCTCAGGACATCCACTTGTTACGGTCATCAAGATGCTTGCCTATAAAAGATTGATTACTTGGGCTACAATTTATATAGCGCCTTTCATAAGGAGTTAGGTCAGTGAGCAGAATAAGTAAACATTTAGCTGAAAAACATGCTGTGCTCTGAAGGATTATTCAGACACCCATTTGTTATAATTAATGAGATGTTTAATATCATTATTAGAACAATGACTTAGGATTTCATTTAAATAGTGCCTTTAATAGTGAGTGAGGGCAACTAATGTGAAATATATAAAGTCAGGGTTAACTCGAAATGCATGAGTACACCGAATTGGGAAGTTAGGAAGTCAGAAGTGAAGACTCAAGCAGTCTTCTAAGGACAGTGGGCTATTTAAAAAGAGTCACGTGGAGCAGGAGAAGGCATTGGCACTTCACATAGGTGAGCACTGGACTGGTGCAGTGCTACAAGCACATTACATGCACCAGCAAAGCGATCGAACTGCACTGAAGTAAAATCCATGAATACACAGGCAAACCGACAGAGCTATGCTGAAACCGATACATACAGTGAAACCTCGGGTCACGACCGTAATTCGTTCCAAAACTCTGGTCGTAACCAGATTTGGTCGTGACCCAAAGTAATTTCCCTCATAGGATTGTATGTAAATACAATTAATTCATTCTGAAGAGTACGATCTGTATGTAAATATATTTTTTTAAAGATTTTTAAGCACAAAAATAGTTAATTATACCATAGAATGCACAGTGTAATAGTAAACTAAATGTAAAAACTTTGATTAACACTGAGAAAACCTTGAACAGAGAAAACTAACCTTGCAGTCTCTTTAAAAACAAGCCTGGTGCATTCTTCAACTGCCTTCTCATGCTCGCTCTCTCACTTGCGCTCTCTCTCTTTCTCTCTCTCTCTCTCGCTCACTGTCTCTCTCTCTCACTCACTGCACAGGGAGAGACTGAACACGTGCGGAAATCATCGGCGTGTACGAACCGGAAGGGAAACTGGCTTTTTCGTCACCCGAGTGTGTGGCTGTGAACAGATGCAAAAGTTTGACGAACTTTTTGGTCGTAATCCGATTTGTACGTGGTCCGAGACGTTCGTGACCCGAGGTTCCACTGTACACCAGCATTTCAAGATAGCTGCACTAAAAAGAAACAATTTTTTCCTAAACGGCTCAATACTTATAATGGCAGCAAATTACATCTTTAACACTAATGATAACATGATTATCATAAGATCAAAATGAACACACGCAGTGTTCTTGAACTTTTAATGTTTTAGTAACTACGCGATCAACAAGAACGAAGAGTACTTGGGCTGTATCAAGCTCATGGCTGGTAGGATTTCTATAACCCACCAGAACTCACTATTTTCAGTTCTTTTGCCGGCAGAATCAGGAAGAAGCTCCAAAAGCTTCACAAGAGGTTTCATCCGCCAGTCACTACCGATCTCTCCTCTGACTCTGAGCTTGGGCACGGTCCTTTTCTACTTCTTGGGCGCAGGTGCCCAGCCAAAGGTCTCGCTGAACGTCAGTGGGGAACAGCTGAGCCGCTCACGCAGGCAATCAGCGCGCTTCACCCATGGAACTCACCGCGGCTGCACAGTGGAGTGCCAGGCATCACCCAGCCATAAAAACGTGAGCTGCCACGGACCTCTATTTCATCTCAGACAAGTAAATGTTCGCTTGTATCATAATTATTTACGCTTTATTGGAGAGTTTTTCATGGTGAGTGACCACAAGCTGAGTGGAATAAATACACTTCCAATAAATCAACTGTTGAACTAAACCTGGGTCATTATTTGGTTTAGCAATGCCAATTGTGGAATATTTAGCTGAGAAGAGAAAAGATTTATCTAATGCCTGTAAATGGCAAGTAAGATCAGGCAGAGCCGTCAGTAAACTTAAGCTCCCCTTGGTAGAATCCATGCCGTTCATATTGTTGCAGTTTAGTAAGATTTCTACCAGAACAATCTTAAAAATTCTGGTTCTTTAATGGCATTTTGTGGTTCTTTACTGGGTTGTGTAGAACCTTTGTTTTACCAAGCAGAACTTCATTCTGGGAATGGTTCTTTGCATGTGAAGTTGGCTCATTGTGCTTTGAAAAACTTTTCCTTGTATGTGGAAACAACTGAAATCTTTAATGTATGGTAGGCTACCTAGCAGGACTTACCGTATGTTATTGTTAAGAGTCCTCCTCAAATCATGAGCTGTTGATATTTCATAAGTTTGTTGCCATCTACAGTATTTATACTGGGTGATTCTGATGGACGGGGCCCTGAGTTTTGAAGTATTACTGTCTTAATTATGAAGCAATCCAAGCCAACTAAAGATCACATCTGTGAATGAACTGGATGACTATGAGATCAGTGAAGGTTATTTCCAGCAAGATGGGGGAAACCTGTCACACATCGGCTTGCAGCATGACACAAATTGAATTGTTTTTTGGCAATCCAGTCATTTCAAAGGGACTATGACCACCTTGTTCCCCAGACCTCTGGATTTCTTCCTTTGGGGTGCGGTGAAAGGAAGAGTGTACAAGAACAACTCTCACACACTGGAACAATTACAGTGAAACACTGAACAGCAAATTGCTGCCATCACCCCTACAATGCTTGCGGATACCTTTGCTAATATGGAGCACATGCAGTGCTGATCTGTGATTTCAAGAAAAAGGCCGCCATTTCCAACACCACACGTGATTGTATTTTTTAGATATCTATCAGAATTTGCACTGTATTTATTTGTTTCTATCACTTCATTATAACATAACTTAAGGCCCTGGCCATTCGAATCTCCCTATAGTTGTTTGCTGTATGGAGACTGTTATGGATATAAATAAATAAAGGTTCTTTCTGGAACCTTCATGTGTGGATGGGTCTTTTGGGATCCTAAAATGGATCCCCTATGGCATCGCTCTGTTGAACCACTCTGGCACCTTTGTTTTTAAGAGGGTACTGTGAACATTATTTACATTTTATTTCATACAGTGAGTGCCATTACAGTAACTAGTAATACCAAGTGTGTAACGCATTTTTGTTATTAACTTCAGAGACCCTTTTTTTATTTCTAAGGATATTGAACAATAAAACAGCAAATATTTATTTGTTGCAGTACTATCCCGTTTCCTATACAGATGAACGCTAAAGTGCTTTAATGATATACCCCACTTTATATCAGCAAACATTAGAAAAACCCTAAACATTTGAATTAAAACTGCAAAACAGCGTCTTACCCAGACTTCTCCTTGATCACTTTGCAGGCTTATTTTGGGGATCCTGTCAAACAGTTTAAATAGCTGGGCAGCAGCAACTTTAGCCTTGGCGTAGTCTGGAGTGAATGAGGAGGCCTTTCCCAAAGCAGTCCCACTGATAACAACTGCAGAAATGACTCTAAAAAAGTAAATACAATTAGTGAAATTTTAGGGAAAAAGCACAAAAACAGGCTTAATAAATTGAAATGATTGTGGATTTCTGTAGATTTTTTAATTGATTTGTCCCCATAGTTTGAGTTGGATTACTAAACAGTGTACTCAGGAAGTATTCAGATCCCTTCACTTTCTGCACAATTTAATTTTAAATGGACTAGGGGGCTTTGCCCCCTGCTCGCTTCACCCACCAACCCCTGTGCTTGAGCTATGCGCTAGCCTCTTTACTGTTCTGCCACTTGTGATGAGGATATACAATTTACTAACTATTTTACATTAAAGCAAGTAATTAACCACATTAAAAAATAGTCTTTCTGTCCTCTGCATCTTGTTCTGTTACAATCATCACCTGCATGTCCCCTCTCACCACATCCATAAACCTTCTCTTAGGTCTTCCTCTTTTCCTCTTGCCTGACAGCTCTGTCTTTAGCATCCTTCTCCCAATATACCCAGCATTTCTCCTCTGCACATGTCCAAACCAATGCAATTTCACCTCTCTGTCTTTGTCGTCTAACCATCCAACTTGAGCTGACCCTCTAATGTCCTCATTTATTAATCCTGTCCATCCTCATCACACACACTGCAAATCTTAGCATCTTTAACTCTGCCACCTCCAGCTCTGTCTCCTGCTTTCTGGTCACTGCCATTGTCTCCAACCCATTTAACATAGCTGGTCTCACTACCATCCTGTAGACCTTCCCTTACACTCTTGCTGATATCCGTTTATCAGAAATCACTCCTAACACTCTTCTCCACCCATTCCACCCTGCCTGTACTTTCTTTTTCACCTCTCTTCCACAATCCCCATTATTCTGTACTGTTGATCCCAAGTATTTAAACTCATCCACCTTCACCAACTCTACTCCCTGCATCCTCACCATTCCACTGACCTCCCTCTCATTCACACACATGTACTCTATCTTGTTCCTACTGACCTTTATTCCTCTCCTCTCCAGAGCATATCTCCACCTCTCCAGGGTCTCCTCAACCTGCTCCCTACTATCGCTACAGATCACAATGTCATCAGCAAACATCATAGTCCACTGGGACTCCTGTCTAATCTCATCTGTTATCCTGTCCATCACCATTGCAAATAAGAAAGGGCTCAGAGCCAATCCCTGATGTAATCCCACTTCCAACTTGAATTCATCCATCACTCCTACCGCAGACCTCACCACTGTCACACTTCCCTCGTACATATCCTGTACAACTCTTACATACTTCTCTGTCACTCCCTACTTCCTCATACAATACCACAACTCCTCTCGAGGCACCCTGTTATATGCTTTCTCCAGGTCCACAAAGATGCAATGCAACTCCTTCTGGCCTTCTCTAAACTTCTCCATCAACATCCTCAGAGAAAACATCGCATCTGTGGTGCTCTTTCCTGGCATGAAACCATACTGCTGCTCACTAATTATCACCTCTTTTCTTAACCGAGCTTCCACTACTCTTTCCCATAACTACATGCTGTGGCTCATCAGTTTAATCCCCCTGTAGTTACTACAGTCCTGCACATCCCCCTTATTCTTAAATTTCGGCACCAGTACACTTCTTCTCCACTCCTCAGGCATCCTCTCACTTTCCAAGATTCCCTTAAACAATCTGGTTAAAAACTCCACTGCCATCTCTCCTAAACACCTCGAAGCTTCCATAACCATATTTAAAAATAGTAAAATGTAATATTTTGAAAGTAAATTATGTTTCATGTTGCGTTAGAGGTATTTGTTGTGTAATACAAGTTCGTTCTGTTTGACTTTGAAATTAACACTCAAAAACTTTTTAAACTTACACTTTTACTGTAAAACTTAAATAAAAACAATTTTTTGAATTAAATTTCCGTCAATATTGCAGTGAATTTTGATTCTGTGTTTGGACTTACATCATGACAATGCAACATATAACTGCCCGTGAGTGAATTTTGTTTCTTTCTCTCTATTAAATAAAATGACTTTTTCAAGTGTTTGGCTCTGAGATTTGTTAATTGTTTTTACAAAAGCTATTCTAACAGGAAACTGTTAAAGTTTTAATACGAATGGCATATCAAGATCTCCTTTGTTGTCTAATGTTATCCGCAGAAGATGTACTACATTATCTTTCTTGGATACATCCTTCTTTCAACAGTAATTAGTGCGGAGGAAGATACTCTTCGTGATATTGTAAGTTAATGTTTTCACCACCAACTGTTTCAGCATAGTCTATTGATACGCATTTAAACAATTTACAGTGTAACTGTACATTTTTGACATTTTTGGTGTTTATTCATCTGACTTCATTGTTTCTCGGTGCTAGGATTGTCTGTGTACTTATGATAACTGTTGATAACCTTTTGTGATGAAATTCTTCAGTAAGATTTGGACATAATAATAAAATGAGGAAAACATTAAAATTTATAAGACCTGAGAGAGCAAGAACTGTGTCTGTCAAAAGCATTCACACAAATGAAAGGTGAAAGTACCATGTGTGTGGTTTTCTATGGTTGAGAGGAGGATGGGACTTGAAAAAATCTTCCAAAAAGTCTCATCTTGTCGCAGGATTTTTTTATTATAAAAGAGAGATATGTTTGCCAATATCGCGCATCAGTGTACAATAAATAGCCCATAATGACGTATATGTTTTCAGAAAAGTTTGCAAATTTGTTAAAAATTAGAATTAGAAATCTCTCCTTCCCAGAAGTACTCAGACCCGGTGCTGTGGCCCTCCAGCTTGTGCTCAGGAGTGACCTGTTTACTTAATTTCTCTTTGAGATGTGTCAAGAACTTCATTGGAGTACATCAGTGGCAAACTGAACTGATTGAACAATATTTACAAAGGCTAAAGTCTACCTGGGTATAGAAGGTCCTACAATTTGCACTGCATGTCAGGGCAAAAACCAAGCTATGAAGTTCAAAGAACCCTCTGTAGACCTCTGTGATGAAATGGTGGTGAGGCATGCATCAGGCAAAGGCGATAAAAGCATTTCTAAAGCTGTGAGTGGCCTCAAACATTGGGACATAATAAAAATTTGGAACCACCAGGACTCCTCCTAGAGTTGCTGAGTAACCAGACAAGAAAGGCCTCGGTCAGAGTGGTGACGGAGAACCCAATGGTCACTCAGCCAGAGCTTCAGAAGTCCAGTGCTGAGATGAGAGAAGCTGTCAGAAGGACGGCCATCTCAGCAGCATTTCATCAATTAGGCATATGGTAGAGTGGCTAAATGGAAGCAACTTCTGAGTAAAAGGCATATGACAGTTTAAATGACCCTGAGAGCAGGACGTTAAAAGATTCTGTGCTATGATGAGACGAAAACTGAACAATTTGGCCAAAACTTCAACCACTATGTTTTGTGAAGACCTCACACTTCTCATCAACTGCTGAATACCATCTCTGTGGTGAAGCCTGGTAGTGGAGGTGAATTCTCAACAGAGTGGACAGGTCAGAATGAAGGGAAGGAAAAATGGATTTAAATACAGAGATGTCCTTGAAGAAAACCTGCTCAGACAGGTGGCAAAAGTTCCTCTTTCAACAAGACAATGACTTGAGGCATACAGCCAAGACAACACCGGAGTGGCTTTGGGACAATTCTCTGAGAGTCCTTGGGTGGCCCAGAATTAAACTGAAGATAGAACATCTGTGGAGAGGCCTGAAGATGACAGTTTACAGTCACTTCCCATCCAAGTTAACAGAGCTTGAGAGAATCTTCTGGGAAGAATGGGATAAACTGCAAAATTCAGGCGTGCAAGGCTTGTAAAGACTTACCAAGAAGATTCAAAGCTGTCATTGTTGCCATAGGGGCTTCTACAAAGTTCTGAATTAAAAGTCTGATTACTTGTTAGAATGAGATATTTCAGTTTTTGATTTTTAATAAATTCGCAAACCTTTCTGAAAGCATATTTTTACTTTGTTATTATGAATTATTAAGCATGGATTGATGGCGACATATGGAAAATGTATCCATTTTAAATTAAATCTACTGCCCAGTAAATTGTGCAGAAAGTGAATACTTTGTGAATCCACCTTACACATATGGGTAGAAAATTTGTTTTGATGGTCTTGGTGTGCAAAGTGTGCTTGGGGCTTTAGCATGGAGCATTGTAGAGGTGCAGTCCAGTGGAGGCTCTTAGAATACAAATGATAAATTATTAGGGACAGGTCTGACCACTACAGTGTGGCACAGAGGCTATTAAGCAAATTAGGAAATCAGGGGACAAGCAACTGAGTGGGTTATTAATATCTGTGCAGATCAAAGTTCACCTACCTGAAAACCACTGAATAATGAATTCCCTCACTGCTGACCAGAAATCCTCCTAATCTGAAGGAAGCTGCATAGGCCATAAAGATGACACATTTTGCAAATGCAAAGAAGATGCCGTACACCTTGGCCTTCTTTGTCGCTGCTTTGTATGGCAGCTCTAACTGCTGCTCATAAAGCTGCACAAAACAGTCCTCCTTAGCCAGTCCAGCGATGGTCCGAATATTGTTTAGTGCTTCACTTGACACCTGCCAGAGGTAAAAAAATCCTTGTGACCACTTAACACCATTTGTGAGTTTGACAGTTATCTGCTCATTCATTTTCTTAAACAGGCTTAGGAGGACAGATAATATACAAATACCAACATGGTGCAAGCTGAGAACCTACCCTGGACTGGCGAGCCTGGTAAATTGCAAGGTAGACTTAGAGTATATGGTCGAAAGTATGTGGACTCCCCTCCAAATGGCTGAGTTCAGGTGTTTCATGGTTAACATGAGCATCTTGTCAAGCACAGGGCTGTGCAGTCTCCATTGACATATATCATCTCGTACTGAACAGTTCAGTGACTTGAAATGTGGCACTGTCATAGGATGCCACCTTTGCCACAAGTCAGCACATAAAATTTCTGCTCTGCTAGATCTTCCCCACTCATCAATAAGTGCTATTATTGTGAAGTAGAAGCGTCGAGAAGCACTGACAGCTCAGCCATGAAGTGATAGACCACACAAACTCACAGAGCGGGTCCGCTGAGTGCAGAAGCACATAGCGCATAAAAATTACCTCTCTTCTGTGGCATCACTCTTGTCATAGTTCAAAACTGCCTCTGGAAGCAACATCAGCACAAGAATGGTGGGTTGAGAGCTTCATGAAATGAGTTTCCAGGGCCAAGCAGCTGCACACAAGCCTAAGATCGCCATGTACTGTCACACACGCGTGCATGGGAGGCAGCTAAAGGGCTCAAAAGATGGTCATTTCATGCCTCACCAGGGGATGGCAGAGTGCACTGAACCTTTCTCTTTATCCTCTGCAGACCAGCCACAGGAAATTCCACCTGGGCCTGATGATGTCATTTCCGGTTCCAGGCCAGATGACATTTCATCTCGTTCCAGGCCCAATGACAGCATTTCCGGTTCTGGGCCCGATGACATCACTTCCAGTTTCTCTCCCAGTGACGTTATTTCCCCCCATCTGGCTTTAAAACCACCACGTTTTATCTGATGAGTCAGTTCTGCCTTGAACTACAACTTGTAAAGGTCTGTTTTTCTATTTTGCCTTTTTCAGCCATTTCTTTCAAGTATTCGGGGTGGCTGCCCTAAACCTTTTTGTGGGGTCAAGTCGTATCATTTCATAGCACCTTGACAACAGTTGGCTGGAATGCAGTAAAGCACACCACCATTGGACTCTGGAGCAGTAGATACATGTTCTCTGGATTGATGAACCACACATCACTCTCTGGCAGTCTGATGGACCAATCAGGGTTGGGTGGATGCCAGAAGAACACTGCCTTTTGGACAGCACAGTGCCTATGGTATAATTTGCTGGAGGATGGATAATGGCTGGGGCTGTTTTTCATGGTTTGGGCTAGGCCCCTTGGTTCCAGTGAGGTGCACTGTTAATGCTACAGCATACAAAAACATTTTGGTCAATTACGTGCTGCCAACTTTGTGGCATCACTTTGTTGACATCCTTTATCTGTTCCACCATAACTGTGCCCCTTTCCAAAAAGCCAGGTCCATGAAGACACAGTGGCCTGCACAGAGCCCTGTCCTCAATCCTACTGAACACCTTTGAGAGGAATAGGAATGCCGATTGTAAGCTAGGTCTCATCCAACGTCAGTACCTCACCTTGCAATTGCTCTGTTGGCTGAATGGACACAAATTACCACAGACACACACACTGCAATGTCTTGTGGAAAGCCTTCCCGGAAGAGTGGAGGCTCTTAATTGTCTTCATATTGTTCATGGTTTTGGAATGGGGTGTCCCACAAGTTCATATAGATGTGATGATTAGGTGTCCACAAACATCTGACCATACACTGGGATAATGTAGAAATGACATTCAACTGAAATTTCACACCTCAGTAACTGGGAAAACATCCCACACGGAAATGAAGATAACATGCAAAGTTCACACAGACATTGGCCATCTGTGGGATTTGAACCCAGGTCTCAGGCAGGGCCATCATAACAGCACTATAGGCCCCCAGGCAGACAAGTTTGTTGGGTCCCCTGTTTTGATAGCAAAATATAAACATATGTAGGCATCATGAACATTGTGGGCGCCTATGCTCCTGGGGCCCCCTGCCAGTGCCCATACATTAAGATGGCTCTGGCCATAACAGCAGTGAGTTAGCAGCAATAATTGCTGTGCCATTATGAGCTAATCTTTACTTCTTACGTAACGTAACATCCTCAAGCCTGCTTACAATTACAGGTTGAAGCCTATCCTGGTAGGACTGGAAGGGGCACCAGACCATCAAATTAATCCTAATTTACCTGTTCATCAATTCTTGTGCCACACCTTAACTAAGTTCATCGCACAAATGCCCCAAATGATACCTAACTTCAAGCTTGTGCAGGAGGAGTTTATTGTTGAACAGACGTCTGAACTGTCCAGTAAAAGAGCAGCTTCTCAAAGCCAGACCAGTGAGTAGATGGATGGTACTAGCATGGGGAAAGCAGGAGAAGAAAACTGTGCGAAATTCAGTTAGTACAAATACAGTAAGTGCATCAAAGGTGGACCTCCAGTGACCTAAATATTCCTTCTTTAGCTAACAGAAGTTCAGTAGCCATCATCATTCCATCCAATTTCAGGCCAAACTCAGACATACTGCACTCGGCACCTTTGCTTGGAAATCTTAAAAACTTGAAAACTGAGGGCAACCATGAGATGTACAATACCTGTCCTGCAGCTTCCATAGCTTCCTTATCTTGGTTTGCAAAACCCGTCAGCATTTTGGCTTGGAAAGCCCCAGATAACCCAATGAGGGGCAAGAAGCAGAGCACCAGTAAACTTAACTTCCAGCTGAAGTAAAAGGCAATTATTATGGAGGCTCCAACGTTTGTCAATGAATTTACAATCATTCCGATCTGTGTGCCAGTGGCCTGTAGGGGAAAGAAAATTATAGGCCTTTTAGGAAAGAGCCCAGCAGTGATGTTTCATTTTCAAAATCAGGATACAAACATTTTAATGAACTAAATTAACTAGTGGGCTCAATAGGCAGTACTGGCTGCAAGTGTAGGCCTGTTCAAATGCCACTTTGTTCTCATTGCTAAACTCTCTACCTCCTTCCCCCAAAACCTCTTAAGTCTGCCTTATACTTGACACATCCACACCGGTCACAAGGGTGCGCCTGGAGAAAATGACAGTAGACACAGAGGTGGGACTTGCATATGCCTGGCTTGCACAGTACACCGCACAACGAATTTCCCTTGTCTAAGCAGTGATGCTACAATGGTGGATTTCGAGGAGAGACTTGGTGGCAAATGTAATCCAATACAGCTTAAATGAGTGTCAGAATAATGAACGAAGAACTGAATATGATGTAACAGGTCATCATCAAGGTGCAAGAAAGACTTGCAAAAATAGTTGAACTGAATCTCTTCATCGTGTACACCACCTCGACCCTTCTCTGCTTTTGTTTAATGGGCTTGACGATCCACCTTCTCCTTATAACAGGTACTGTCACTACCCAATCTGCACTGCCAGCCCGCTACCATCAACATCTTTTGCTGAAAAATCATGTAAACAATTTACTTCCTCAGCCGTGAAAGTTTAAGCTATGCAACTTTGACCAAAACACTGTCACCTGCTGACTATGTGAATATCGTTGCACCCTTTAAAGGGGCCACCACAAGTATAAATGCATTTTGGTCACTGACATGTGTACGTGTTTTGCATTGTGTTGTGTGCAGAAGCTTCACACGGTCAGGATAAACAAGGTTTTACACTGATCACTCCTATCATTTTACTCACAGGGTAATCTACTAACTGCTACCATGAAATGAACTGAGCTTGTCAGTCTTTTTAGTCACAACAAAATCTACTCCCTCCAGCCGAAGAATGCCCCAATCCTCCCACTCTCATACTGGGATCCACAACTATATTTATTACCAGTGTTACAGGCCACCACTTTGTTCGTTATTGTTTATATTAATTCAAACCTTTTTGTGCTACTGCTTTATTTAGAGCTCTGATTTATGAACTTAATAATCTGACTTTTGACTTTCAGTTTTCTTTAGTGATTTGGCCTTGATGCACATGCCACATTTCATCCAGGAACAAATAAAGGGCTCCTTTGACATTTTCTTTTCAAATGTCTCTGTGCAGCAGAGCGATCGAAACCTGGTACCTGTTTCTTGTGCCTTGCAATCTTGTATTCAGTGTGGTAGTGCAAAATGCCCTGTATCCAAATAATGCAGTACGGGGGCACTAGAGGCGTGCCAACACACTGACTGGTTGAATGTGTGGGGGTGTAGGGTAATTTAGTTGGGTTTTTACAGCAAATCATTTCATCACATTGCGAAATTGCTCCGACTGATTGGCTTTTGACACGCATCTGGAAAGTCATGTTGCACCCGGAGCTCCATTCACAGATAACAATGCAATTTAACTGGCCTAATGCTTGTGACTGTCATTAGGAGACCACCAGCTTGTTCGGTTTTCTGCAGTGACACTTAAATCTGCACTTTCAAAGCAAGAGCACACTTCTAATTCAATGGTTTTTTTTCAGTGCACAGTATCTATCTATCTATCTATCTATTATATAGTGCCGTTCACATCTATCTATCTATCTATCTATTATATAGTGCCGTTCAAATCTATCTATCCATCTATCTATTAGTTTAATTTTCTCGTTACAACACCTGTGTAATTTCATTGAGTATTTTTATCATCGCCTGATCCACGTCTCTCTCTCTTCTCTGTGCTGTTCTCTTAGACCAGTACAGCAAGGACCCTAACAGTCTTTCTCCTAATCATTGGGTGCCAAAGGTCGGGCCACATTTGGCGAAACTGTCCTTGGAGAGCGGGGGACCAGATGTCGATTCAGAATAATATTCCCCCTAGATTCTCCAGGGAACGAGACACAAGGTTCAGCCAAGGTTCGACCGGAAACTCCTCCTGGCAGATGAAGTCCCTCGCGAGGCTGGACGCTCCACCCCACTGGACTTCGCTGAGGGGAGGGAACTGTGAGGGATTGCCGGTCGTGTATCCCAGCCAACAACCCCAAACCGCCAGATGGAGCCATCTCTACAACATGGAAGGGCCCCGAATTCCAGCATGGCATCATGGAACTTGGAGTTTTTCACCACAGCCTTGCTGGATACCATGGGGGCCACCAGAGGACGCTGCAGGGATGCCCAGGGACTTATACTTTCCCTATAACCCAGAAGTATTTCACAATCGTAGAAACGGAAGAAATGATATACTTCCGGGCTGAAGAAAAGAGAAGTTTTTACCTGACCCGGAAGTGATAGAAAGTCACATGGACTGAGGGACAAACACTTCCGGGTCAAGGACTATAATGGACTGAGGAAAATCCCAGATGGACAAGCTGAGTTGGGAGGCAGGGTGGCTAAGCGTCTGGGAGTGAAGGATTGGTTTATTGATTATTGTGTATTTGTTTGAGTATTGTGGAGAGGAGGGTGCTTTGTGCACATTATTATTATAATAAATAATAATTGGACTTTTTATATATATATATATATATTTCTCTGAAAAATGTTTACGAGTTTTGTATGATTATTTGTATTCTATTCTAATACAAATTTGATTAAGAAAATGCCATTAAAAACATGTGTCCATCACAAACAGTGATAAAGTATCAGCACATGCTATTTCATGGTGAGGAACCATGAACAATTACAGTTTGGAGACGCTTACCCCTTGGACTTGAGATGCATCTGTGGCAAGTCTGGTAGTCAAAGCTCCTGGGCAGTTTTTGGGTTCATCAAACCAGCTCATTTCCTGGTTCAACATTGCCTGAAATCCCATCTTCCGGAGTCTTCGAGTAAGCAGCTCACCAGACTTTCCAAAGGTGTAACCCTGGAAAGCACCCAGAAATATTTTATTTTAGAAAGAAAAAACAAAGATGATTCACCAATAAAAAGCCAAAATATCAATCATCACGTTAATTCCTAGTCTCCACTGGCTTCTACACAACATTGCTACAGACCTGGCATAACACTAATGGCACACTCTTCCTCCCAGCTCCAGCTTCAAACATTTTGTGATGGAGGATGATGTTTTTATATCTTCTTAAGGCTCATCTGACGTGGAGCTAGAGGAGACTCCATTAGTCCTAAATTACGTGGTACTTCTGCTGCAGCTTTGGCAAGATTAACCAAGTCTCTGAATTCCATCCCTATATTAGTATCTAAGCTCTAAAACATGTTATTTGTTATCTCCTATTCATCAAAGTAATTTAGTAAAACTATTTACAATGTGATTTTTTTTCTTGGAACTAAGAGTTAGACATTATCTGAGATATGTTTACTGTGAACAGCAAAGTCAGGTTCACAAATTGCTGCAACAAGGGCAAAACTTGACATTGACTAATTAAGTGACTTAAATTTAGTTTTAGTTTATTTTGTTTTCGCTTGTGATTTTTGATGGACATCTAAGAAGAACATAGCTAATGAACTGAGCGAGTTCTTCAGCAGGTTTGACACATTCCTGTCAGTTCAGTCCTCCCCCAACACTGCTAGCTTCTGTGTGCAAGCTGAGGAGGTTCTGGAGTCCAAACTGCCATCTGCACCCCACACGACCATCCCCTACAATGACATCACATCATTGGTCTCCAGCCTCCCTCCACTTCCTGGACTATCTGTTTCTGCTGATCAAGTGAGGAGAGTGCTGGGGAAACTCTGCATAAACAAGGCTACAGGGCCAGAAGGAATCAGCCCAAGGGTGTTGAAAACATGTGCCAGCCAGCTTGGCAGGGTTCTTCAGGATTTGTTCTCCCTTTCCCTGAATTTGTAGAAGGTTCCCCAGCTGTGGAAAACATCTGATGCCAAAGAACGGGCATTTCAGTGATCCCAAGGACTTCATACCAGTTGGTCTTACTTCATACATTATAAAGACTTTGGAGAGAATGGTCCTAAAACAGCAACTACCTGTGCTCCATCACAGGTCTAACTATGGACACACTGGAAGCTGTTGGGAAAAAGAGGATGGTGGCAAAATTGGATGCCATCATGAAAAATCCTCTTCAGGTGGTGCTCTCTTGGAGCACTTTTAGCCACAGGCTCATTCCACCACAGTGTACTAAGAAGCAACTCTGGGGTGTCTTTTCTGCCAACTGCTTTCAAGCAATTCAATGCTTCCACCCAATGTACTCATTAAATTAATTAATTGATTGATTGATTGTGGCTGCATTATTTGTCCTGTAGTGTGTATTCTTGTCTCTCTGTTATATAAAATAGTCCTGGGACTAAACAAGACTTTTTGAAGAGACTTTATGGAAGCAAATCCTGCGAGATGGAGACTTTTGCCATGAGATTCTTTCAAGTCTCGTCCTACTTACAACCATTTTCAAACAAGACATGATGGACTATACAGTGGGACAAGATTAGTTGTATTAAAAATTGGCCAAACAATTCTAACATGTAAAATTTTAACAGGCGACAAGAGTAGTGTATATTCCGCGAATAACATTAGACACCAAAAGAGATCTTGATTTGCCATTCGTATTAAAACGTTAACAGTTTCCCGTTAGAATAGCTTTTGCTATGACAATTAACAAATCACAGGGACAAACATTCGAAAAAGTCAGTTTATTTATTAGAAAGAAAGAAACGATATTCACTCACGGGCAGTTATACGTTGCATTGTCAGAATGAAAAACCAAACACGGAATCAAAATTCAATGCGTTCTTAAAGAAAAGTTAATTCCAAATATTGTTTTTACTGAAGTTTTAAAGGAAAAGTGAAAATAATGCATATGTAACAATTCCCATGAAAATAACAATCTCTTTAAATTGTATATCTGGTTAACCAAACCCAGGGGTTGGCGAGCAAAGCAAGCAGGGGGCAGACCCCCCTAGTTTTTTTATATTTGTGCTGCTGTATGACATTTGAATTTCCCCTTGTGATTAATACAGTTTATCTAATCGAATCCAATCTAATCTAAAGTCTTCCATACATTTGGTTTGTTTGAAGCCAGCAATGCACCACTACAATTAAGTCATCGGTCTGAAACAAGAAATCAGGTTTATTAACAACTGGCACAGTATCTGAAAACTAAAAGATGTGCTAATTACCTGCAAAAACTGTGTGACAAAGGACATTCCAGCAACTAAGGTGAAAAGGACACAAATTCCATTGATTTGCCTTGTTTGCTCATCCGGATTTGGGATTGAAAATGTCTGTTGGACAAGACAGAACAGAAGAAGAAGCTCAACCCTTCAGCCTGCTGATACCAGTAATATTAAAAATCCAGAAGTGTTTTCCTGTCTTACCCCAAGGATCTGACTAAATAAAATCGCATAAACTGGGTTGACGGCACCATTTGCTGCTGCTGCCAACGTTCCAAATAACATGTACAGCCACTCGGGTGAATTGTATTTCAAAATGCGGATCACCGAGGCAGGATGTTCTTTTTCTTCATCTGCTGAGTTCTCAATTTTCTGCAATAAATAAATAAAAATTAAAAAAATCAGGGTAAGAAAAACATTGTTCCCAGCGACATCTCAGAGATGTGCACATTTAGATAAATAACGATGTTACACTGGCCCTGTGCACGAGATTGGGACTGTGGTAGACTGGCATGCACTTACATAGCCAGCCTGCTGGAAGAGAGCTCCAGAGAGTCACTTTCCTGGCTAAGCTGAAGTAATACCACCCCAGAACGAGAGGGGGTGCTGCTGCTAACAGACTTGTCTCCTTCTTCCCTCACAGTGGGGGGAAACCACTCCTTGAGGGCAGTGAACTGAAAGAATCCCCTCGCCTTTCTGTCTGCAGCCTATAAAAGCAGAGCAGCCATAGAGGATACATAGCCAGCTTGCTTGAAGAACCGAACAGCGTACTGGGCCTATTCTCAGAGTGCTGATTAGCACCAGTGGTTCTGCCCACTGTGCCAGCATAGTGTTCAGGCATGACCTTTGAATAGCACAATGGAGATGCCTACCTTCTCTGTCTGTTCATTGCTCACTGTGTTTTCAAAAAAACTGGTGTCAGCATTTCCAGAAATGGTAGCAGGAAATATGTTTGAAAGCTGTGATCTAGAGCGTGCTCGAATGGAATTCCTGCAAAGAGAATAAAGTAACACATTAGTTACGTTCTCCATTATAACTTGTTTTAAAGGCACGCATTTTATTTAACATATCTTAATTCCTTTCACCAGGATGAAAAACTCAAAAGTGACAGTAACATTTTACTGTAATGGTTCTGAGGCTAAGAACCTGCCCTGGCAGCTGGAAGGTTGCCGGTTCAAATCCTATTACTGCCGGAAGGGATCCTATTCCGCTGCACTCTTGAGCAAAGCCCTTAACTTGAAAATTACTCCAGTGGTGCTGTACAATGGCTGACCCTGCGCTATGCATTACATTATTAGTGCAATCGTATAAAGGTCAGCACATGCGGCCTTGAACTAGCTGAGTATTGGATAAAAACAAAGTGAGTGCAATTCAGACTCTTAGGGTATCAAACATTTTTTGCTTGCATTTGGGTCTTTCAGTTCTAAACTCTTTTGACTCCTTTATAAAATTCCCTTCTCTCCGAGTAGTCTTTGGAGGTGTGAAGGTGACCAAGAAGTGTGTTACAGGGAGTGGGACAGAGTGCTGTTAATGTGTGTGTGGCAGTGTGACTTGCCATCAAATGTTCTTACAATTCAGCGTTGTATTCTCAGACTGACTGAACTTCAATAGCGAATAAGAAGAATGAGAGAACAGTGCCAGGTCTTTGTTGTCCTGTGATTGTGTTCAAAAAAGAAAGCCTTTCCCATACATCCTGTCCAGTTTCCTGACTGACATTCAGCCATAAATGCAGCAGATTAATTCAGCGACCTAAATCAAGAGTGATTTTTCTTTCCTCACAGTCTCATATGTCTTCCATGGCTTTTTGAAACCTTGCTTCAAGTTGCCTACTCAAGTACACTGTACTGAACAACCTGGGATTTAGAAATTGTAATAGCAGACGATGAAATATGAACATCAAAAATTATATTAACAGCAGATTTAGACAAATATAATATCAAGAAATGCACTCGGAGACTCATTGTAATGCACAATAATTATCATTGATTTTATTATTTAGCTTGAGAATGACTTGAATTTATTTTATTTTTCCAATTATTTCTGCAATGCAAATTACGGCTCTGTGGTAAAACACATTTGGGGTCCATTGCAGTTCATGAGTTTTGTTTAAATACAGTGCGCTCTGACTCTGGACGGGTGTAGGTGCACAGTGTAACATGGAGGAGCGGCCCCATGCTGTTAATGGGGGAGTTGGCAGTCCACGTGCAGAGGTTTGCGGTTTGCCCAGTTTTCTCATTACTGCTCTGGAGTGAGCAATTAGACACCTGAACTCGGTAAAGCATAAAATGAGCCTGAATATTACAGAGAGACTGGGAGAGGAAGAAAAAGAAAAGTTTGGAGGTTAAAGGAAAGAAAGAAAAGAAAAGCAGGGTTGTGATAGAACTGCTACAGCAGCATGGAGGTAATTAGTCAGGGATGGCCCCGGATTGAGTGAGGAGATCGCTCAAGGAGCAGGAGTGACCAAACACTCCAAGTGGGCTCCTGCTGAAGGCTGAGAGATGGTGATGGGAGAAAAGAGTAAGGCTCACAGTCCCTGCAGACACCAAGGGGTTTATAGGATGACTGAATATGTCAGAAGATGAGAACGGAGAAACTAGATGTGCAACAGGGATGCAGTTTGAGAGCATTAGAATATTAGAATAATCTAGATGAGCACAGGCCATTCAGTCAAACAAAGTCCTATCCACTCATTTTGTTCTATTAGAACATTATAACAATCTAGACGAAGACAGACTTACTCCCACATTGGTTTCTTTAACATACTGCTACAAAACAGTCACTAATTACTCCTAAAAATTCCTGCTCTTGTGCTCTGCTATTTGCAAGATTATCCCAGTTAATATTTGGGTAGATAAAATCCCCCATGACTGTAAAATCCCCCTTGCCTTTTTAATATTACTAAAACAATGTGCATTGAAATTATTGTCTACATTGTGCGATCTGCAACACACTCCTAAAATAAGACCTCTTTCCCTAATTCTTTCCAGATGAAGCCACGTGTCCTCACTAAGCTGGGGTTCATTATACAACTGAAAAGGACTTGTATTTAAATTCTGTTTGACATAAACAGCAACCCCACCTCCTTTTCTGCTCTGTCTATGCTTCTTAAAAAAATGTGTAACCATTTGGATTGTATACTCATCCATTTCTTTATTTAGCCAGGTTTCTATTACTGCTTGTGGACACCAGGGGGTGTTCCAGCTCCCCAGACACCCAACACAAACAAGCACGGACAAAAGGTAAAAGCCCAAAGAGTTTTATTTGTGAGAAACTCTTTAAAATAAGCATTTCCCACCACTACAGCCTATGTGTAATAAATACTGAACAGTATAATGAAGCATCTCTTTTCTTCCTTTTCTCTAATTTCACTTCCTCCTCCATTCCTTCTTGCAAGAGTTGTCCACCTTCCTCACGACTCTGGCTCATCCAGACATGAGGTATGTGAGGCAGAGAGAGAGAGGTTAGGAGCACGCACTGATACAGCGCCTTGCCACACCCACCACAAACCAACTCAGGACCCAAGTGCAGCCATCCAACGGGTGACACCTCAGCACCACACTAGTTCAGATGGAGTGGAACAGTGTGAGGTTGTTTATGGTGGCTGGAGTGCCAATTCTGCAACCAGCCCCCAAGTTTTTCCCTGCAGGTTGGAGGGCCTACATGCAGGGATGGATGCAATTAGCATCATACCCAGGATGGAGCATTTGCAGGTTAAGTGCCTTGCGTAAGTGCCCAACAGAGTATTTACAGGATTCGAACCGACAACCTTCTGATTGCCAGTGCAAATCCCTAGCCTCAGAGCCACCACTCCGCCCATATGTGAGGCAGGCAGCTCCTCAAACGTGCTTCCCACGTGTTGCAGGCATCTTCTTTTATCTAATTCCCAGGAGTGCTACTGGTGACATGATGGTGCAGTTCCAAAGCACTTCCAGTTGAGGTTGGAGCCCTATGGAGTAGGGACTTCCAAATCCCACAGCTGCCCCAGGTTGTTTTCTTTTTGATACTTCTAGCATTAAAGCAAACTGTTTTTAATGTGTTACTCATTTTACATTCATTTACAATTTATTATTACTATACATTTATTTTTTACACCCTTGTTTGTTCCTTCATGTAAAATTCTAAACCCCCTGGCCCCCATACCTGAGAAGATAATACCATGGCACATGAAAGGTTTTATGGGTAGATCCAGAGAATGATTTTAACCTTGTTTTACTAGTGGATTGTTTTAAACTTCACTATGGCACTTGTTTGTGCTATGTACAGTATAGTTTATTTATTTCTTTAACAAACAAAAAAAACAGCACCGCACATTTGTTTTGGAAGTTCATTCTTTGTTTTCTAATAACACTTGCATTGTTTGCACCTGCCCTTGCTGTGTTGTGTGCCCTCATTGCCCAGTCCATCCCCAGTACAGTACATGACTGTTGATATCCCAGATTCAAGGGAGTATGCCAGCTACAGCCAGCCTGGGCATCACAGGGTCACATGGCCATTGTTACATCTGTGATATAACCGTTAATTCTGTATACATATGGCTGCAGTGTGGGTTGAGATTATCTGTAAGCTGAAAAAAAGAATAATTACAGTCTCTAGTGTTAAATTTTTAGTAGGCCAAGTTCTAGGTTTAATTTGTTTTTGATCTATTTTTGAACTTGTCTCAGTTTGCTCGAGTACTTTGGTTACTTATTATATTTCTGATCTTCCAGTTTTAACCTTTGACTGTCACTGAGTTTGTTTCTGGCACCTGTTGTTATCTCCTGCACCCTTGTCACTCACAGTAGCTCTAAAGACTTTAGTCTCATCACACTTACTATGTTGAAATTTCAAGCACGTTTACAGAAATGGTGGCCTACCGCAAGCTGGCTGTGTAACTTCCTTTACTAAATCGCCTGCTTTGGTCTCTTGCCAAATCCACAAAATGTTCCGTGTCTGCCTCTAAAGGAAAAAATATAAAGAAAGCACTAAAATCACAAATAGTTTCCTGAAAGTAATATTCAAAGAATAAAAATGTATAAGTGAAGTTACTTTGGCTGGTTTTGTCCACAATGGCGGTGCCGCCTTCATTCTGTAATGTCACCAGAGTGAAATAAACTCCTTTCTTTTTTAAGAGCTGGTCGTGCGTCCCTCGTTCTACAGCTTGTCCATGATCAAAACCAATAATGACATCAGCATTTCTGATTGTGGAAAGACGGTGGGCTATCGATATTGTGGTTCTGCCAGAACGAACCTAAATACAATTTACATGAAGAGGTCATTAGTCAACAATTAAAGAGGTAAATTTGAGCATTTTAGGGGACACAATACACATACCAATAATATTACTCTTCTCTGGTACCATGAATTGGTATAAACTGGTCTAGCAAATGGATGGTGCAAGGCTTGGGATGTGCTTCTATGATTTCTTAGTTAAGACAGACACAGGGAGACTTAACAAGATGTCAGCATGTGGTGTAATCCAATCAGACTTTAACCATAGCCTGAATAAATAAGTTAATTCAGTGGCGTTATTGAAGAACTCACAAGGACTTGCTTCACTCATCATACCTATGAACTATTTTGAGTTCCTGTTTAAACCAACTAGCTTCTATTGAGCGCAAAAAAACAAAACACCAGAACACAAAATAACAAGAATCTAAAGGGGAAAGCACACAAATGCTTTTTTGGGTGGAGGTGGATAAAAGGCCGGCAATGGTCCAAGCACATTAACTTGATGGTCTAATAACCAAAACCAAGGTAGCTACTGAGATCCAATCCATCCTGCTATATCCCAACCATGGGGGTCCACTGGAGCCAATCCCAGCCAACATAGGGCGCAAGGCAGGAAACAAACCCTGGGTGGGGCGCCAGCCCCCCACAGGGCACACCCACACACCAGGGACAATTTAGGATCGCCAATGCACCTAACCTGCATGTCTTTAGACTGTGGGAGGAAACCGGAGCAAACCCACGCAGACACGGGGAGAACATGCAAACTCCACACAGGGTGGACCCAGGAAGCGAACCCAGGTCCCTTAACTGCGAGGCAGCAGCACTACCCACTGCACCACCCCAGCTACTGAGGCTCAAAGTCAAAATTAAGAAAATGGGTTGATTATTAGCTAGCCCTAAATGTTTTTTTTTTAAATTGCTTTGGTCCACAAGTATCACAAGGTCATTCCTTTGGTCTGAATGCACGTCAGTCTTGTTGGCTTGTGGTGGGTTTTGTCTGTCCTGGCCAGTGAGGGCCCTTTCCTGCTTTTGTGGCTTTTCTTTTTGGTTTTTACATCCCTTTCCATCATGTGCATGTCACCTTGTCACAACATTATAACTTAATGAATTGAATGAAAAATAAATTAGCCAGAGAAAAAATGTATTACCAAATCAATGAATCAATAACAGAAAAATATTAAAATTGGTAAATTAAGAAAACATCAACGAACTAAACAATTTAAATGAAAATTAAGTTGATAATCAGAAGAAAGGGGAAAATTTAAAAGACCAGTTCAAAATGCTGTAATAAATAGTGTCACACACATGCAATTAGGAGACAGTTTATGGGATCAAAAGTAAATGTTTCTCAGCTGTACCAAAGGGTGGTGCTGCCCAGTAATACTCTTTCCTCTTTTCCCTCTGCAGACCCTCAACAGAATCTGCCTCCTAATGATGACACTTCCACCTACCAAGATCTCTCCACCTGATGACATAATTTCCGGTTCCTGTCCCATCAGCTCCCACTCGTCTGTAAAGAAGTCATTCTTTTTTGCATATTTTAAGTACAATTAGAAATTCCCCAGACCTTTTTTGTTGTCCCTGCCTGTTATTACAATAGGAACTTACTAGATACTAATGTCTGGCAGACAAGGAAAAACAAATCAAGACACTTTAAATAAAAGGAGCTTGAAGCTCGGCGAGCGTATTCTTACTAATGTTACATGTTGTAGGCACAGGTGTCTTGTATAGTCCTCTCAGGGTAAATGCGGTCTAAATGATTGCAGCGTCTCAAAAACCTGCAGTAACTCAGTGTAAACACCCATCCCATAAACTCAGAGTATCATTGACCAGGTAAGGGGTCAGGGAAAAACAAAACACTGGACCTGGACAAAATGAAGGTACACACAGTGAGGCACCAAAGAATTACAAAGCCTTCATCTGCCTACCACCCCACCACCCTGTCCCATAATATCTCTAGGAGAACCCAGTCACCTTATCTTTGTTAGGGGTTTATTTAAATACTCATGTATTCACACTGACTGTACAGGACCTGATAAATATGGCAAAACTTTAGAGGCTTGTTTTACAGGTACCATTATGGTTTGTTACTACAGGCTAATTTGGAGCTTTCTATTAAAAAGTTTTAGCATTTTTCTAATATCGTGGTAGTTTACATAAAGCATTGAGATTGCATTTGTTTTCTGTACATTCAACATACTGTATGTAATTATGTATAAAAGTTGTATGGGTAGGTAATTTACTGTTAATGTATTTTACGGTTATATATATCCAGGACTCAGGTTACAGCAGCCTTCACTTAAAGCAATTCTGAAGAAATCAATGAGTGGATAAAAACCCCAAATTTTCTTTTCAGTTAAATTTCCAATCATTTTCACCCAGCAATTTACATATTAAACTTACAAATAAAGCCAGCCAGCTCATCAAGACATTATATATTACAGTATGAACTTTGCCGCTATTTTCAATCATTTTTTGCTTTTGTGTGTTACCAAATGTAATGAGCGACAACCTTTGTCACAGGTAAGCAGATAAAACAAGCTGACTGTTTAGATGAGCAGTAGACATCACTGCTCATAATTTTAACCTCAATGAGTACAGCGCTAGAAGAGGGAAGTGAGCAGCAGGGACTGCACATGCTTCACAATCGGTGGTTAATGGTGAATTTCATGCCGTCATGATGGCTTTTCCAAGTCTATGATGTACTATATCATTAAAAAAAAAAAACTGTGGGATGTAGAAGCATACATCAATTATAAAATAGGTAATAAAGCATTATTAATTTTTCCAGAGAAAGATTGATTTCTAAATGTCCACAGGAATGGACCCTGTTCATAAGCCGAGAATGTCTGTACGTATAAGCACTCTGTGTCTAGTTCTCACTTGTCCCTTACTCCTGGCTCTATTTTTCTACCCTTTATGTTGTTTCCAACTCCCTACCTCTATTAACTCTATTAGGGCCAGAGGTGAGTAGAGTAGAAAAAATTGTACTCAAGTAAGAGTAGCTTTACTTCAAAATAATATTACTCAAGTAGAAGTAAAAAGTAGTCCACCAGAAACTTACTCAAGTAAGAGTAAAAAAGTACTTGGTGAAAAGACTATTCAAGTACTGAGTAACTGCTTGAACATAATAAATGATTTACGGTATTTTTTAGAAATGCTGTAATAAGACAGACAAAAATATAAAATAATGTGCAAATTCTACTATTTCCAAATAATAAAATAAAAAATGAGTAAAAATAAATTACATCTTTACAAAATAAAGATCCACAAATAACACAAAGTTCCAAATCTTTGTTTTTCACAACAAAGCTTTTGAAGCCGATACCAACAGTAGATGACGTATGTTTGAACAGTGCAAACTACTTACAGTGACGAGATATACTGTAAACTGACAGTATAATACTGCATATGCACTTTGTGGTGTAGCAGGTCCACAGCTTCAAAAAAAAAAAAAGAAAAAAGGCCAGTTTCAAATCCATAAATCCGTGTCACTCTCCGTGGGCACAATTGCACAACCACAGGGAGTTAATGAGGTAGCTGGAGCAAGTTGCACCTGTGCATGCGGGTCCAATCGTTCTCAATTGCTTTATTGTCTTCCTGCGGCATGTGATTAAGGCCCACGGAAACAGGAGTGTATATATACGGGTCAGCACAAAAAAGAAGGGGGAATCAAAGAAAAGGAGAAAAGACATGAGGTTAAAAGACATGAAAGGCAGGCTTGAGAACGACGATCTGGTTCTTGCAGTGAAGCTGTGACCATTTAGCAGTGAACAGGAGCCACCGCATGACTAAAAAGTCTCTCACAGGCTACAAGACGCAGGAAGTTTGCATGTGGTCATGTGACTGCATGGCTACGTCTGATTGGTGAAGCAGTCATGCAGTAGATCCACTGGCAACTTCTCTCTTGCAAAAATATAGTTTAATGTATAAATGGAAAAAAGTAAGGAATCGAGTGTTACCTAATGTAGCGGAGTAAGAGTAGCGTTTCTTCTTCACAAATGTACTCAAGTAAAAGTTAAAAGTATGGTGCAGTAAAACTATTCTTAGAAGTACAATTTTTTTTAAAAAGTTACTTAAGTAAATGTAATGGAGTAAATGTAACTAGTTACTACCCACCTCTGATTGAATATTTTTCAAAAAAACTCAATCTACTTTAAAGCACACAAAGCAATGGTTTGAAACATAAATCAACATAAAATACTTATTTATTTCAAATGTCACTCTGTATTATATTCCATGAGCCTCTACAGTATGTAAATTCACATGCTAATTACATACTTATTATATACCTGTTTGTCTCATCACTCATAAGATGAAAGGCATTTTCTAGAAAAAAAAAACAGCTTGAAGTAGTCGAGTCGCTGGTAATCCATAATGTCCACTAGCACACTGTGTCGTTTGATGAAGTCCAGTAGCCATCTTACCTCCCATGAATCTATGTCTGTGCAGTCCTTCAAGGGCAAATGTCACCATAGACATGTCAGCTTCACGAGCGTGCTCAGCACTACGATTAGCTGGGGACCAATCAGCTAATGTAGGTGCCTGTCTTTCGTTTTCAATCTCCAGATCGCTTGCATCAAAATCAGAGTTCGATAATTGTCTCTGTAATTTTGCTGTAGGCATGTCAACTGCACGATCAGCTAGGAAACGATCAGCTAATGCAGGTACCTGACTTCTCAAAATCACTTGCATCAAAATTGAAGTACAATAAATTAGAGTCCAATTCAGCAAAAAATAAATAATAATACACACAGAGTATTTTGCTTTGCGCATTAGCTTTGCTCTCTCGCCTGATATCGATGCCATTCTAGACATTGTTTACTCTACGCTACTCACAAACATGCAGGTGACTCAACGTCAAGGTGGAGTGGTGACTCTGAGGCTAGGGATCTGCACTGGCAATCGGAAGGTTGCCTGTTCGAATCCCGTAAATGCCAAAAGGGACTCTGCTCTGTTGGGCCCTTGAGCAAGGCCCTTAACCTGCAATTGCTGAGAAAAAAGCGCTATATAAATGCAAAGAGTAATTATTATTATTAAGTCGAGTGTAACAGTCCTACTGGGAAAGAGGGTATACCTATAATGTAATGGTGAGCTTTATCAACCTTTACAGCTTGTATTGCCCTCAACCCCTTGTGTCGACAAAAGTCAACATCCTCCCTAAAAGAGTTAATATGCAATAATGGTCTCTAGATCCTGAAGCTATTAAAGCTACAGTCACTTGAATGAAATAAAAGACTCCCATTTGCCAAATGTCTGATGAGGATTTCACTCTCTAATATTGGCAGCTAAGTACTGCCCCCCAGGCATGAAACTGAGGCCTTTAGATTACTAACCACCCATCCAGTTAAGCTAAAAATAAACGGTGGTGAAACAGCTGCTAATTTGCGAGAATGCACTTTTGTGGGTGCAGTGGCAGACTTTCTCTCTCGGCCTCTATACATGTGCATTCCTTCACTGTTATACCACAGCTCTGTGCTGTGACATCAACCATTCTACTGCTGTGCTTTCAGCCCCTCTTTCTTTGTGCTCATCTCTCATTGATTTCTTATTTTCTCTTTAGTAAGGCATTTTCTGTTGTATGTAGCTCTCACCCTCCTTTGAGTCTAAATTTTGAAAATTAGAACATTAGAAAATTTTTGAAGAAAAAAGGCCATTTGACCCAAAACAGTCCACCAGTCATGTTCACCTAATTGGTCCAAAAAAAACGTAAGGTCGACTTTTGAATGTCTCTAGAGTCCTATTGTCTACCACACTATTTGGTCACTTATTCCATGCATCTATAATTATCTGTGTGAAGGAAAACCTCCTAATATTTGTGAAAAATTCACCCTTAACAAGATTCCAACTGTGTCCCCGTTGCCTTTGCTGAACACATTTTAAAGTAGCCATTTCAATCCACTGGACTAATTCCACGCATAATTTTAAACACTCGTGTCACCTTTTAATCTCCATTTGCTTAAACTAATAATGTTCAACTGTTTGAATCTTTCCTCATCACTTGTATCCCTGGAATCAGCCTAGTTGCTCTTCTCTGGACCTTTTCTAGTCCTGCTATTCCTTTTTTGTAGCCTGGAGACCAAAACTGCACACAGAACTTCAAATGAGGCCTCACCGGTCTGTTATAAAGCTCGAATGTAACCTCCTGTGACTTTGTACTCCACACATCATGTTATATAACCTGACATTCTGTTAGCCTTCTTAATGGCTTCTGAACACAGTCTTGAACTTGATAGTGACAAATCCACTATGACTCCCTGGTACTTCTCATAAGCAGTACTTTCAAGTTTAGTTTAGTAGTCCCTATTACTGCTAAGACGTTATCTACTTCCTAACATGAGAAAATTTTAGAGAAATATGAGTTTTGAGAATCACTATCTGTATATTTTAATTCCCTTTTACTATTCCTTGTACTCATCACCTCCTTATTGACTATTCTTTACTATTAAAATGCAGTAAGAATCTCTTTGGATCATCTTTCACCTGTTCCTCTGTAACTGCCTTTTAACTTCCCTAATATCCTTTCTAATGGTTGCCCTAATGCTCTCATATGCCCTGTGGTTCACAATGTTTTTCATTTTGTACCCCTTATTCATTTGCTTTTTCCTTTGCAGATTTATTTTTCACTTCTTATTAACCAACTGTGGAAATTTTTTGTTAAATTTCCTACTTATTGTATATTTTTGGGATCTACATGTCATGCATTATGTGTAAAAACCTTTTTAAACCTGTTGCACTACTCCTTGGCTGTTCCTACACTTAAAAACGTATCCCAGTTTATCCCTTTAAGACTTTCCTGATTCTGTTAAAAGTTAAACTTTTATTTTTTTTTGTGATCAGATTTTTCTACACTTGCTGGAAGACAATGTAGCCCCTGGATATTCAAATACCAACCAAAGAACCTCTGAATAAGAGAAACAAAAGTTAAACTTTGCATCCTTTTTTTGTACCTTCTCTGTGCCAAAACACTGAGAATTGTATTTTTATTACTGTCATGTGACCCTAGTGGCCTAAACACCTGCACACCCTGAACTCTATCCTGGTTATTACAAAACTTGTTTTGAAATTCTAGTTTTCGGTTAAGACAGTGAGAAATCAAGCAAAATTACGTTTTTTATTGGCTATCTAAAAAAATTTCAACATGCAAGCTTTTGAGGCAGCTTTAGCCCCTTCTTCAGGCAAGATGCGGCAAAAGCTTGCATACTATAATCTTTTTAGTTAGACAATAAAAGGTGTCATATTGCTTGACTTCTTATTGCATCCATAAAGGCTAGCACGATACATCACCCTGCTATGGTTGAGACAGGTAATTACTAAAAATTCTTGACAAGCTGTTTTGAGTTGTTACCCAACTAATAGTGAGCTGATGATCAATATTAAATAGGGGTTTCTATTTATTTCAAGGCATTTCAATTATCAGAGGTGCATTTCATTGTCTTCCATAAATTAATCTTGTTTTCTTGGTTGACTTTTTCAAGCATCAAGACCTTCTGTAGTGAGAATTCTTTGTTCCTGTTTGACTTTAGTTGCTTTGGATGGTCCTAAGTATCCATTTGTGCTCGAACTTATCAAACATTGCCTGAAATGTCTCTTCTAAGCAATTATGTAATGAACCATATGGCACTTGTTATTCTACAGACTCATCAGCACAAACCTTGTTCAGAAGATGCCTCATTTATTGGATTTACTTGACCATCAGAGCACACACCTTATTAAGTGCTTCCTGAACGAGGGCCTCACTCTTGTTATCTAATGCAGAAGTGGCCATATCCAGCAGTAGGATCCTGGGATTTCTGAGGAGAGCTCGAGCAATGGCAATCCGCTGTTTTTGCCCACCACTCATCTGACTTCCACCTTTTCCCACTAAGGTATCAAATTTCTGGTGAGACAGAATTGCAAAAAAGATTATTCTTAGATGTTATTTTATGAGACTGATGAACCTTCTGATACTGCAATATAAGTTCATCTCATCTTCAGAAAAATGATAGATAGATAGATAGATAGATAGATAGATAGATAGATAGATAGAT
>JANRMT010062814.1:22996150-23043843 GCA_026402145.1 Polypterus bichir lapradei | reverse complement strand
GATAGATAGATAGATAGATAGATAGATAGATAGATAGATAGATAGATAGATAGATAGATAGATAGATAGATAGATAGATAGATAGAGGTTAGGAGCACACGCTGATACAGAGCATTGTCGCAACCACCACATGACAACCCAACTCAGGATCCCAGATTAGGACCCAAGTGCAGCCATGCAACGGGTAACACCTCAGCACCACACTAGTTCAGATGGAATGGAACCACTGTCGGTTTTTTATGGTGGCTCTTATGATATGATAGTTGGTAAAAGTTTGTCTCATGAGGCTTTAGATGTATTTTAAGATGATTTATCATTTTACAGAATTGGTCACTATTGGCTTCTATGATATCACAATCTTTCTTCTCTCCATTTGGCATAAAAACATGATATTAACATTTTTTCTCAACCGTTAGTACCAATTATAGGGGGTAAGTAGCATAAACAAATATCATTTTTGGATGACATATTCCTTTATTTTCAGTAATATCCTACTGTTTACTACAATAATGATGAAATAACAGCCATGTTCAGCAGTTTTATTTTACCTCAGGCAAGTCCATGATGAAATTGTACACATTGGCCTCCTTTGCTGCCTGTATGATCTCCTCCATTGTTGCATCCTCTCTGCCATACTGAATATTTTCACCGATTGTAGTTGCAAACAAAACGGGCTCCTGCTCAACAATGCCAATCAGCGATCGTAGCCACCGAATATTCAACCCTCGGATGTCATGGCCATCTAGCGTGACCTGCGTGAGAACATTTAACTTTCATTTGTTTGTCCTCTTTCTTCCACTGACGTGCAGTAGAACTGAGGCTGACCCCCTGAGCTACTTCACAGATGATCCCATTCAAAACCTGAAGATGACAGACGTTTTGTGCTTACCAGTGTTGTGCAAGTTCACACCTTGCAAGAACTCATTCAAAGTTCAGTTCACACAGATTAAAATGAATAAATTCATATTCATAGTTCACCATGTCAATTTTGAACGAGTTCATGTTCAGTTCATTTTGTATGTTTTAAGGAGTGAGATTAAATGACCCCTAAGTTTACTTTTTTCAATTTTGCATGGCTTATATTAGGCTATTACAGTGTTCTTGAATAAAATACAATAATTAAGAAGACTTTTTTATTTAAATACACTTTATTCAGTTATACCCAGCAACAAACATGTATAACCATATGCTAATATCTTCCCAGTCAAAAAAGAAATTAAATAGATGCAAGTTTACATAAAAATTACCGCTTTCTTTCCAACCGGGTGACACAAATGATGACTGTGGAACCAGCATGTAGGTGAACTAACTGATTACGCTGCCGGTCAAAATTCGCGTCACATATTGCATGTCTAACGGGGAAAAACATAAAGTGGCCTCGTGAAGTATAACGTCTTCCTAAAAATGAAAGCGGAGCTTCACTGCGTGCTCGTCTCAGCTGGGGTGCAGCTTAAGCACAAGCAGGCAGACACAGAGAGTGCCTATTTGATTTTATGTCACTTTTTCTGAATACAAATAAATGGTAAAAAATTTGTACAAAATAAATATTCGTAAAAATTCACTATTTATGCTTATCTTATTCGGATTCGGCTCCACCTCTACATTACAGAGTAAGGCAAAACATTTAATATGGACCTAAACTAGATCCATAATCTCACATTAAACTCGCTCACATTTAAGTTCTTCACTTGCAAATACGTTATGTTAAGTTCACCGTTCTTAGAAAAAGGAGCTTGTTCAATGAACACACTCTTTTGAACTAGTTCATGCACGACACTGGTGCTTACCATGCCTTCCTGAGGGTTGTAGAACCTCTGAATGAGCTGCAGAGCTGTGCTTTTTCCAGTCCCACTGGGTCCAACAAAGGCAGTTGTCTTCCCTGTTTCAATCACCATGTTTATCTGATCTAAAATCTAAGAAGTTGGAAACCATATTCAATTTTATGCAAATAACTGAAAGAAAAATTCCTGTTATGATGACAGGGCAGAAATGTGCTGCGAAAAGCAAGAGAGAAGATGTAGCAAAAACAAAACTGTTGAGTCAGCTCGGAGACATCTGGAGGCCAATAGTTGTTGAGAGCACATTGCACAAGGTATACATGTCATTACGCGTGTGCACATAGGAGGCAGTCAAAGATCCTAACTGAGGGTAACTTGTCAACTCGTGGGTTGTTAAAGTGCTCTAACCTCTCTTCTCCCTTTGACACAGATCAACAGAAGGGAAACCCAGTATAAACCAGCATCAGCTTCCTTTCCAGACCATGCCCTCCTACTGACCTCACTTCCGTCATCCTGATAAGGACCTGCCTCTTCCTGCACAGCCACTATAAAAACCCACACCCTTTGTTCCTCAGTTGAAGGGGACTCTGTCTTTTGTGATTACTCATTACTTAATTAATTGTTATTGCCTGTCAATATACAGGGTGGTTCCCCCAAACCTTTTTCATTCTCTTGTCTTTTCATTACAATGTCTAAGTTCTATGCACAGGGAGCAATCATAAGTTAATAATGAATTAGGAGAGGATTAAAGGATTTCTGATTGTCAACACAGTCAGTTTCTATCGATTAATCCATTCATTCTTCAGCTATCAAACCTGCTTAATCCAGTTCAGGGTCGCAGTGTAACAATGTACATACTGCAGTGTTTTGTAGTTCCAACCTTTTCATTTACATGTATGTGTTGTGTGCTGTTATTCCACATAATACAAATGAAAAGCTATAGTGCCCCAGGCCTTGAAGGATTCGGTATTGTAAAACAAAGCAGAAAGTCTGGGTTCATTGACCACCAGTGATAAGCAAAACAGGCAAGTTTAGATTCACATACAGTTTCTGATGCTAAACTGACACTAAAATTCATTTCACAGTCCATTTTGTTATTGAAAAATGTAGAACATACCAAAGAGTTTTGGGGTCATAAAGGATATATTTAAACTGAAAACATAAAATATTGCTTCTGAAAGCCTCATTCACACTTTCTTGTTCACCTGCATAATCATATTGTAGAAGCAATACACAGAGTTGAAAAAAGTACTCAGAAATGATACTTGAGCAAAAGTTGAAGTCAGTCATTTTCTAACTCACTTAGTCCTGCACATGGCCACGGGGCAGTGCTGAAGCCTATTCCAGCTAGCATAGGGTGCAAGGTGGGTACAAACCCTGGACAGGGCACCAGCCCATTGCAGGGCAAACACACACAGACACGGGCCAATTTAGTATTGCCAATCCACCTAACCTGCATGTCTTTGGACTGTGAGAGGAAACTGGAGTGTCTGGGAGAAACTAAGGAGACACAGGGAAAACATGAAAACTCCATGCAGGGAGAACCCGTGATGTTATTGACACCAGTTGTAAGTGTCCAGAGGTGGGGTCTTGTATTGTTAACAGGTGGTACATGTCTAAACATGGGACAAGGCGTACTTGCGAAATGTCAGCCACCATACTACCTTTAGGAACTTAAGGTTTATATATGTCCAAGGTAACAACTGAATGGGCTGTCATGGTAGTATTGTAGGAAATTGGGCATGTTGGTCTTGGGAACAACTAACTCATAATGCTAGCCCTGATCCTCTCTTGGTAAACACTCCATAGTGCCCCATGGAGTTCCCTATAATGTATGCAGCCAGGTGTCTCTCTGGTCTTATAATAAAAGTAGCTATGTTACCTGTCAAAAGACATATATTAGAATAAATTTAAAAATATTTGATATGTCTTGCCTTACATGTACCATCAATGTTCCACTTGTGCCTTTCTTCAGTGTCTTTGTATGTCTCAACCTCTTTTGCCCGACACTTCCTCTCTCATTCAAATTCCTATAAAGCCTGCTTATCAGACTCCATTTCTAGACCCCTTGCTTGCCTGCTGTTCACTTTTTGACTATCACCAATGGAAGATGGGCCCATATTACCCACTGTCAAAACCTCAATCATGTTCTTGCAAAAACTTCCCATCTTTGAACGTCACGTTTCCTTGGAATCCTCACGTGACCCAACTTGGCTCAGTACTTCCTCTCTTGATTGCGTTTGACTGAGAAACCACAGTGAAACTGACCAAACAAACCAAACCCAAAATGACAAATCAGATTGCTCAGAGGCACTGGACACTCACACAAACACACACACACACACAGACAATATTTAGAAGATAAATAAATCACATTGGCAAAGAGTGGAAATCTGAGTGCCTTGCAGTCATTACAATGTAATCTGTACGACACTAGTAAAGTCAGTACTTTTGATGCCTCCCATTCACATCAGCACTGGGAAGTGCAGTGCATTTTTTTAATGTGACAGGCTGCATGTTTTCTCCACAAACACACACTAAAATGCACTATCATACAATTTAAAGTGTTTTCTCTACTGGACAGCACATTACATGGAAAGTTACCACTGCTAAAAACCCAGGTTCCTCCCCTTCGACTGTTACCTACTAGCAGCCTTATTCTAGCTGAAGATATGCACACTTTTTTCCACTAGTGATCTTAACTTACATATTAAATGACAAGCAGATGTATATAGAATTAATGCATGACATGAATTACATTTCTTTCTTCTTGTGTGAAGGCCATGAAGTGAAGTGAAATACTGAGTTTTGCTACAAGTTCAATTTTGCATTATTCATGCATTATTTCGCTCATCTCTCTTCACTACTATCAGCACCCACCTCTTCAAGGGGGTCATCGCTTTGTGACCCAGAATAGGATGAGTCATCATTATAGACTAGCATAGGCAGATCACAATTAAAACTGCAGCATTAATTACACAATACCTTAACTTCTGGTCTGGATGGATAATAAAAGGTGATGTTATGAAATTCAATATCCCCCTTTACTTTGTCCAGCTTGTATCCTTCTTCTGACAAACAGTCAATTTCCGGTTGCTACCATTTAAAAAAAAAAAAAGTCAGATTACTAATCACCATCTTGTGAAAGATTGGCAGGTTTTATCAATAAAATGGATTCTTCAGAGCCCACCCTTACCCTGTCAATGGTCTCAAAGATGAGTTTAGCTGCACCACGGCCTGACGCAAAGGCCTCTAAGCAGGGAGATGCTTGGCCAAGATTCATAGCTGCAAAGAGCACTCCAAAAAAGACCTGTGCAGAAAAAAACAAAGGTGATGCGTGAAGTAAGTGCTTTAGCATGACATAACATGTTGTTTATTTCCTATTTATGTCCCAGTTACAGCAACTAAATCAAAACCAAAAGTCACAAAATCCCTCAAAAAGGTTCTTCCAGTGAAACAAAGCTTAGACCGTGACTGAGAACACGACCCAGCCTTGAACAGAATGGCCGCCGTGATGTCACATGAGTGCACATAGCCACACCCATCATCAACGTATGGGGTTCTAGAAAGCGAAATCCAAAATGGCTGCCTATTTCACACTACTAGCATGTAGACTTCTCATATCTTGCTTAACTGGAAGAATCTCAACCATCCTTTTATAAGTCAGTGGGAAACTAATGTTCTACTGTATACGTTTGAAATTGGGAAAAAAAATTAGTTCTCTCTTAGAGGATCTGTTCAAATTTTTTTTTAAATATGGCAAATTTTAATTAATACAATTTTAGAATGTACATTTATATTGGGGAGAAATGACATTTTCACTTCTTTTTCTTTTTTTCCTAATTATTTTTGTCCATGCTTTTGGTTCTCCTCTTTTTCTCTTGGGTGTGGGTTGAATTATTTTTTGTTAGGTTTTGTTTCTTTTTGTTCCTGGTTTCTTGTTTTAACTTTCTGATTTTTTTTTCTAGTTTGACTGAAAAATAATTTTTGTATTAGTTCAACTTGATTTATGCAATGTTATTTTCTTTAAATAAAATAAGCTAAAAAATTTTAAAAATCCAAAATAGCAAAGGAATGATTCAAAGATGGATCAAAATGACAGACAAAAATACAAATGGTAATAAATAGCACGTAGAAATGGAGCTGAAACTAACATTATAAACTTTGTATGCACTAAACTATTGCATCTGATGCTAGTTAACGTACCTGGATGAGGCCGCCTGCAGACAGCTCTCTGTCTTCAATAACCAGTTTTGATCCGTACCAAAACGCTAGGGCGTAACACAGGAAAATGATGCACCAGAGGTATCCTTGGAAAAGGCCCATGATGGCTCCTTTCCTAATGCCCCAGTTCTGAGCTTCAACCAGATTTTGGTCATATCTGTTAGGGGAAGTAAACAGTGCAGTGGTGAACCTCTGAGATAAGATATTTTCATTGTTGCCTTTTAACTTGTCAGGTAGATTCATCCATTTATTATAATTCTTTCATTACTGCAAAGGCAGAATATAAAAAGAACAGAAAAAGCACAAGTGATCAATGTGATGCTTTAATCTGTGAGCCTGATGTTGTATAAATATTGATATGTTTAGTATATACATAAATCTACTCTCTATATATAAAATCCTAAAAGTGCAATGATTTTGCACTTTTGTCACGCTTTAAATCGGGCTTATTTTAAAACCTACATATATATGTTTGGTATCATTCTTTCCATAATTTATCAAACTTTAAGGTGATGTTAAATTTTCAGATTCTTATTCTGTTTTTAAATTATAAAGTAAAATATCAAGAAAGTTGTGGTTTTTATTTTGGATCAAGAAAACTTTCTTTCACAGGAACAAACTATCAAAAACAATGATCTATTCAAAGCACCAATGTTTGTATTAAGGTGATTTAGTTAGCTAAAGGTTGAGTAACGATGATCCATTGCATGCCACTTTAGTTTTACGTGATTTTTCTTGTTATTTAAATCAGTTGTTTTTTTAAAAAAAGTTTTTTTTATCTATAAGAGTGTCAGTTAAAACGAATGGATAGTTTATTTAGCCTTACGCAGTGAACTTATGTTCCAGTCTCCCACAATTCTGTACTGGAATGACAAATTTGGGAAAAGAACAGAATAAATAATTCAGGTTTATTAATTACTTAGATTTTCTCAGGACCTGAATTCAGTTCACCTTAATTGTGTGGGTTTTCATGGTCTTTCCAGGTCTCAGGTACTCTGGTTTTCTTTTAGATCCAATAGATGGCTGTGTTGCAGCATTGGCCTGTTCTGGTTGAATGTATTCTGTGATGAACTGGGAATCCATAATAATCTCAAAGGTAGCCATCTCTCCATCCATTTACTGAATAAGCATATGCAGTTTTGTGGTCTTTAGAGATGAAGCCAACCCAACAGCTTTGTGTGGAAATCAGGAGCCAACCTTAGACAAGGTATCAGTCTGGCCCACATACACACACACATACAAACACTTAACTCATCCTGGGCTGATTCACAGATGCTATTTAACCCATCATGCATGTATTTTGGATGTAAGTGCAAAATCAGAACACCTGAAGTAAAATCTGAGAAGACATGCAGAAAATAGACAAAGTCCACAAAGGCCATGACCAGGATAGAATTTGAACCAAAGGCTCTTGAGTGTTTAAACCATTAGTGTTATATCACATCACATCACTTCATATCTGTTGTAGTGTACAAAATCTGTAAATTTTAGTCTGTATTTTCATTATATTTTGTTCAAGACAAAACAACAGAAGAACTTAAATACATGCATGGGCATTTAATTTCAAAAGCAATCTGTTTTCCTGAATCACAGTACCATTTGTTTGATCTGAGCAGGAATTCAGGAGAAGACTTAAGCTGTATTGATGATTTTATCACTTGTGAAGGAGAGGGCACCAGGACTAAATTGGTTTACAGCTTAAAACAGGCAATTGTTAAAACATCAAAAACTGTATTGCTTGGGAAAACGGACGTACTCAAACTGATGAAAGAGTTTGAGCAAATTCATTTATCATATTAGCAGGCAGCCAAGCGGAATATCTGACATCACATGTTGTGAAACCCTCCTGGTAGAATTTTAAAATAAACTAGGGGGTTCACCCCCTGCTCGCTTAGCTCCCAAACCCCCCCCAGCCTGCACTAAACACTAGCCACTTTACGTCTCTGCCACTCATGTGAAGAGGGGGGCTGAACGCACCCCAAGGTCACTACTCCGAAACACCCTCTTAAACGGAGGTACAATGGGAAACAAATACAGTTTTTTTTACATCCTCTTTGCTCGGTCAGCTGCTGGCTTGCTGCTGCTGCCGTGCCATGTGATCTGCATCTCACGCAGCGCTTCAAACATTTAAAACCCTGTACAGCAGCTGTTCTACTCTTTAGCAACCTCAGAGGAAGAAGACAACAGAGCAATGTCAGAGGAGGGCAAGGGCAACATCAGAAGAGGGAATCAGCAATGTGCGGCTGCTTCCATTTGATCGTCAGCAAAGCATCTCATGAACAACTTTGAGTGCTAGATCAATACCGCACTGGGACATTCATCCTCGACAACTTTACTTTTTCGTAAGCTTTTTTTAAAGATTATATATCCAGACCTTACTATCAATCTTATTTTCTATTATACTTTGTTCTATTTGGTATTATTATTCATGTAGTAAATACCACGCTGCTTTTTAACTTTCTATACTTTGTCTTCTGTGAGCACCTTGGGCAGCCGGAAGTTTGCCATACGCTCTGTGTTGTAAGGTTTATTATGAGTGAGGGTGTGAGCTCCATCCAAAAGTAGGGAACAGTATGTAAAGTAAGGCATTCTTAGCTGATAAATGGCCTATAGCCAAGGATGTTGAGCTTTTATATGTTTGAATATATTCCTAGAGACTAAAATAATATTTAAGTCAGAGATATACAATAAGTAAGTCTCTTGAAGTGCCAGAAGAGTGACAGGCTGTTTTATTCCTAAGACACTTATGTGGTTTAAAGTGCTAGAGGTTAACCAGCTGTGTGTGTGTCAATCATGGGGCACTGTTGAGTTTCTGTGTGTATATCTATGTATGCGTGTGTTAATCTTAAGGTGTGACAGTAGACCAACTCGGTAACGAAACCCCTAGGTAAAGGGTAAGTAGTGGTAAATATCACAATGATACTTGTGATCATTGTAATCAAGCATCATTGTCAAGCTTTCTTTCTCCAGTTCAGGGACACAAGGGGACCTGCTGCACCACTATGTTGTTCTGAGTTCTTGTTGATTTAATTTTTTTTAAACAGAACTTTTTCAAAATGGTCAAGACTAGTAGAAGCTTTATAAATAAACTGACCTCTCCACTTCCTTCTTTTCACCGCCAAAGGCAGCCACTGTCCTGATGGCAGAAAGCACCTCATCTGCAACAGCTCCAGCCTTGGCGTATGCCTTCAGCTCCTGGCCAGTAAGCTTTGCAACAAACTGAAAATGAAAAGAGTTTGGGTCAAAATTATTCATGATTGGGAAATAAATCCACTACCTCACAAGCCATTGTCATTCCTGTCAGGCACACATGACTGGGGGGCGTATCTTCAGGACTTCTGCAATGACTGTGATTCCTTCCAGGTATGCAGGATTGGGAGCTTCACATATATTTTTTCCTCTTTTGCCCACAGATCACCAACAGGAGGAACTTTGATTTTACTTTTGCTACTTCACTGGAAGTCACATCTCTTCCACCCAGGGACTCATTAAAGAACCTACCTAACCTGAAAAAGTCAGACACTCTAAGATTCTCATCTGAACAAGATGATATCAGATCCATCACATCTTGAGACCAGCCTTTTTTTTATTAATTTTCTATGGCACTTCAACTTGCCAATTAAATGGGGCTCACTGTCTGGTACCCCAATCCTTTATGCTTGTTTGTGTTCCTTATTTCACTTCTCATTAATGGACAGTTCTTAAAGATGTCTTATACTGGATATGGTCAGCACCAAGCTCCCGTCACCAGCTTGTGCTGAATAACACAACCAAGTGAAACAACAATCGTCTTCAGGAGGCTTTGACTCAGAGAGCCAGCGTGTGACATTACAGTCTATGCAGCCTAACAATATGAAGAGTAGCAGGACTCAAGCAGAATCTGTACAGAAGCGCACAAGACAAAGGAGATAGAGAGTTGATCAAACCAATTCTTTTTAATCTACTTCTTCCAATACAAGGTTACGTTTAAGGAAACCGTTGCAAACGTGTCAAATACAACTAGCAATTAAGTCCACCTCACGGTCTGTGTTCTTCCCAACTGTGTTTGGGTTCCTCCCTTGGTACACCAGTTGCCAGTTACTTCCAAAATTTTTAAGATTTAGATAAATGGGCTTCTCTAAACAGACCCATGTTGAATGAGAGTTTGTGTGTGTAGTTGGGATGTCATGATGCTGCGAAATTTAATGATACTCGATACCTATTCAACACCATGGCAACAACTGAAATCCCATTTATTTAATTAAAACTACCCCCATAATTCAGGCAAAGATTATTGTGCATTTTTCTGTAATACAATATAAAATATATAAACGCTAACAATAACAGCAGTTTTTAAATTGTAGTAAATTTTAGAAATCTAAGCACCCGATTATGGTCACTGTACATTTCATTAAATAAATATTTACCATTGCCATCAAGCCAGCTCCTAAGCCAATCAGTGGGCTCACTGCTATGACCACAAGGGTCAGCTTCCAACTTCCCATAAATCCCACCATGAATCCAAAACAAAAGGTGGATAACCGCTCAATGAAGATTGACACCTGGTCAGCGATCGCATTATTGATTTTATTTATGTCACTGGAAAACAAACAAAAGAAGGGAGAAAAACACTCAAAGAGAATGAATATGGTGCTACAGTAGACAGACATTTTGTACATTTACTCTTTCCCTTAAAGCTCAAAAAAAATAATGGCTTTGGTGGAAATACAAATTCTAAAATGAGTGACATCAGATGTGCCTGAAGACAATGAAGCAAGGTCTTCAGTACATTTGCTTACTACAGCAAACTGGCCCCATATGAGTGTCTGCTGCCTATGATGGATGACCAACATATGAGTCCATTGTAGTTGCTGCCTGTGTAGAAAAGAATATTCGTAAAGTTGATGATCTGCATATATTCAAACAGAATCGTAAGCATATATGAAAATAAGCATTATATCCTAATGCATGCTATTATAGTAAGAGTTAAACTATAAAAAAAAACCCCACCTGCATATTTTATTATTTTCCTTTTTGCAACTGTAAACCACCAATATCTTGCTGCTAAGCTTAAAAACTTTAGTCAAGGACACTTGTGTACTTTGGGAAGGCTAAACAGGACCATTGTTTTAAAGAAATGCAGTTACTCAGGCCTTAACCATGAGAAAAAAACAGATAGGCTGTTTGCTTCAACTTACAGCAGCTAGGCCTCTGCCTCCCTGTATGCCACCTTGGACAAGTGATGGCAAGTCAAGAAAATGCAGCTTATAAGAAACAGAGTTATTATTTTAGGGGTGCGGTTGTCAAACCTCAAGCCCAATATCTAATGTATGGGTCCACCTGATTCTGACTTACTGGTTGGAATCGATTGATAAATAAGTTTCGGACACCTGCACAGGATATGAAGTAATGATGGCCGTTTCGGTCAAGTGATGGACATTAGGTAATGGTAGGTTTGAACATTAGGTAATGATGGGAAGAGCAAGAAGGAGGAGAGTATTTTGCATAAGTGATAACAATTGTAATAAATGTAAGCTCGCTGAATTTGCTAATGGCTCATTTCATTTGAATTTAGACCGTGTATACATCACACAATAAAGCTTGTTTCTTCTGGCTTCCTGAAACTCCGGGTGTCTTCTTTGAGCAGCATGTTTCTGCCACAACACCTGTTGTACACCCGATGTTGCTAAGACAGGCTCTTGCTGCATGGTCTGATCTGCGTTAATCAGGTTTAGTGATGGCAGAAGTCTAACCCTAAAGAAGGACTAGCAGCAAACAGTGCTCTGAATGCTCTGGAGATTTTATTATAGGTGGAGTAAAGGAATATGGGGTCATAGGAACAAAAGGCTTACTGTGCTGATGAAAATGAGGAAGGAACAAGGTGAAGCTGGAGGTAAACAGGAGCTGCCGTTGTAGACGAAGTGAGTGCCGCACCCTGAGAGAGAGTTTAGGAAGGCAGACAGAACCTTCATGTTCATTCAGATGTCATTGCCCTGCCTTGCTTTTAAATATGGTCAACCAGTGGAGATTTCTGGGTTTTACCTCCACTAAATGTTCCAGGTTTAGCTCTCAATGTATAAAACAGGTGCACTGTCTTAGAAGTCTTACTTCTGTCTACTGCATCATCCACGCTTAAGGCAGGTGGTGTGGTGTGGTGTGGTGTAGTGGCTAAGGCACTGGGCACTAAAAATCAAAGGCTGGTAGCTGAATCCCACTTCTGTCTCAAACTGAAGAAGTCAATCATTTGGACTTCGATCCAACTGCTTGCGTAAGCGATTGCAACAAATTGTGACCTAGTAAGTCACCTCAGGTAAAGGGGTCAGTCAGTTATAAAATAATAATAATGGCCCTGAACCACAGAATCCTAAAACCAGCCAGGTGTCACTTGGACTAGGGTGGCTAACATCAGAGGATGCTTAGATCTTATAATTGCTCACTTAAAGCTATCAGAAATAATTGTTCATTGACAGTCAACTTTCCAACCTGAGGTCTGAAAAAACAATAAAAGTTCTATGCCTTTCCTAAACAAGTATAGTTAGGTGAACTGGCCACACATGGACTCCAAAGATGTAGAAATATCTCAGTGATGATCAATAGAATGGGTTGCCTCAGAACCAAACTTCAAATGGCGAATACTTATTGTGAGGGGTGCTGCCCGGGAACCTTACCCAGCATGGACACCCACAACCTGGAAGAACAGGAGGACACAGCTTGCATAGGGCTTTGTCTCCTCCAGGGCGCTAGATGGCAGTCCCCGTGGACGAGATTCCCACAGGGCATCTTGGGAGTTGAAGTCTGTTGACTCAGCCCTGTTGGGTTCCATAGGGGCTGAAAGGGGGTGCTGAAAGGACTGTGCTTCAAAGTCACAGATTCAGGACAATGCAAATACTTCCAGGGATCACAGAAGGAGCTGCCTGCCTCAACTCTGCGGAGCCAGAGAGGAGGACGATGAAGCTTGCTGGGAGGAGTTGCAAAGAGAGGGAAGATGACAGTAAGCTATTGAGTGTTACTGTAATTAGGAACTGTAACTGTACTTGATGCTGTGGGAAATGCTTAATGGGAAGTGTTTCATATCAAATAAAACCTCTTGTTTATTGACAAACTTGTGTTCGAGCCCTTGTGTAGGGTGTCTGGGGAGTTGCAGCAGCCCCTGGTGACCACATTAGGTTGTTGGGAGATTTCAAATTTTATATTTAATAAAGATGAATATAATTATAAAATTCTGCTTTTGTTGTATCATTCTGGGGTACTGGGTGTTGCTTGATGTGGAAAAAAAATTAACAATTTTAGCACAAGACTGCAATATAACAAAATGGGTAAAAAGAGAAGGAGTCTGAATACTTTCTGAATTCACTCTAACTATTGTATGTGCCATTTACATGTTTAGACGTCTTTATCTATTTAAATAAACAGCAGTAAAAAGATCCATAAGCACTGGTTAAAGTGTAACTGGCTTTATGGCCTGAAGGCTTTTTGAATTCACTGTGGCCACTCAATTAAGCTTGAAATCTTTGTTCATGTTTGAGGAATACCCACTTAGATATATGCAGAAGGTACAAAATCCACAAAGTTAGTGACTAGACACCAAAAAATAGGATGTGGAATTTTGAGGAAGCCGTACTAATCAATGTGCCACATACTGTAATAGATAAATAAAAGGAAATGCGGCTTACTCTGAAATCCTTGTATTCAACTCTCCAACTGAATTGCAATCAAACCATCCAATCTCCATCCTCATGACTTTTCGAAAATATGTCTTTCTTATTTGCTGGACTTGGTGAGCTGCTGCTGTCACCCAAAAAGCAATCTGTGGAGACAAAGGCTCAAGTGAATCTGCAATCAATACAATTGGCACTGCCCAGAGCAATCACAATTGAATGCATACTCCAAGAAAATTACGATTAATTATGCGCTCATGTTAGACTTGAGGTTCAGGTTCCATTAACTTGTGCAAGAGATTTGCTTTGGGTATCTAAAAGTTAAGGTGTCACATAATTGTGGGCTATCATGTGATTGACATTATTTGGCCTGCTTCAACTGGGAGCTACAGCTGTTCAAATCAAATTGGAAATTTAAAGTGTTGGCTTATTTTCAGCTAGTTTGCTTAACAAATAGTCACTTCATCTCATCTTGCATTAACAAATCTTATATATAAACGTTTATGAGTGGAAGTATGCATGTGTGTCTGTCTGGCCCGGCAGTGTGAGGCTACAGCATGAAACTGAAAGAAAGCGACTCCATCGCAAAAGTGAAACCACAGAGGAAAAGCAAACTTGCTTAGCCGCTGATAGACAAGCGAGGCGAGCACATCGGCAAAACGAAACCTCCAAGGAGAGAGAAACTCACTTAGCCGCTGATAGACAAGCGAGGCAAGCACATCGGCAAAATGAAACCTCCAAGGACAGAGAAACTCGCTTAGCCGCTGACAGACAAGTGAGGCGAGCACATCGGCAAAACGAAACCTCCAAGGAGAGAGAAACTCGCTTAGCCGCTGATAGACAAGCGAGGCGAGCACATTGGCAAAACAAAACCTCCAAGGAGAGAGCAACTTGCTTAGCCGCTGATAGACAAGTGAGGTGAGCACATCGGCAAAACGAAACCTCCAAGGACAGAGAAACTCGCTTAGCCGCTAATAGACAAGCGAGGCGAGCACATCGGCAAAACGAAACCTCCAAGGAGAGAGTAACTCGCTTAGCAGCTGATAGACAAGAGAGGTGAGCACATCGCCAAAACGAAACCTCCAAGGAGAGAGAAACTCAGTTAGCCGCTGATAGACAAGTGAGGCGAGCACATCAGCAAAACGAAACCTCCAAGGACAGAGAAACTCGCTTAGCAACTGATAGACAAGGGGTGTGAGCACATCCGCAAAACAAAACTTCCGACTCTGCATTTCATTTTTTTTTCTGATGAATTTAATAGTTTCTAGGAGCCTGGGCTTTTTACAGCATGGGCTTACACAGTTAGTGATATATAATTTATACAGCACCTTTTCCTATTAAACTATCAGTTTATTAAGCTCCATTCAATGAAAACATAAACAAGAACAGAGTATTCAATGCCTATAAAAAGTATTCAAAAGTATTGGAAGTTTTCACATTTTATTGTTAACCGAGAATTTTAAAGTCTACCTCTACTCCAGGTACTACTGTAAGAAAAAAAGAAGAAGACAAAAAAACTCAATAAATGGATAAGTGAGTCTTTCGTTTTGCCTTGTCTCACTGCCTTTTCTGATCTTTCCTGCTTTGACCCCTTGCCTGTTTTTGTACGTTCCTCTCCTGGTCACTCTCAAATACGGGTTGCTTTGCAGTTACAGCTATGGGTGGCTTGTTGTGTTCCTCTGAGCCTCATATGCCTCCTATTCTTACATGTACAGTAGATTCATAAAGTATTCAAACCTCTTCACTTTCTGCACACTTTATTATATTGTACATTTTTTGCCTATCATTCTACACTCAGTAACCCATAAAGACAAAGTGAAAGCATCTTTTGAGAAAGGTTTGCAAATTTATTAAAAATCAAAAACTGAAATCTCTCATTCCTAGAAGTATTCAGACCCTTCACTGTTGTCAGATCCATACTGTTTGCTTCAATTCTCCTTTAGATGTTTCTAGAACTTGATTGGAGTCCACCTGTGGCAAACTGAGTTGATTGGACATCGTTTAGGAAGGCACACATTTACCTATGTATGGAAGGTCTCAAAATTCACACTGCATGTGAGGACAAAACCAAGCCACGAAGTCCGACGAACTCTCTGTTGACCTCCCACAATCAAATTGTGGTGAGGCACAGATCAGGGCAAGGAGATAAAACCATTTCTAAAGCTTTGAGTGTTCCCACAATAATTGTGAAATGGAAGACGTCTGGAACCACCAGGACTCCTAGAGTTGGCTATGTGGACAAACTGAATAAGCAGGCAAGAAGGCTTCTAATCAGGGAGATGACCAAAAAGCCAAAGGTCAAAGGTTCAACAGAGTTGCGGAAGTCCTCTGCTGAGATGGGAGCACCTGTAGGAAGGACGATCATCTCAGAGGAACTTCATTAATCAGCAGTTTATAGAAGAGTGGAAAGGAAACCACTCTTTGGCAAAAGGCAAATAACAATCTGCTTTGAATTTGCCAAACACTGTTTAAAGGTCTTTGAAAGCTTGAGGAAAACCTTCTCTGTTCTGACGACACAAAATCAAACTCTTTGGCCAAAACTCCAAGCACTGTCTCTGGTGAAAACCAAACACCATTCATCACCTGTCAAATTCCATCCCTATTGTGAAGCATGGGGGTTCTTCTCAGTGCCAGGGACAGGAAGACTGGTTGTAATTGAGGGATGAGTGAATGCAGCCAAATGCAGAGGGGTCTCTAAAGAAAGCCTGCTCCAGAGTGCATGCCACCTCAGACTGGGGTGACGGTTCATCTTTCAGCATGACAATGACCCAAAGCATACTGCCCAAACATTTCTGGAGTGGCTTCAGGACACGTCTGTGAGTGTTCTTGAGTTTTCCCAGCCAAAGCTCAGACTTAAACTCCATAGAAAGTCTGTAGAGAGAACTGAAGATGGCAGTTTACACTCATTTCCCATCCAAATCAAACAGAACTTGAGAGCATCTGCCAGGAACTGTAGGATAACCCACACAAATCCAGGTGTACACAGCTTGTCGAGGCTTACACAAGAAGACTAAGCTGCTAATTCAGTGCTTCTACAAAGCATTGAATTAAGAGTCTGAACACTTATAGAAATTGGAGATTTCAGTTTTTGTTCAATTTGGACACCTTTCCAAAAACTCATTATGGGTTATTGAGTGTGGACTGATGGGTAAAAATGTTAAATGTATCTATTTAAAATGAAATCTGCAACATGATAAAGTGGTTAGAAAGTGAATGAGTCTGATTATGCACTGAACTCACTAAATCTGATAACGATTGGAAGAAACAGAACTGACAGAACACATTCATTCGCATAAGGTCCCAGTGTAAAATGAAAAAAAGCTTAGTGAAAATTCCATTCCACAGCCACCCTCTGTTGGTGTTCCTTACAAAGTCAGCTCTCACTTTACGTCTTATCAGATTTTATAAGGTAAAGTGCAATTTTATCCATATTGGGTCATTCTAATCTCTACAACCTCAAGAAGGTCAAACATTTGTTTTTCTAACAGTGGCTCATATCTCAGTCATGTTTATTGCTCCTAAGTCACATCTTGTTCTGTGGACTTATAATATCTTACCAATGTCATATCTCTCTATTATACAAAATAAACTTGTGAAGAGACGAGAACTGTTCAGAGAAACGAGACGTGACCTTCTCAGAAAGACACTTTCACATCCCGCCAGACAAGACTTTGTGCCAAGAGATTTAACCAAACCCGGGTCCGGAAATAAAAGAAAAAGAGTAGATGACAAAGTAGAATGTCGTAAAGAATTAAAAAACGTTGGTGCAGTACACATGCAGAGCAGGTTAGAGGTAATGGAAGTACGAAAATTCGAAAGTCTCAAAAAAATGATAGTAAAGATTGCGTTAGCGCAAACAAATGGAAAATATTACTCGGTGAAATAATGGAACAGCAAAAAAAGATCAAATAGAAATTGAGGATTTCTGGTAGAGAAGAGAGACAAGGCAGTGAAACAAATCAACAGCTGCTATACAGGCTTTTAAACGTTTGAAGCGCTGCACGAGATGCAGATCACACGGCATGGCAGCAGCAGCAAGCCAGCAGCTGATCGAGCAAAGCGGAGGTAAAAAAAAACTGTTTGTTTCCCAATGTATCACCGTTTAAGAGGGGGTTTCGGAGGAGCGACCATGTCTCCTTGGGGTGCGTTCAGCCCCTCTTTTCACAATGGCGCATAGTGCTGGCAGGTGGAGGGGGGCAGGGGGGGGGGGGGGGTTGGCGATTGAACCATGCAGGTTCATACAAAGAAATCCAACCAAGTTGAATGCATTAATGCTTCTCTTTGTGGCAATCACACATTTTCTCCTTTTTCTTACTCTAGCTTTTCCGTTAATTGAATTTGCTGAGGATGGAGATTGTCGGCGGGCAGCTACTTTCAGGTCCTCCCAGAAATGTTCAAGTTGATTCAAGTCTGGACTCTGACTGGGCTTCTCAAGGACATTCCCGTAGCCACTCCTGTCTTGTCTTTGCTTTTGTGCTTAGCGTCATTGTTCTGTTGGAGGGTGAACCGTGAGCCCAGGCTGAGGTCCAGAGCACATTATAGCATTTTTCTATTAAGGATATCTCTGTTTTGCTCCATTCAGCTTTTCCTGAACCCTGACTAATGTCTCATGATGCTGGCACCACCATTCAATGATGGAATGATATCGCGCAACTTATGAGTGGTGCCTTAAACTGAGGCCAAGCAATTCAATCTCGGTTTTACCAGAGCAGAGGTATTAGAACATTAGAACAATCTAGACGAGAACAGGCCATTCAGCCCAACAAAGCTCGCCGGTCCTATCCACTTATTTCTTCCAAAAAAACATCAAGTCAAGCTTTGAAAGTCTCTAAAGTCTTATTGTTTCTCAGAGTCCAGGGATGGGCAATGTCAGTCCTGAAGGGTCGCAGTGGCTGCAGGTTTTTGTTCCAACCCAATGGCTTAATTAGAAACCAATCCTTGCCAATCTTGGACCTTATTTAATTTTATAGCCTGTTAAACTGCAATGTAAGTGTTCAGATATCATAAATGTTTTCCTTACACCATGTAGTTTGTAGAGATGGCCAAGAAAAAAAAATAATGCCATGAAAATTAATGTCATGTTTTCATGCGAAGTACAAAAAAAAGAGTTTTTTATGATATAACACAAGCCAATAGTAGCCAATGCTTTTCAACAACAACTGATGAATAAAAGAGAAGAAGACCTCATGTTACTTGTGTTGCATAATTCACATGTCAGTTATCCAGTTGTATGCTCAGAACGTGCCAAACACATGCTTTTTTCCTAAAATATTGTTAAGTAGATACGGAAAAGACAAAGCACATCATAAACAGGAAATACAATTGACATGGGATTGCTTTTTTGAATTGAAGATAAGACACGTAACCAATGAAGTATAGTTCTGGTAAGAAGCCCACATGTTGGTGAAGCCCTTCTATGGCTCAGTGAAAGTCCTGTGGCGACCTGCAGTACTTCCATCTATTGGGCCAGGCAGCATATGACTCCATACTCTCCCTGCCATCTTCCCAATATTTTGTTCTCCTATCTGGGAGGTAAAAGCCTTTGCAGCAACTACTACTGCCCAGTTTCCACTGACGTGTTTTTAAAGTCTGAACACATGCAGGTCAAGGGATTTGCTCATGGCACAGAGCCTTAGCCTAAAAGTCATGCTGCCTGCTCAATCCCTGGTTGAAAGCAGAAACATACAAAACTTTATTTTATTTAGCATCCCTCAATATTGAGCAATATCACAAGGCATTTTACCAAAGAAATGGTGTCCTTGTTTATATTTTCAGAAATGGAGCCTAAGGACATTAAGTAATTTGATCAAGGTCCAGCGTCTTATCCTAAAGGCCTCACTGCCTGCTAATGACAAATGATAAGGAGACATGACGCCAATGAGTAACTACTGACAAAAAAAACTTTAATTTATACCAAAGAGACACAATTGCAAGGCCCTTTATAGACCTTTATGTCATTGTTGATATATATTTTCTCAACTGGAGCACAAGTCAGTCAATGGAAGAGCATGAGGTCCAGTCTAAAGCTACACTGCCTGCCTTACCTACAGAAAGGCAGACACATTTTATAATGTGCCATAAAATAGAAAAACATTATCAATAAGACACTTATAGAAGTAATAGTGGAATTGTTTAGCAACATTTTTCACAAATGAAGGCCAAGCACATCCAGACATAAGCTCAAGGTCCAATATCTTAGCCCAGTGTTTCTTAAAGGTTGTTTTCTGGCTACCATGACATTATCCTCCGTGGAACAGCTTCCTTTATACCAGAGCCAGGAGTATTTCCAGTGCTATCACATTGCATCCAGGAAGCGCTTCCAGGTCAAGCGGAACCTCCCCATGAAAGGAAAGCCTTTCTCCAGTAGTTCCCCCTAGTGGCACCCGAGGACCCCAACAGGGCTGACCACCAAAAGTACAACTCCCATATAGCCCTGCAGGTGCCTGAATGGGATGCACACCACAGGGATGTCGCCACCCAGTGTAATGGGGCAACATGTGTTCCTGGGAAGCATTATCTCCCGTCCATCCTATATGACGGCCTCTCAACCAGGAAAGGTACTAAAAACCAACCTGGTCGGGATGCTCGTCACCCCAGATCCTTCAAATAAAAAGGCCTCCGTTCCAGGTATGTGACCATCCTTCCTATGTGGAATGCCAACCAACCCATGTTGTCTATTACACCTCATACAAAGAATTGCAATAATGTAAATGGGAAGATATAAAGGCACGGATTATTTTCTCTAAATCAGTAAATAACAATATTGGCCTCACCTTTGAAATCATTCTAAACTGGAAAACACTAGAATGAAGTTTATTTGTTTTTCAAATGTTAGGACAGGATCAAAAATCAACCTCAGATTTGTAACCTGCGGCTTCAATCCTATTGGCAAGTGCTGTAGGCTTTTAGAGGGTCTTGTAGTAATTTTTGGAGGACTGAACAAGATTGCCTCTGATCTGCTTTCATTCAGCTGGAGATAATTTGTCATTAACCAGCCTTTAATGTCCTCCAAGCAGTCAAGAAATGTCTTCAAAGATCAAGCGTTATTAAATTTCAGAGATAAGTAAGGCTGCATATCATCAGCAGAGAAGTGAAAGGAGATATTGTGTTTCAAGCATGTGGAGAACAGCAATGTGCTAGTGGAGGAAAACCCTGTGACCTAATAATCTCTTACAAGATATATGCAAAGATGAGACTGAAAGGTGCTGTAATTGTCTCTTCTTCATATTGTGCACAAAATAAACCCTTACATTCAAGGACTTAAGCAACGTATATGGCATTTTTAGTTAATATCTAATCCTCTTTTACAATCTATTGCAAGTATATATATATATATACGCAGCTACGGTCAGCTCTTTAAGAAACGAGCACTCGTGTCCCATACACCGCACGACTCCGAGTGTCTCGCAAGTATTGCTGAGATAAATCTTAGCAAATACACAGCTCTGTCCTGTTGTATCTCTTTATTAGCGGAGATATTCAGCAAACAAAGCTCAAAACTCATTGTATAGCCATGGTCAAGGTCATTTACAGAGCCATCTTTCTCATTGATGGTGAATATTACAATAACAACAATCCCGGACGGCGATAACCCAACCCACCCCACTGATTGAGCACAAACACATACAACACTTACAACAAGAAAGACAATTAGGTTATTAAGTTAATTTCGACACAACAATAAGCTTTACATAAATTACCCATAAATTCCCCACAAATTATTTACATAAATTACCCATACAGCGTCACTCCGCCAGCGCTTGCTGCCGGATCGTTACAATATATATATATATATGAAGCTATAATAGAATGAAATATTACACATAAGGAAAACATTTGAGTCTAACTGAAGGGTTAACTAAATGTAACTTAAAGCTGAAGATACCAGCTTATTTTCAAGGTTGGAATGAGGTAAATGAATAATGAACACCCCCCCCCCAGAAAGTGGGAGTAAACTAAGAGGAAAAGCCATATCCCCCTCCAATGAAGCAGTACTAAGATCAATCTGCAAAACACCCCTCTTAACGAAGTGGTGTTCAGAATAATGGGAGAAATTACTGGTGGTATTGGTTGATTGGAGGAGTTAATAAAGTTCCGCATATTAAGAGTCAGATGTATTAGACGAGGTGACGGAATTAGAGGTAAGTATAAAAGCAGATGAATTTTTTAACTGATTGCTCACTCAATGGACTGACACATTTATTCATTATTCTGTGCAAATAAAGACATGTTCTACATTCTCATCTGGGCTCCATGACTGTCTTCATTGAAGATGGAGGAAAGTTTTTTCCACAACACCTGAAAGCCACTGGGAAGTTTAGGCTAACAGAAACACTATAAGAAAGCCCTTTAAACTCACCCTCATTTTCGCCTGTTTTCTGCTACTTTCATTTAATTGGTTTAAGTGCCAGAGATGAAAGACAGGCATACTGGCTGGAATAAAGGAAGGATTTCTTCCTGGCCAGGAGACCATAACAGAAGGAGAGTAGGTGAACAGGCTCACAAGGGAACAGATCATTCCCCTTTACGTCAGGTGGTAGTGTATCTCGGAGCTGAACCCGATCAAGATACCTGCCGAGTGGCATGGAAATTGGAATCTAGAAATGTAGCCATGTTGTGGTCTTTGGGGACCACAAGAGGATGCTGCCGGGGGAGGACTGCCTGGGTCTGGTTTAAAAAGAAGCCTGCTGCCTCACTTAAGGTGAGTTAACGTAATTGAGTCAGAGTCGGGAGGCAGCAGGCAACACTCAAAGGAGATCGGCAAGAGTAAAATTTATTGGATTATTGTTTAATTGTATGAATTCATTATGCTTATGCAACTAGTTTTTGAAGAGGTGACTTTAGAAAAGTGCCTTGTGTGAATAAAATCCTTTTGTTTTATTCCTATAAACCTGTGTTGTGTTACTGTGTCCGTAGTTTGAGGCTCACTGGCATCCCACTGTGGTCACACTGGCTCTAACTTAATCATTCTTCACTCAATGTTGATGTTGCACCACTTAAAATAAAGGACAGACATGTCTCTTTCTGAATTAGTTATGTTGTATAAATCTGTCACGCAGAATAAGTTGCAAAACTTGGCCATGTTTTCACCAAAAAACGTAATTTGAATTTTATTCTTATTTTCGTAGGTGCTGAAATAAGATTCAGATACTATAAAAATGTCAGCAAATGTATCAGAAATGCCCAGAAAATGTTTATGAAATATCTACAATAAATGTGTCTATTTTTACTGTTTTAAAGCAACACAAAAATTGAATTCTTTTTCTCTGCTTGTACTGTTTCAAACAATCCATATTATCGTATCCATAGCATAGCTATTATTTAAAATCAATGGCCTATGTTTCATTTTGAAGTGCAAGTCTTCCTCTGTCAGACATAGTTGATAAATAAATTATTCTATACATCCAAATTACAAGACCAATAACTGAAAGATTCAAAAAGTCTTTACAAAAAATGAAAAATACTGAAATGCAGAAAGCAGAATGTGATGTCATTTAAAAGCTGAAAAGTCCCTCTCATTTAGTGGATAAATAGTCTGCCTGTTAGTTTGCACACGGTTGAGCCAGAAAGATGATGGCAGGTGTTGCTGTGATGCCGCAATTCGTCCATCTTTGAAGGATGAAAGTAAAACACTGCACTGTGGCATCAGGGTGCAGAATATGGCATTCTAGCTGCAAAACACCGTATTTTAATAATAGCAGTGAGTAAATGAATTTTTTAAATCAGTTTTTTTTCTTTACTTTGCATTATTGTTCAGTTCCACCGGTGGATCCAAAACAATGGTGCTGAGTTTGAAGGGTTAAGACAATTTGATTTTAAACAAAGCAGCCACTTACACAGATTGCACTTACAAGTAAAGCTACTTTGGCATACAGTTATTCAGACCAAGGAGGCAATTTGACAAAGCTGGGCTGCTCAGAAAAAAACATACAAAGGCTATAGATTGGATTTGGGGTTGTAATCAGAATATAAGTTTAATATGTCATGTGCTCTGTGCAAATGTTTTAAATCTGTTTTTCTTTTATTTCTACTCACATGCACAGCTCAGCCAGATTTAATACAGGGGCCCAGCATTTAGAACTGCTAGGCAAAGCGTTTTAAGACAAGACAAGTTAAGGACAACTGCGAAATGGGCAACGTGCACTATTTCTGTGTGTCAAACGCAGCATGAAATTTTATCCTGTCTTTGTCTTGTTTGGAATTGTATTATTCACCTAAGTCGGGGTCTGCACGTGGAGGAAGAGTATAAAGCCTTGGAACATTGCCTGGCACACCTGACGCGAGATACCGTCATCTGATCCTGAAAATCCTTCCAATGCAGCGATGAAAATGGCAGACTCTATACATTGGGCCCCCACTTCGCTCATGGTCTTGTCATAGCTTCCTTCGTCTGTTATGCAGCGTAAACCGTCATTAAAGAAAGCTAAGTTATTTCTCCTATGTGATTTCGTACCGCCGTATCACTAAGGGAGGGGTATCGCCTTTTTATATTATATCTCTGTAGTTTCGGGTTATGTAACATGCCGCAATTACAAAAGAACTTATTCCAACAAGGGAGCTAGCACCCCCTGCTGGATACAGGGGTATCCTGTTAAGGTTTATTCATTAAAGAGTCTAAAGGGGTCATCCTTGAGTATAATATTATTGCAATAGACTCCAGCTCTCTAACCCCAAAATATTGTAAGCAGGTACATAAAACAGATGGATTTACCTTGTTAGGTTTCATTTTGAAGGTCCAGTCACACTTTGCTCCCCTTGAATGATTTTTTAAGGCTTTGCAGATGCTTATATGGCATGCAGAATCACAACAGAAATTGCACATGTTTTACATCTCTTTTCACTTCCGAGCCATCTCTCACCTGGCAGTAGCTGACGCAGAGAACTCCCAGACCGATGCCAACATAGTAGAATGCAAACATCGTCATTTGCTCTTCAATGTTCACCCTGTTGGAGAGAAGTGACAAGAGGGCATAAAATGACATAAAAACTGACTGAAACATGTAAGTGAAGGTGTCGGGTATGTTGGGCCGGGTATCCTGAAAACTCAGTGAAACAAGTAAAATATTAACCACATAACTAAATGATTCCAGTAGGGGTCAGGCGGAGGGGGTGGTCCGTCCTGGGCAGCACATTTTTGGGGACGGCATTATTGTCCAAAAGACTCAGAATAATTTGTGTGTAAGCAGCAGGGTTCGGAAAAATATCACTCATGAATGAAAAAAAGTAAAATTCTCTCATTTTTATCCTCAAATACTTCAAAAATAATTTTCAGACTGTCCTTCTGTGATGACATCAGACACAGCAGTTGAAATTTATGAGGCAATAAACAAAAATAAACATAAACATTACACTGATAATTTCTAGGAAGATAAACAACTAATTTATAATTTATAATTTTGTTTTGTTATCAGTCTGAATGCATTCTTGCTCTGCACAGAACCATCCCCACCTATCACTTGTACACTACACTGGTTCTGGTATTCGCAGCGTAATTATATTAAAGTAATAATTAGAACACGGCTTATCAGTGCGTCTATACTATGCTTATAAATAATTATATGTAAAAAATGATTGCTGTTTCTCTATATATGAATAAATCTATGCAAAATGTATCTTAATTTTTCTTTATACAGTATGTCATTTTAATTTTCTATTTAAATAGGTTAACATATTCAGATATGTTGGAGGGCAGCAAATTGAAGCACCGCCGCACCCCGAGCGGCACAATCTTGAGCTACGTTACTGAATGATTCATAATGACATCAGCTTCTAAAATCCAACAGAGTTTTGACATCCATAATCACCACCATTTTTTCGCTTAGGCCTTTTTATTGATGTGCTGGGTTTAGGCGGTATGGCCATTTGGTTTAGGCCTCACTTCTGCTAAGGGTACAATGTGTCCTATCTCGGCAGGAAAACAGGAGAGCTAAATTTGGAAGTAAACCAGGGAAAGCAGCAAAAGGCCAAAACAGACGAGAGGCAAAATCAAAGTCAAATAGCAGGCAGTAAGTCATGACCAAGCAATACAAGAAAAGAAAGCGCACAATACCAAAATGATAGGAAGGAATTGCATTCGCAGATTGGATAAAGTGCCTAGCAAAAGGTTGACCTTTTAGGTTGGTTGCTGATCAAGTCAGGGTCACAACCCCAGAGACCCCACCCTTAAAGATAAGGGATAGGACACTGATACCGGTACACAAATGGATTCTCTAAAAGAAACAGGCTATGAAGCATCTGTTTACAGCCTAAATCATGACAAAATGGTCTTCCAGTGCCATTTGTTGGTTGTGTTTATATGGTGGGCAGTGTAGTGTAGTGGTTACAGCTTTGGACTTCAGACCCTGATGCTGTAGGCTCAGATTCTGGTACAACCACTTTGTAACCATGAGCGAGTCACTTCACCCGCCCATGAATCAAAGGAAATGTAACCATTTGTATCTCAAATGCTGAATAACGCCTTGGATAAAGGCGTCAACCAAGTAATAATACTGTCATGAATTTTGCAAATTAAGTTAATTTTGACCTGTTTTTTGAATTCAAATTATTCTTACCTCCTTTGCCAAACAGTGAGAGGCTAATGTGAAATGGCCCAGACCTTATCTGATTATCTGAGCTCTTGCAGGGCCAGCTTCTATTCATCTCCACAGTAAAAGTCTGCCTGCTAGCTAACACTGAGATCCCCCTTTACCACATGCACTCCTTGCCCCCCAAATCACTCTGCTGTGTCACTCTACTCACCCGCACACAACAGTAGAATTTTCCGATGTTTCATAGACGGAGCCATTCCACCAAATGATCGTCCCGTTCATGCATATTTTTCTGGTATCCTTCAGTTCTTGTTGCTCCAGTTCATAGGCCACAAATGTGTCTGTCATCATCCCGTACACCAGAAGCATAAGGGGTGAAGCGGCGCCGTGCACCAGAGCACAGAACCCGCCAGTCACCATCAGCAGGACATCGCGACATGTCGCAAATCGAAACTGAGAAGAAAAGCATCGTGAGGCATTTTAAAGAGGGTCAAGACATGCTGATTATTTTGTGAAGAAGAAAAGGATTGGACTTGCCCATATTGTATATCAGGCATGTCGAACACGCAGCCCGCAACAGAAATCTGTGCGGCCCGCATGACAGATCCTAGTTAGTACTGAGCTTGTACAAAATGATTGCTATCGTTTGTGATTGAATCATTCTGCATTTTTGGGGTTACTTATTGACTTTTCTTACTTCTGCCCTCTGACAAAAGCGCGTTTTCCCATGGCATTACGGTACCGGAAACGTCATCTGCTAGTACAGCCACGAGCCTTGACCAAAGTAAATGAGCTGTAACGTCACAACTGAAGTGCTAGGCTGCAGCAGCAGGCGGCAGGGACGGCCTTAGGCATGTGCAAACTGTGCACCTGCACAGGGCCGCCACGCCAATATATATTGAATATAAAACAGAAAGAGAAAATAACTACACAGCTGATGGCAATGTGGCTGAAAAACATTGTGTTTCTTGTTAATTAGTACGCTATATTTACTAATGTCGCTAGAGTCAGAGCAGTAAGCTATATGTAGTATTATAACATTCTGCTGTAATGAGAATATCATGGGCCTCCACTTGGCTTTCAAGTTACGGACACGCGCATATAGAAGCGTGTCATGAGCAGGAGGAGGCTATGCAGTGTCCGCAACAGACGTGGCCATCCGCCATGCATAAGATACCATATTGACATTGACGGGCGAAGGGGCCACCGATTCTTTCTCTGCCCAGGGCCGCCACAAGCCTAGAGCCGCCTCTGCTAGGCTACACTACTGGCTGGCTGCTGAGACTGGCCACTGGGCAGAACTGACCATCAGGAGTAGTAATAGCTCGCATATTTTCACGTTTTTTTGCTCTAGTTTTATGTAATTTTGTGCTAGTATTGTAACGAACAGTTAGTGCAGATGTACAGCTGAAGATCTGAAGTGAATGCGAGAAGCTGGTGAGTTGTTTATTAACAGATTTTTGTGATTTTGAGTTTGTAAAATTAGTGTAGGTCAGGTGGCTTTTTGCATATCGGCTTATTTTACAATATAAACTTTGAAGTAAACTTAGTAAACTAAAATTAGATTTTTGGAGGATTTGTTTTCCAACTTGAATTACTGATCAATGAATTCAGTGAGCGTTTTCGTGATTTCAGTTCACACGAACAGGACTTTGCACTGTTCTCTTACAACGTTGAGAATGCGCCTGAGAATATCCAAATGGAATTGACTGAACTGCAGTCAGATTCTATTCTGATGGCAAAATACTACGAAGTTGGTGTGCCAGGCTTGTATGCTTACCTGCCACCCTCGTATGTGCAGATCCGTAAGTTGGTATCGAGATGTTCGGAAGCGCTTACCTTTGTGAGAAATTGTTTTCGTTAATGAAAGCTACCAAAACCCCACATTGCTCAAGACTTACTGTCGAGCACCTTTCATCCTTCATAAAAGTTGCAGCTGCACAAGATTTCAAGCCTGATATTGACAAACTGGTTACTAATAAGAGATGCCAAGTGTCGGGACAAAAGAAATAGATCTCACACTGTAAGATTCCTATATAAGCAATGAATATAATATAATGAATATAATATAATAATATAAGGACCTAGCTAAGAGGCTAAGACTCTAATTGTACACTGTTGTACGGAGAGTGTATGGAAATAAATTGCTTTTCTTTAAACTTTAAACTTTAAGTGTTACATGTTTTAAAGTTTTCAGTATTGGAAAGAAAGCTACAGTAACTTTGTATAATAGTATAATAGTATTTGTTACATTGCGGCCCGCTGACGCACGTATGGCAGTCGAAGCGGCCCACCAATGGTAGTGAGTTTGACATGCCTGTTGTATATAGCACCTTTAACAGCAGGGATTACACTAAAGTGTTGTCACAAACATGTCTTGTGGAGGCTTTTAAGAAATTACCTATATAAAAAAAATAAATCAATCACTTTAATCATTGATTAGTCTGAAGCAAGGATGTATTGGTTAACACTCATGGATGCCACACTAGGGCTCAGGGTGTATGTGTGTTCATTGCATTGAGCAGGTTACTTTTACTGTATAAGTCAACATCATACATTCCTTTTCAGAAAGAACAAAATCTAAAAACAAACTGTAAGTCAAAATTAAAAGAAGTCAAGCAGTTGCCTAGAAAGTTTGCATATTGTAATCTTTTTAGTCAGCCAATAAAAGGGGTCATTTTGTTTGACTTTTCACTGGATTAAGTCAGTCATTCAGGGTCACACCGAATTTCAGTGGAGAGGACTGAACCAACGGCCTTGCTGTATACAGGCCACCGTGTGAAAACACTCCACAAAAGTGGGAGCTTCTGTTTTTGGATTTGAACCTTTGGGAAGAAAGGAGCCCCAAAGCTGAACATGGCAAGTGAAGAAATTAAAACAGAAAAACATACCAGCTGAAAAAATCCAACTCCCATCTCTTTGTCCTTTTTCTTCTTGGTCCTCAAAGTAAAAATTTAAAAAATGAGTAAATCTGATAGGGAAAAAAGTCAAATCTGCATCTTTATTAGAGGCTGTAGTGGCTCACCTTGTAGTCTTTCCTAGCTTTTCCTCCAAGGAAAATTGATCAGCTTCATTTTGAAAAGCACTGATTGAATAGAAAATAGTATAGATTAGTCGAAATAAAAACCATGCCTTTCAATCTTACTGTGCATCACGTGTCTTCACTGGGATAGAAGTTAAAAACATGGCTATTGTGTGTGCTGGGCATTAGGTAAGGGGTTTCAACATTCATTAGAATAAACGTTTACTGGCAGTCACTTTTGCATTCTGGGTATGATGTTAAAATGTATCCAGCTCTGCAAGTGGTCTTCCAACTTGCAGGGAAATCTTGGGGGTTGGTGGCAGGATTGGCATTCCAGCCACTGTAAAAACTTCATACAGTTCCAAAACGACAGACAGGACTCCTTTCTGCTCTCCGTGTGGGTAGTTCTGCTGCATCCCTCCATAGGAAGGCTGTTCACATTATGAAGGGGATGGGGGAAAGCCCTTGGAAACCTCACCCAAAGAAAAGTGAGGTCAGGCCTTTTTTGGATCAGAACTGGTGTAGTGCTGAGGCTTGACTTTGCTGACAATGCTGTGATCTTTGCAGAGTCAATGGAGGCTTTGATCGGGACTCTCGAGAGACTGAGTGAGGAGTCTGAGTGTCCAGATAAAAACCAACATCAGGCCTTTAATGACCTCTTGGGCACGGCCATCAGCAGTGTGTCTGTCTGCGGAGAGAGTGTCGACCTTGTTGAGAGGTTTACTTACTTCGGCTGTGACATTAATGTCTCTGGTGACTTTTCCTATGAAGTCAGTAGACGGATTGGGAGAGCATGGGGGGTCATGAAGTTGCTGGAAAGGGGTGTGTGTCACTCCCGACATCTTTGCAAAAGGGTGAAGGTCTATTTCTTTGGGGTCCTGGTGCTTCCTGTTTTGCTATATGGTTGCGAGACTTGGATGTTATCCAGTGACCTGACACGAAGACTGGACTCCTTCAGTACTGTGCCTCTTCAGAGAATCCTTGGGTACTGCTGGTTTGAGTTTGTGTCGAATGAGCAGTTGCTTATGGAGTCCTGAATGAGGCACATTACTTGCATTGTGAGGGAGTGTCAGTTACGGCACTACGGCCATGAGGTGCGATTCCCTGAGGATGATCTGGCACGCAGGGGGTCTTTTCTGTAGGGAGGGATTGGCCCCCTGTGTGCTTGGGGGGTTGCCAACTGGGATCTCAAGCTGTTTCTTTTAATGTGGTGGGTGTGGCAACGTGCTGTACTAATGCATACTCCCCCAACCTGACCTGACCTGACCTGACAGTCACAATACTTATGTTGGATGAGAAGACTTGCTCAAATCAGCATTCCAGTTCATCCCAAAGGTGTTAAGTAGGATTGAGGTCAGGGCTCTGTTCAGGCCACTCTACTTCGTCCATGTCTTTATGGACCTGGCTTGGTGCATGGAGACACAGTCGTGCTGGATCACAAATGGACCTTCAACAAACAGGGGTCACAGAGTTACATTGTCTAAAATGTATTGGTATGATTTTGCCTCCCTCCCTTTTTTGTCTAGTGAGGTTATTTCCATATAGATTTTTATTTCCATTTTTGTTTTTTATTTCCATATTCACATTTCATTTATGTATTACATTATGGGCTATTCTAGGTATTATTAATAAGATAAAAGTAAAGTTACAAATTAAGAGATTGAAATCTGAAACAATATATTAAATATTATATCCATCCATCCATTTTCCAACCCACTATATCCTAACTACAGGGTCACGGGATTCTGCCGGAGCCAATCTCAGCCAACACAGGGCGCAAGGCAGGAAACAAATCCGGGCAGGGTGCCAGCCCACTGCAGGGCATGCACACACACACACACACACACGCCAAGCACACACTAGGGACAATTTAGGATCGCCAATGCACCTAACCTGCATGTCTTTGGACTGTAGGAGAAAACCGGAGTATCTGGAGGAAACCCACGTAGACACGGGGAGAACATGCAAACTCCATGCAGAGAGGTTAAATATTATATAGATACATTAAAATGTAATAAAATTTTATTGCAGATTAAATATAGATTAACAGCAAGAAACATCAGTTTTGTAAGGTAAACTTCATCCATCCATCTTCTAAACTCACTTATCCAGAGCAGGGGTGCGGGGAAACTGGAATCTACCCCAGCAAGCATTAGACATAAGGCAGGAACAATTCTTGGATGGGGTGCCAGTCCACTACAGGGAGAACACACACACACATCGACACACATGCATGCATACACACACACACTCACATACACAAACACACACACAGACGCACACACTCACACTCACGCTCACACACATGCACACACACACTCACACTCACGCTCACACACATGCATGCATACAAACTCACACGCACACAGACACACACACACACACGCACGCATACACACACAAACACACACACACACTAGCTTCAAATTGGCATTGTCAATTCAACTCATTTACGTGTCTTTGGGCTGTGGAAGGAAACTCATGTGGACAACATGCAAACTCCACACAGGAAGTACGTGGGACGTGAACCCCAGTTTTGCTGGTGCAAGGCAGTAGCGCTACCACTGCACAACCCTACATTAAACTTAATATAACATGTTACATTTTAGTCACAGTTTATAAATATAAAAATTATTACAAATATTAAAAAAATTAAAAATTGTGATTTTCACAGGTTATAATATTTAAAATACTTTAGATAGTATTTAAAAAATAAAATTCTATAAACATGTTAGATATCATTCACAAATTGAAATTTTATATAATTTTGACAAAAAAAACATATGCTAGATGTTTATTCATAAATAGAAAACTTACCCATTTTCATAACCTTGTATTCCTGCAGGAAATTAAAAGTATATTATTGTATTAAAGTGGAGATAACAGAACCGTTCTAGGATAATAAAACTTAATTTACAGAGTGTACACACTTTCACACATTGCACTGTATCTGTCCATCCATCCATCCATCTCACCCATTTTAATAGGCTGCTCCTTTCCATAGATGATGATGGAACTAGAACTTATCAAGACAGGGGCGTTAATAATGCAGGTTTTGTTCCACATATTAAAACATGGCAACAAGAGTTTCCTGCAGGGAAAACCACCAGTGTCTTTGTGCCTTCTTGTTCCACTCCTCATCCTTGCTCTAAAATTCCCCTTAACAAAAGGACAAGTGTCTGTGTGTGTGTCTGTGTATCCATCTGGTTGCTATGTCTCTGTTATATGCCATTTGGTATGGGATTTCTTAAAAGCAGTGAAAATATTGTTGATGCACCATCTGTTGGAATGAAAAATGCAATCCATTTTATAACTACATGGATTAGAAAAATACATTCCAATAGACGGTGCAATACAAATGTTAATGTGGAATATGCTGAAGTCTATGCTAATTACTTTCACTTCAACCTGTCTTAGATGAGAAACACAGCTAGTCCACCTTAATTATAGGATATGTGTCTGTCTGCATGTCCATCTAGTTTCTATGCCTCTGTCTTTCCAAAAGATGTCACATCACTAACATTTTTAGTAATAAAATGCGTTGCATCTGTCATTCCAAAAGATGATGCATTACAAACTTTAGCACTGCTTTTGCAGATCCCATACCAAATTACATACAACAGAGACAAAGCAACCATTTATAGTGAGCATCATAAATGTGCACAGCTGACCCTTCATAAACATGCAGAGTTGCCTCTTCCTCTGCGCAGACCACCCGCAGTATATGGGGCCCATGATCAGAAGACCAATGTGCTGGGGGTTTCCTGTTGGGGGTTCACAGACCTCCGAGATTCAGGAGGATTTCAGGTTTTGTCACTTGGTTTACTTGATGTAAGTCAGATAAATCCTTCCACTACCCTAATCTTAACCACAGTATAACTGGATATATTGTGTAACATCACTGACATACAGTATACTGCAAAGCAGTGACCTCCTCAACTGAGCTGAACTCTGGGGGTCCACAGCTTGACGCTATTGAGATTATTGAATCATTAAATTAGCATCATTGACAGAGACCGCTGTGATAATTTTAAATTAATGAGTAGAGAGATGGCTTCAAGTCAACAGTCAGGCACGCAGCAAAAAAAAAAAAAAAAGATCAATTGTATGAAAGCACAAAGAAGTGCAGTTATATCTAGAAATCTAAATTTGTGTAACTTCCAGTAAACCAACTCACGTTACGTCAATTGCCACTACAAGAAAGCTACAGCTTATTGGAGTATTGCAGTAGCATTATGTGCAATAGTTTTGATATCGAGTGATTAACAGATATTATCTGTTGTTACAGTGCCCAGCTAACACATGGCACTGAATTATTTATTATTGCCACATAGACCGCAGGACCTCTACATGTTGTTAATGGCAGGGATGTCTTACCAGCATCACAGGCCCCTGGGGAAAGTAGTGCGCAGGTTCCCCTGTTTTGATAGCAAAAACAGAAACATACATAGGTATGAGAAATATAGGCTCTGTGGCAGATGGCTGGGGCCCATGCCCGGCTGGGACGCCTCTATTATGGAAGGACCGGGAGAGAAGCAATGTCTCCTCCCGAACATGAAAGGGAAAACTCCCTGGCTTGCATCAGGGCCACAGGCTAGGGGCTTGGAAGCTCAGCCCTGGACAGTATTGGAGCCTTGGACTGCAGCACTTCCACCATACATAGAAGTGTGGCCAGGAGAGGATCTGGGTGCACTGGGAGTGCTTCCGGGTGCCCATGCAGCACTTCTGCCACACCAGGAAATGCTGCCGGATTATTGCCAGGGAGCACCGCTTCCGGGTGCAGTATAAAGGAGTCAGCTTCACTCCATTTCAGGAGCTGGAGTTGGGAGGTGGAGGGCAAAGCTTGCAGGAGAGGAATGGAGGCAGCAGAAGTAAAGAAAGAAAGAGAAAAGAAAATGACTGAGCGTTAACTGCTGTGGAGAATTGTGGGCATTGTGTGCTGTGAAAAGGCAACAAAAAGAAAATAAAAGCGTGTGCTTTTGGACTTGTGTGATCTGCCTGTCTGTGTCTGGGTTAGGGGGCTGTCCGACCCCCAATCTTCCACAGCCCCTTTGCTAATTGTTCATTTTAGTCAACACGTGAAGTGTTCTGAGTGTTGCGCTCAGTAGTTAGTTATCAGCTGAATTGTGGGAAAGCACCAAGCAAGCAACTTTGATATATAAAAGGAGCAATCAGCTCAGATGAACTTCAAGTGTTGGCTCATTTTATTGGTAGCTTAGAGCCCCAGTTTGGCATTGAAAACGTGTCACAGAACAGAGAAGTTTTAATAGCCTAATATCCAACAATCACTGCTTTAATAGGGTAGGCAATCTGCATCATCTATAAAGCAAAAAGTAATAAATTAGTAAATACCTTTTTTTACTTTCATTATACAAAAATGGCAATAAGGTAATATAGAATTAAGTGTGATTTACTGTAGCTTACTAACCACATATTTACTTTGTGGATGGTTTACATGTCATACTGCTAGTTTAGATAATTAAACAGGACTTTGTCCAAAATCTTTGAATTTAAATCAGAGTGTAAAGGTGACAGGATATATCTGAGGCACGAAAAGGTGCGCCCAACCCTGACCTGAGTACCAGGGAGAGGCAGCATCCTCATTAACAGTTTGCATAACTCTGCAGATTACCGCTGTGACTGCCAGATATTACATCAGCGCATTGTGCAGTCATAGCTAAACGTTTTTGTCTATAGATTTTCCTGCGACCACATCGTCTTTGAATACCAATTAGATGATGTTCTCCTATGTGATGCAATTCTGTTGGAAATATTTAGACTTACAGGGAAAATGTTTAGGCTATACAAATTAATCTTGTCATGAAAACTAATGGGAATGAAAAATATATGTATTAACCAGTGTAGGAGAAGGATGAGATTCCTGGGCAGGAAAGGAGATGGTTTACTACCCAGACGAGAAACCAGGATGGAACAAATGTTAAACTGGCTGGGTGGGAGGAAAGAAACCTTCGTGACCAGCCAGTATAAAATAATGGAAGGAACAGTAGAAGCTGGAACTGGTTTGGGGTCCATGCCTGGTAAGGACAGGGGAGAGCAATGATACCTGCTTATTAGATGGTAGCAGCCCTAGACATCAATACCCATCCGGGGAATGAAGGGAATTGTAGTCTGATAGTGAAGCTCTGCTGGGGTCCGGAGCTTCTGACAGGGGGCCCTGCAGTGCGTTACATTTTGACTATTAGGGACTTCTGTATGACGCAGAAGTGATTCCAACAGGTAAAGTCCTGGTACCAGAAGTACTCCCGGTTCTTCAATTAAAGGGACCACACTTCCTTGTCCAGGTGAATTGGAGATGGGAGGACAGAAGGCAACACTCGACTGGAGGAGAGCAGTGCTGTGGTGAGGGAGGAGAGATGACTGCTTTTTGTGTTTGTGTACACTGAGGTATTGTGGATTAAACACAATTTGTTTGGTGTGTTTGTGTTTGGGGTTTGTGGCTCTCTGGCGCCCCCTTGCTCTCATACAGGTTAACTTACTGTTAAAAGAACATTTGAAATATGTTTTATTTCAGTTACATTAGTGAATAAAACATATATACATTTTTGTTAAGTAAAACGATTTCATTTACTTTAGTTATAAATGCACTAAACAGCAAAAAATATTTTTTTCTTTAACCACAATTTTCATGGTTATATGTGACTAAATAAAATCGTGGGGCGCACATAAATGAATTGATTCAGACAGTTTTTGAAACTTGCGTAGCATGGAGGGAAATCACAATATGTTTTTTTTATATATATTTTATGATGAAAGTAGCTATTCTGTTAATTGATTGAATGAATTAATTTATGTGCGCCCCACGATTTTATTTAGTCACATATAACCACGAAAATTGTGGTTAAAGAATTTTTTTTTTGCTTTTTAGTGCATTTATAACTAAAGTAAATAATTTTACTTAAAAAATGTATACATTTTATTTTTTACTTTTTAGTTTTTGAGTATTTTGCAGGTGATTTTTCTTCAATCATTTTTCATGATCGGGAAGCTTCTTTAAAAGTATTACATAAATTATCTTGTTTGCAGAATTATTGGAATACTAAAAAGAATTATATTTTGGCCTCTATTTTCCTGTTCAGGCTCTTATGGGATTAGCGCTCGGTCGCTGCGAAAATAAAATATCGACGACAGAACGGCAAACTTACGGCAACACTTCCTCACCGTGATCATCAAGGCTACTCCTTCGCAAGAGTAAACAAGTAAAGTCGGCAGGCGTATTTACCCACTCCACTCACTAGAAGAGGCAAGTGGGGGCAATCCGGTGAGTCTCTCACTTGTATGCTCCTACATCTCACTATATTCTCTCTCCATCATTGTTGTGTGTGCGTTAATTGGAATTGCATAACCATTGATTACAGCGAAATTTGTTAAGTAATTGCATCGGTTTTGATGGATTATTGTCTTGTCATCGTTACTGAACAAGTATGCAAAATTTGAAGAAATTCACTTCAGCAAAGGTGGATTTAAAATCAGTTGCAAGATCTGACCCAGACAAACAATCAGACCGAGGAGTCAAGTTAAATAAAATCATTTAATAAAAACTCCATTCATTTTCGTTTTCATTTTAGTTCCATGTAACATTTCTAATTATTGTTCAGTACTGTAATATTACCAATTACTGAACTTCAGTACAGGAGCACAGGGGACGATGCACTATGAAACTAATGAAGATTAAGCTTCACGGCCACTAATCCCAGAGGGGCCCCAGAGGCAACTTTAATGCACAAAATTTCAGGTGTTGAGTTGTTCTCTCTTCTTCTTTTTTTTCCCTTTTATAGATATGCCCTTACTGTTAGCTCTCCTCCCTTTCTCTCAGACAGGGGTTGAATTATGGGTTGTTAAATTTGACTGCATGATTGTATGGAAAAATGAAATTAAAAAAAATGGGTGTCTACTGTATGAGAAGGTGTTTTTTTAAAACCCCTTCATGTAGAAGTTACATTAAAAAAAAAAATTGTGGTGACCTATTGTGGAACAAGGGTGGCACGGTGGCGCAATGGTAGCGCTGCTGCCTCGCAGTTAGGAGACCTGGGTTAGTTTCCCGGGTCCTCCCTGCGTGGAGTTTGCATGTTCTTCCAGTGTCTGCATGGGTTTCCTCTGGGTGCTCCGGTTTCCTCCCACAGTCCAAAGACATGCAGGTTAGGTGCATTGGCGATCCTAAATTGTCCCTAGTGTGTTAATCCTGATACTCTATATGTTCAGTTTCCTCATAATAACTATTCATGGTGGCTCTAAAATCCGTACTGACCCCTACTCTCTTTTCTGTTTCTTTTTCCGGTTTCTTTGTGGTGGCCTGTGCCACCTCCACCTACTCAAAGCTTCATGATGCTCCAACAATGATGGATGGATTAAAAGGCAGAATTCTACGTGACCATCAAGCACTTCCGTGAGAACCCTAAATCCAAAGAGGACTGTTTCATTTATGTTAGGTAGAATGCCCAGAGGGGACTGGGCGGTCTCATGGTCTGGAATCCCTACAGATTTTATTTTTTCTCCAGTTGTCTGGAGTTTTTTTGTTTTTTCTGTCCCCCCTGGCCATTGGACTTTACTCCTATTCGGTGTTAATTAATGTTGATTTATTTTGTTTTCTTATTGTGTCTTTTATTTTTCTATTCCTTATTATGTAAAGCACTTTGAGCTACTGTTTGTATGAAAATGTGCCATATAAATAAATGTTGTTGTTGTTGTTGTTGTTGCTTGGTGTGTGTGTGTGTGCGTGCGCTGCGGTGGTCTGGCACCCCGCCCGGGGTTTGTTTCCTGCCTTGTGCCCTGTGTTGGCTGGGATTGGCTCCAGCAGACCCCTGTGACCCTGTAGTTAGGATATAGCGTGTTGGATAATGGATGGATGGATATGTGGGTGCGGTCATAGCTCTACACTGTGATAGGCTGGCATCCCCTTCCTATCAACAAATGACATCCAGATTGGCTCCGGCTGCTTACAACCCAAAATGTGAAGCAAGTTGATTTATTAAATAGGTGAATGGGTATGTGTTTTAGTTTTTGTTCCTGTTTCTGATGAGCACCTAAATGTTGATCTTTGAAAAGAAAGACAAATGTAATCTGATCAATGTCTGTGACATCCCACTGATGCTTTGGGTATTTAACTACAATGGGATTTACTTTTCCCCTACAGAGGGAGGATTGCATTCTCTTAAACTCACAGTGATACAAAAACCTGCAAGACTGATGGAAAGACAGATAAGTACAGTGTGCAACTATCAATGATGGAGAGGACGAGGCAGGGGACACAAAGAACTACCTTTGTTTTTCATCGCACACGTCCCATTGTCTTCAACATGCTTCTCTAAACTTTTCAGATGAATGTTGTCTTTCATTTTCTTCCAGGCTGGAACAAATCTGAAAAGAAGCAGTGAGTCAATAAGCCAATCTTCATGTTATACAGCAGCATAGGCACCACATTGACACTTTAGAAAGCCAACAACAGAACAGATTTCTGAGCCTACATGTACTGCTACTTTTCAATAATGGACTTTGTATTCCAGTTTTATACAGTGGATTCAGAAAATATTCAGACCCCTTCACTTTCTGCAGATCTTTTTGTTGCAGATTTCATTTTAAATGGATCAATTTGCCATTTATGTTTATCAATCTATATTAAACTAGCAAAATACCCGCTCTTCACAGCGGAGAAGTAGTGTGTTAAAGAAGTTATGAAAAAGAAAAGGAAACATTTTAAAAATAACGCAACATGATTGTCAATGTAATTGTTTTGTCACTGTTATGAGTGTTGCTGTCATCAAGGATTTGATTATCATTATTTTTTCAATCAGGTTCATATTTGGAGGACATGTTGTGTTCAAGTTACATTCCGTGTTTGTCAACCGTTGTAAAGATAACAGGTTTCATTCATCGAAGTGTTCACTACCCAAATTGCTACTCGTGAATCTAAGATATTTAACAGGCATTCCAGGTATTAAGTTGTGGATTTACCTGCGAGTATTTAGCAACAGCATGTCTATTAACCTGTGGATTTTTTTAGTATTTAGCGACAGCGTCTCTATGAACTTGTGGATTTGCCTGCGAGTATTTAGCAACAGCGTGTCTATTATTAACTTGTGGATTTTTCTGCGAGTATTTGGCGGCAGCGTCACAAAGTTGTTTTCGTCTAGCTGCATCAGAAAATGTACCACGACATCTGACACGCCTCCTTTTTACTGTTTTCTCACAGCTTGGATTGCTGCTGTCATAATCGGTTTGAGTTTCATGGTTTGTTTCAATTACGTTAGTATTTGCAGGACTTGTGTTGAAGTGACATTCGGCATCTGTGAAGCGTTGTAAGCATACAACCGGCTTCATCGATAACTTTGCATCGTAATAAACAAACAATAAAATAGCGGAGAAGCCATGGATTAAATAAAAAGGCTGCAGTTATCAGCAGGGAGACGTGAATAACGTGGCGCAGCAAAGGGACTGAAGAGACCGGAGCGACGGATGGCCTTATATGGGCAGGCAGTCAATTACGTGGGAGGTGTGGTGATGGGGGATGCAACGCCGCATCACATGGCGACCGAGCTGCAGGCTATGGACGTATATATGTACGTAAGTAGGATTCAGTTATGACCATTATGCGTAGAATTTCGAAATCAAACCTGCTTAACTTTTGTAAGTAACCTGTAAGGAATGAGCCTGACAAATTTCAGCCTTCTACCTACACGGGAAGTTGGAGAATTAGTGATGAGTGAGTGAGTGAGTCATTAGAATAGCTTTTGCTATGACATTTAACAAATCACAGGGACAAACATTTGAAAAGTCAGTTTATTTATTAGAGAGGAAGAAACGATATTAACTCAAGGGCAGTTATACATTGCATTATCACCATGTAAGTCCAAACACGGAATCAAAATTCAATGCGATATTGACAAAAAGTTAATTCCAGATATTGTTTTTACAGATGTTTTACAGTAAAAGTGTAAGTTTAAAAAGTATTTGTGTGTTAATTTCAAAGCCAAACAGAAAGAAAACATATAACGTAACAAGTACTGTAACTCTAACGCAACATGTAACATAATTTTCTTTCAATTTATTACATATGGTTAATTACTCGCTGTAATGAAAAATAGTTAGGTCTATTATGCATATGTAACAATTCCCATGAAAATAACAATCTGTTTAAACTGTACATCCCCTTCCCCATATGTGGGGGGTTGGTGAGCAAAGCCAGCAGGGGGCAGAGCCCCCTAGTTCATTATAAATGAAAAACTGAAATCTCTCTGTATGAGCCATTTACTAGTTATTTAAGTTATATTAAACTAGCCGTGCCCCGCGGCTCCACCCGTGTATTAGTAAAAATGAACAGTGAGGAGGGCCCTGCCCGACTTCCCACTGTTGACGTCATACTTCCTCCTCCCCTGGGCCCGCAGCCTCTGTCTCGGATTAGCACGAATATATTGCTCCTGCAAGCGAACTATGATTAGCACAATGAGAGAAGTCACAAAATCAGTTGGAATGTTCAAGCAAATTATACAATTAAAACCTGATCTAAATCTGTTAAGTCAGGGGGCGTCGAACTCTGGGCCTGGAGGGCTGCAGTGGCTGCAGGTTTTCATTCTCACCCTTTTCCTAATCAATGACCAGTTTTCACTGCTAATTAACTTCTTTTCCCTTCATTTTAATGGCCCTGATTTTAAGGATTCAGTCCCCTGAATTTATTCCTTTCTTCATTAAATAGCAGCTGAAATGAAATGAAATGTAAAACGAGCTAACAGATGACCAGCTAAACCAGTTTCACTCCAACCAATCTCATAATGAGAAGCTGACTCTTGCTGATAATTAAACCCGTTATTTAATTCAATGGCTTGTTGCTGCTCTCTTTCTGCCACAGCAGACATCTCCAAAACTGTTGATTTTTTTTGTTTTTTTCTAAGAACACTGTCAAAATGTTTTGGTGACCTGAGCAATCAATCTTACCAAGACCATCACCTTTCTTTATTTTAAGATAATCTGTGATTGACACAGGTAAGATGGTCATGTGGCAGCTTGTTTTGTGTCTCATTACTGTTTGGCTGCTAATTAAGGAAGAAGAAACAACTAAGGGGCCTGAGTCCAGTTAATTAGCTGCAAAAACTGGTCACTAATGAAGAAGATGGTTGGAATGAAAACCTGCAGCCACTGCGGCCCTCTAGGAATGGAGTTCGACACCTGTGCGTTAAGTAGTTCTCTCGTTCAATAGCTAGCAGATGTAAGATACACCCCGAGGTTGGTGCGTGAGTGAGGAGGGCCTCACCCCCTCCCCTCAGGCTGCTGCGTGTCTCTCGGATTTGGGCAAATAAATTGGTACCGCAAGCGAACTATGATACTTAGTGCGATGAGAGGTCACAAAATCAAACAGAATGTTCAAGCAAATTATAGAAAAAAACCCGATCTAAATCAGTTCAGTAGTTTTCTCATGAAAAGCAGACATTGGATTTTATATATATAGAGTTATCCATCCATCCATCATCCAACCCACTATATACTAACTACAGGGTCATGGCTGGAGCCAATCCCAGGGCACAAGGCAGGAAACAAACCTTGGGCAGGGCGCACACACACACGGGACAATTTAGAATCGCCAATGCACCTAACCTGCATGCTTTTGGACTGTGGGAGAAAACCCACGGAGACACGGGGAGAACATGCAAACTCCACGCAGGGAGGACCCAGGAAGCAAACCCAGGTCTCCTAACTGCAAGGCAGCAGCGCCACCGTGCCACCTATATAGAGATATTTGCCTATATATTAGTGAATAGTCTATGGGAGGTTCTTATAACCCTACAAGCTGAACTGAATTGGTATATTCTAACTGTTTCTTGTCTCACTGACTATTGATTAGTCTCAGTTAGAGACCTGCCTTGCCATGTGTAAGGCATGGAGGGCACATGGTTTTAAACCTTTCCTTGATGTGCCCAATAGTATGTAACACAACGCAGTTGCAGTGCCTTACGTTTAGAGCGTACTGAAGGCGAAGTAAAACATCTTAAAAATTAAGAAACAACTGAAGTTAGACAAGAAAAGTTAAGTGTAGAGAAGAGACATTTTTCCCATTGTTTTTGCTTTTTATTCTACGTGTGTTATTCTACCTTTTCTTTATTCTTGTGTAGACTGTTTGCCTTGAGTTTTCACTAAACCTATTAAAAGAATTTTTGGAGATTTCTTTCAGCATACATTTGATCCGTGCTTGATCCTGCCTTACTCATCAGTAGCTACACTCTCCTTCTTAGACGTCTTCACACCTTTTCCAAACGGTGCTCAGATGCATCCTGTCTGCTTTAATTGTCCTTCAGATGTGTCGAGGACTTGACTGGAGTCCACCTGCGGCAAACTGAATTGACTGGATATCATTTAGAAGAGCGCACACCTGTGTATAGACGGTCCCTCAATCCACACTGCATGTCAGCCATGAAGTCCAAGGAGCTCTTTGTAGATGTCCGCAATCAAACTGTGGTGAGGCACTGGGATTCAAACTATTTCTAAAGCTCTGAGTGTTCCCAGGAGCACAGTGGTCTCAATAATTGTGAAAAGAAAGAAATTTGGAACCACTAGGACTGTTCCTAGAGTTGGCCATCTACTGTAGCAAAACGGAGTAACCAGGCAAGAGGAGCCGTGGTCAGGGAGGCGATCAGAAATCCACTGGTCACTGTAGCAGAGCTTTAGAAGTATTTTTGGGTTTTTTTGCTGAAATGGGGGAACCTGACAGAAGGACAACATCTCAGCAGCACTCCACCAAGTAGATGTTTTTTGGTAGAGTGGCTAGATTGAAGCCACTCTTGAGTGAAAGGCAAACGATAGCCTGCTTGGAGTTTGCCAGATGGCATTTAAAGATTCTCTGGTCAGATGAAACAGAACTGTAACTCTGTCCAAAATCTTCGAAAATCGTTACATTTGCAATGAACTGAACGTAGAATGCTAAACTGCAGCAAAGGTCAGTAGGCGGTCGTACCTCTGGAAGTGCTCCCAGGGTCAGGCAATAAATGAGCTACCCCTCAATCTGGGGATCAATAGGAGAAGGAGTGGAGTAGAGAAGACGTGAACCCAGAGGATGACGAAAAGAAGGTAAAAATGGAAAGAAAGTTTATGTCATCTTATATAGTCCCAATTGCAAAGGGGTAGCCTGTGGCAAAAAATAAAATATGCTATCAACCTGGAACTGTTGTGGAAAGTGGTGTCTGATGGGTTTGGAGCATAGGAACACCCCCTGGTAGTGACAAACACAAGAAAATTATCACCGGTTCCATGCTGGTTTTCAGATTCATTCCTGCTGATGATGACTTAATGACATGGAAAGTATTTTGCTTGAAGCATTCTTGTGCTTGTAAGCGGAGGTTTATATGAAGCCAGGGTTTTGTCTTAACCAAGTTACTCACCTTATCCCGGTTTTGTTTGTGCATGCTGATTTAATAATTTATGATACTCTAGATATTAGATTGATTGATAGGATGCATCATCTGTCCTTATGAGTGTGTATTCTTGCTTTGTATGTTTCTGCTTCTTAGTTAATCTAATTTAATCTAATCTACTGTATATACTCGCGTATAAATCTGGTCTTTAAACCCAAAAAATCAATCATCAAATCAAGCTCCGACTTATCCACGAGAGAACTTAAATGCGAGTATATATAGTAATCTGATCTTAATTAGGTAGTAAAAGCAATTTAGAATGGACTGGGAGGTCCTTCAAAATGAACAAATTGGCAGTCAACCTCATTTAAGGTGGATTAGTTCAAAACTCAAGAGAAACATTGACCAATTTTGGAACTCCTTTCAGTGTAACTCTGATTTTGAGCTCATACTGGAGGCATAGATGAGTTGGGTGCCAGTCCATTATACACTATACTGACACATAACAGGCCTGTTTAATGTTACCATTTAACCTAAAATGAATGTCTGTCATATGTGAAAGAAACACACACATAGTAACAGGATGGGGCTGGAAATTGAAGCCCAGCTATTGGCAGGATAAGTGCTGACTCCCAGTAACCTGAATTGGATGAACAAGCATAGAAAATAAGGCAATGCTTTAGTTTTGGAACTGCGAAAATAAATAGATTACTCAAGGTGCTAAATAAATAAAATGTATCATTATTATTATTATTATGATGATGATGATGGTGGTGCAGTGGGTAGCACTGCTGTCTTGCAGTTAGAACACCTGGGTTCACTTCCTGGGTCCTCCATGCATGGAGTTTGCATGTTCTCCCCGTGTCTGCGTGGGTTTCCTCCCACAGTCCAGGGACATGCAGGTGAGGTGCATTGGCCATCCTAAATTGTGCTTGGTGTGTGAGTGTGTGTGTGTGTGTGTGTGTGTGCGTGCCCTGTGGTGGACTGGCGCCCTGCCCAGGGTTTGTTTCCTGCCTTGTGCCCTGTGTTGGCTGGGATTGGCTCCAGCAGACCCTCGTGACCCTGTAATTAGGATATAGCGGGTTGGGTAATGGATGAATGGATGGATGATGACGATGATAATGATAATAATGTAACAAGACCTTAACAAGCACTTCTTTAGTACACTTATAGAGCATTAGTCAAGTGTTTCTTCATCTCTGCAATGTGACCTACTAACAGAGTGGTCTGAGGGGGCATAACTGAGACACATTTCTCTTGATATTCTATATTTAGTATCCTTCATATTAATAAGTCATCTTACTAGCATGTTGATACTCCACAGAGATGAAAAAACAGTCTACTGGTGTTTTATAAGTGTTATAAATACCAGAAGAAGCCTAAGTTAAGGTCTTGTTACAGTAAATGAGTAATGGATTTGTTTTTGCAGTATCCAAAATAAGGTGTATGGACAGTGTTATGGACGGACATTTGGTCATTAATTCTTAACACAACCCATTAAGATAACAGTTTATAATAACTTTCATTAATAAATCATTAATAAGCACTAATTGTGTAATGTTTAACAGATCATGAGTTCATGTTCATTCAAATAGTTATAAATGTCATTAAATGATAATTCATACATTGGCTAATGCATTATGCATTATAATGGAGCATCGGGCAGTCTATTTCGTAACATTTTAAGACAATACAAATAAGGATTAAATGCACCAATTTCTATGTTCTAATTGCCTAAGGATTAGCTTGTTCATTCTTAAACCAGCATATTGTATATATTTTTGATAAAACGTTCTTTTGCCTATTTTCAGCAAAGCAATAGTATTTCAAATAGTAAGATTTGATTAAATATCCATCCATTTTTCAACCCGCTGAATCCGAGCACAGGGTCACGGGGGTCTGCTGGAGCCAATCCCAGCCAACACAGGGCACAAGGCAGGAACCAATCGTGGGCAGGGTGCCAACCCACCGCAGGATTTGATTGAATATCAGCTGATAAATGCTACTTATTATCTCTGTATATATAAAATCCAATGTCTGTCTACCTGTCTGCCTGTCCGCTTTTCACGAGAGAACATCGTTTTTCTTTTCTATAATTTGCCTGAATATTCCGGTTGATTTGGTGACTTGTCTCATCGTGCTGACATTCATGGTTCCCTTGCAGGAGCGATATATTTGCGCTAATCCGAGACAGAGGCTGCGGGCCAAGGGAAGGGAGAAGCGTGACGTCAGGAGTGTGGAGCCGTCCTCACTCATGTACCAGCCTCCGTTCAAGTCGGTCTACCTCTGCGATTTGGAGTGCGCCTTGCCTCGGCTTAGCTAGCAATACCTGTTTGTTTATTGACTTTTAAAGTTTGTCCTGTTTTACTGCTACATGGGCAGAGCTGCAGGGGACAGCTAGTTAGTTAATAACAATAATTTCGTTTTTTCTATTTGTGTATGCCTGCGTTTGTGTGTCAGTATAAACACAAAATGTTACATATTTTTAGGAAAAATAAAACACTGAAAGATATTTTTTAATTGTATTTTCTGTTCCATGCAATTTTGATATTTTGGAAAAAAACTATTTAAGATTGAGGAAAAGCTGCAAAATACCATTGCTAAAAAATAATCACTTGTTGATACTGCAGTAATGTAAAGTTTTATCATAAATCTGTTATTAAGGCAATAAACAAGATGCTTTGATTTAAACTGAGTTCTTCTTGTCTTTAATTTCTGTTACAAGGATATACTGTAACTAAACTCCTCCTTACATCACATTGCTTTCTTCAGTAGGATGCAAACCTGCACCTACAAATGTATTAATTAGCCACTTACACACCTTTATAATGCATGAAAAGCTGCAACTTTAGATTTAGGTGCTGCAAAAAACTTCACAACTAATGAATAAATGATTTAAAAACAAATGTGAAAGCCGGCAAACATTCATGCAGTGTTACAAGCAGGCCAGAACAAGAAATAAGCAGTTTTACAGACTGCACAACTCATGAACAACACACTCACGTATGGTAAATAAAACACGTGTAACTAATATTTAAAGATATTTGTCACTAATCTGCTAGATATATTAATGAATGTAGTCTCAACATGGGTGCTTACAAATGGTAACATATGTCATACTAGCCATTTGTTAAATAATTGTAAATGTTCAAAAGTACATTACCTAATGTATGAATAATCAATTAATGACATTTATAAATATCTGAATGAACACAAACTCATGATCTGTTAAACATTACTTAATGTTTGTTAATGCTTTATTGATCAAAGTTATTATGAAGTGTTACCTAAATCAAACAGAAAATCACTACAGCGTAACAACTTTGAGAACAACCTGTAATTTAATTACAAATGTGAGCAAACCTCTATATTTTATTTACTATTTTAGCTTTAATGAATGTTAGAATGTATATTAACCCTTCAACTATTTTTTACATTTTTTTCCTGCCCTCACTCCTTTAGTCCCATTTAAACCATTTACAGTACCTGTTAGAATGTGCCACACTGCAACGCCTCAGTCCCTTTTCTGGATGCTTGTCTGCACTGTCAGGTCCTCCGGTCGTCTTAAAAGCACAGGAGTGGAGTTGCGTCACTGAGTGCCTCTGCGAAGACAGCAACCTTTGTAATGCAGCGCAAAGGAGAAAGACGCCCGCTGTGATTCTGAGACCTTGATGACTCCTCCGAGGTGCCTGGGTGACAGGTCAGCAAATACTGTAGGTGTGCAACACTCAGGTGTGGTGTGGAAAAGCTGAAGGAATTCATCTGGCTTTGCTTTAAATAAAGTTGATATATTGTACATTTCAGTTTTAATAACTGACTTCACAACTTCTCAGTCCTGGGTTCAAATCCTAGTCTCTTTGTGGAGTTTGAATATTCTTCCAATGTTCGTATGTTTTTTTCCCCAGAGCCTTCTTCCCAAAGACTTGTGCCTGAGATTCTTTCCCATAGATGGCACTGAGTCCTATATACTGTTATATACTGTATGTTTGAAATAGGAATCAAGTTCTGACCTTCACATTTCAAGTCAAGTCTCAAGTTATAAAGATCACATTTAAACATGTCATGATGAGTCATAGTTGATAGGACTTGACTAAAAAAGTGCTTATAGATAGATAGATAGATAGATAGATAGATAGATAGATAGATAGATA
>JANRMT010062814.1:22961742-22974255 GCA_026402145.1 Polypterus bichir lapradei | reverse complement strand
AAAGAAATTGAAAAAACAGGGTGTGAGTGAGGAGCCACTGTTCAGAGGATTGTTTTCGGAAAATGTACCAAGGGAAAAAAAGCGGCTCTCCAAGACACTACATAGAACAAAAAACAGGGTTAGATTTAAAAAATAATGTAAACGGTGGAATAAACAGAGCGGGGCAGATGGCAGTAGAAGGCTCTGGTGATATGGGTGAAATACCAGAAGTTAGGAAGATTGTATATAGAAATGCACGAGGGTGCTGCAGTCGAGAAAATGGAAATGTTTGATAGATGGGAATTGATAATTAAAGATAGAGCCCTGAAAGCGATGCAGAAGTGCAATGAGGGACTGCAAAGCCAAATGAAACTTATAGCAGAAAAAGAAAAGTTGTTCTTGATAATGCAAGAACCGTCCCAAAAGTCCGGATGAAAGAAGGAAGAATAAGTAAATAAAAATATAAATAAAAACAGAGAAGAACAGATTATACCTCAATTTAGCGTCAGCAGGCGTTTCCCCTCCCTTTGAAGACAATAGTTCATCACCACCCCTTGGGGCAGCTGGAGGAATTAATGAGGGAGAGGAAGAAGATGGTCCCGATGATTTTTAAAATGAACAGTGTCAGCCAGAGAGGGATGAAGAAGGGGGAAAAGGGATGCCTAATAAGCCCCAATTCTGACCCCTCAGGGTCAAACATGAATATGATCGGATGGAATTTCAAACACCATTAATACAAGTGCCCATTCCACAATATAATGTACAACAGCCTGACTCAGATTAAAACCGTCACACCTTCATGGTGTAAAGAAACTGGGACCTGCAAGAATTAAAAGAGGTGTTGCAGGAATTGCTGAACCAGTTCATGACGGCAGAGAAACAGTTAGATGACATGTATAAGCCAAATGCTGCAGAATGGATTCAGGTCCTTAGAAGAAAGTTCATTTCAAGTTGAAATGATGCAAGAGGGCAATGGACTGAGACTCTGGGACGACAGGGTGTTGATAATGGCCAGTTCAATGTTCAGTGGACAGTTACAAGCACAAATAAATGCAAAATATATCAGCCCTTTAATGCCCAGTGAACTTGTTTAGACAAGACTTGATGGCCCGCCTGTGCCTTTGCATCTCAGTTACGGAAAAAGTGAGTGGAAGTCACAACAGAACAACACGCCGCCCTTGCACTGACCACCACCATTACATGCTCTTATGCTGTCTTGATTGTTCATGTTTTTATGAAAACGGCAAAAGTCTCTGCTGTCCTGGGTTCCTCTTGGATTACAGAATTTAAAATATTTTTACTGTATTGCATGAGTTTTTGGACTGTATTATGATGAAGTCTGGCTCTTGGACTTTTTAGCTGCTGCTGTCAGAAAAAGCGACTATTTGCATAACGAACTGTTATATCCCAGCAGAATTGGCTGGAGCAGTATCACTGTTTTGTCACAACAACTGCTTTTCTTCTGGAGTGGTTCTAATCCCACATATGCCCATTGCTAAATCCGCTCGCTTTCAGTGACATAATGTGAGACAATGGGTATTAAAATGTTAGGAAGGAGAGGATTGGGAGTATGTGGGACCTAATATTTGGTCCACCCCAGATGGATCTGTTAAGAAAATTGCAGTAGGACGAGTTGTACCTGTAACCCGATCGCTCTGTCATTTACCTTCCACCTCTCCACCTACACCCATGCTGTTTGCCCTTCAAATCTTTTAGTTAGATTCGCTCCACTCATCTCTCTGGGTACAAGAGATATAATATTTTGTCTGAATAGCTCATGTTGAACCCTTGGTCATTTTCCCAAAGTCATCCTTCTGTTTACCTTGTGCACAATATCTTTTTCTGTTTGAGGCTGAGGCCGGTATTACCATTGTTTATGCTGACTTAGTTAAGCGGGGTGCTATTATTCCAATCCAATACTCTCCTATTCTTCCACTTAGAAAAGCAGATGACTCATGACACTGCTATACACCCTATAGCTCCTATAGTCCCGAGTCCTTCCACTATTCTCTCTATAGTCCCATCCACTGCTATGTAGTTTTCTGTTACTGATTTTACAAATGCTTTCTTTTCAGTTCCTGTTCACCCTGACTCCCAGTTCTGGTTCGCATTCACTTTTAAAGGGAAGCATTGGACCTGAACTGTGATACTGCAGGGATATACAGAGGCTCTGTGTGCATGCTTGCGTGTGAGTGTGCGCATGTGTGTGTGTGTCCGCATGTCCGTGTGTGTATGGACAAGAATTACAACAGATAAAAAATTGAAAGGTTATTGGCCAAAGGGGGGTGGTGTCCAGGTGTAATATGTAGCTGAGTTTCTTTTATGCTCTGGGACCCAGGAATAATGCGAAGAAGACACAAAGGCTTTATTGGTCTTCCTAGCAGAAATCGGGCACAAAGTGTTCTGGAAAAAGAGTTGCAACTGATTAAAGAAAAATGAAGTACCTGAGTCATGATTTGACTGCAGGGGAATGAATGTGCACAGTCTGCAAGACGGCAAGTTATGTCCGTTCTTGGAATGTTAGGATATTGCTGGCAATGGGTTAATTTTTGCTGAAAAAGCACAGCCACTCCAAGATTTAGCAACCTCTTCTAATTTGGTTTGACTGATAGAATTTCATGGATGGAGCAGGCTGAGAAGGCTTTAACTGATATGAAATAAATTTGGATGTCTGCGCCTGCGTTAAGACTTCCGGACTAGTCTCATCCTTTCATTCTGTTTGTGGATGAGAAAGGGGGGGTGTATGACTGCAGTATTAACTCAACAACAAGGAAATAGACAAGAACCGGTCGCATACTATTCTAAAAAAAATAAATAAATAAAACTGCATCCAGTGGCCACTACAGTCCCAGCCTGTTTGAAAGCAACTACTGCAATAACGGAGGCCATATTAGCATACTCAAATGTTGTTCTCATGAGTCTATTAACTGTTAAGGTACCACATGCTGTACATTCTATCTTAGCACAGACAAGAACATCTCATTTGACAGGTGCGCTTGCGGTACTGAAGTGTCAAGCTCACAAGGGGAAAATGAATCCAATGAGTGAGGGAAATGCACAAGCACACATGTGGGCAAAGAAAGCCGCCCGGGATCCTACTTCACCACTAACTTCTTTATTTCTATAACAGAAGGAGGAATAAGAGTCACACGAGAATGCAGTTTTATCTCTACAAACTGTAGCAACGGAAAAGGAGATAAAGACGTGGCAGAAAGAGGGATCAGAAAAAGATCTGAAAGGAATTTGGATCCATCCATCCATTAACTAAACGTCCTTTTTTCCCAAAAGCTTTTTTTCTAGGTATTGCAAAGGCTGCGCATGGTCTGGCCCACCCTTGCAGAAAACGCAATGATGGCACAGGTGCAGCAATCTGTCACGCCCGAGGTTTTTCTAACTTTGCTGATTAGTTCTGTAAGAGGTGTACACTATGCCAAAGATTTAATGTAGGAAAAGGCTTGCAGGTAAGTCCAGCTGTAACACCAAATGCCAGAGGGCCCTTTGAACATCTGCAGGTAGATTTTTTTAACTAACCCCATCTGATGGGTATAAATATTGCTTAGTAATCATCTACGTTTTCTCACGCTGGGTGGAGGCCAATGTTCCCTCTAAGCTGAGCGCGTGAGCGATCGCTCACACGAATTCAGAGCGTCGCTCATACTTCCCGCACGATCGCTCATTCCAACGGCATCGCTCGTACTTATCGTGAAAATTGGTGTTCATAAATTTTTGGCTTAAACAAAATGTCGCTCATAAACAATGTTTTTTGCTCACTATATGCTACTCCTTAGAGGGAACATTGAAGGCTTTCCCATGCTGGCACAAAGATGCCAAGTCAGTGGCCAAAGCGCTAGTTAAAAAAACAAAAAAAAATCATCCCACATTTGGGGTTTGCCTCAGAAATTGCAAGTAAATACTCTGTTACAAAAACTGACTCAGTGGCTGTAGATTGATGTCCGCCACTACGGCAAGTATCATCCACAGAGTGGAGGGATGATGGAGCATATATATTCCACCTTAACAATTTAAATTGGCAAATATCTTTGAACAAATAGGCCTATCTTGGACTCATGCATTGCCTTTGGCTCTGGCTGATCTGCGGGGAAGGACTCACCGCCAAATAAGACTCTAACCGTTGGAGATTCTTACTGGCCGCCCTATGCTAATGTGCTGTCCGCTATGTAAAGTTACTCTCCACATGGTCAACAATGATCTTGCATCTTTTCTTTCAGGTCTGCGTAGAGCCTTACCGATAGAGTGCATGAACAAGTGAGGGAAACGTGGTGAACTACCTCACTACTGTAAGGGCAATACACTATTAAAATGTACTCTGTGCCCTGTCAAATGCCACTATTGAAAGATGCTTCACTTTGAATCCGGCCTCCTTACTCCCCACTTAGGGAGAGGGGGAACCACACGACTGCCATGATGAGATAACAGAGGTCCTGAAACCCAGGCTGTACCTCTAGGAAACTCCACTAGAAACAAGAGAAGTACTTTATGTGGACGGCTGTTCCTTGCAAGTAGACAACAGAACACTCCCCACTAGTTATGCAGTGGTCAAAGGAGACCACTTACTTGAAGCAAATCAAATCTCTTCTAGTTTAAGCGCACAAGCAGTTGAGCTAATAGCTCTCACTCGAGCTTGCCAGTTGTCTGAAGTGAAGGTCATAACCATTTACACAGACTCCAGATACGCCGTCGGAGTCTGCCATGATCATGGGGCATTATGGAAATTAAGGGGAGTCAAAACCAGTACTGGTAAGCCCATACAACATCAGAAATTAGTGGAATCCCTTCTCGAAACTATAACAAAACCATCAAAACTGGCAATAGTTAAATGCCAAGCCCATACTGGGAAACGAGAACTGGCTGATCATTTTGCTAAACAGGCCGCCTATAATAACACGCCAGTCTCTTTAATAATCAAATTATTTCTTTACAGAGCGCTGCCACTGATCGAGAAAGGATAAAGTGGTCCCGAGAAGGATCCCTCTCTGATGGGGTCTGGACCCATAAGCAAACTAACAAACCTTTCCTTCCAAAGGCTACTTTTCCAGGAATGGCAAAAATCGCACATGGCCTGGATCATGCAGGAAGAGACCCTATGACTCAGGATGTCGAGTGACATTGGGAAACCACAGGGCTCTCTGCATATGCTGAACAATTCTGTCAACAGTGTGCCCTATGTCAAAGGTAAAATATAGGCAAAGGAATTCAGGTAAATCCCGCCGTTACCCTGAAACCAGTGGGTCCATTTGAGCATCTTCAAATGGACTTCATTGAACTAACGCCGTCCAAAGGATATCGATACTGCCTCGTAATAACCAATGTGTTCTCCCGGTCGGTAGAGGCTTTTCCCTCTAAACATGCAGATATAAAAATTGTGGCTAAAGCTTTAATAAAAGAAATCATTCCAAGATGGGGAATACCACAGAAACTGCAGACCGATAACGGTACCCACTTTGTGAATTCTGTAATAAATGAGCTGTTTACTTGGCTCCAGGTAAATGTACATCATTACTGCAAATGCAACCCCAAAATAGAGGTATCGAAGAAAGGTGCAATGGCACCCTAAAATCAAAATTGGCAAAAATCTATGAGCAGACAATCTTAACCTGGCCAGATGCTCTACCCCTGGCCTTGATGGGGTTGAGAGGAAGGACACATTGGCAGTTGGGACTGTCGCCATTTGAAGTTTTAACTGGACGCATGGTTATCGGAAATGTCACTCTGCGTACTGTGGACAATGATCTTCTCTCCAGTCTTACAGGTCTCCGAGGCTCCCTGAAGGAAGTCCACAAAAAGGTTAACAAGGCTTAGCGGACTGGTCCCCCACCGACGGAGTTACAGATTTCCCTTGGAACCTGGATACTGGTCAGAGACACCCGAAGGAAACATTGGCATTTACCTCACTGGAGGGAACCATTCCAGGTTCTGCTATCTGTACCCCACATGCCGTGAAGGTTGAAGGACTCTTTTCTTGAATGCATGTCTCTCCCTGTAAAAAGTGGACTGAATCATTAAGCTGTTGCTATTTTTTGGACTTTCTGTGTTGGGACTCTGTCAAGGGATTATTCCCTTTTTTCTTAGAGGATAATCTGCGATATACAGTAAGTAGTTGATGGTTACTGTTACACAATTAAGAACAGATTCTTGTTATGCATGCGCCACTGCTAAACCCCATCTCCTAGTTGTATCCCTTCCCAATAATCCTTTTTTGCACATAACTTTCCTGGTTGCCCCTTCAAGTGTATCTTAATGTCAGCAAATACACGCTAGAAATACTCCTAACTGAAAAGTGAGGATTGTGTGTGTTGTGTTCCGCAACAGTTGCTGTAACCTTATTCCTAGCAACACTGCCCCTGACAGTTCCATTACCCGTGCTTTAGCTTGGCTCCCCTCCCTATCTATCGAATTAGCAGAAAACTCAGGAATACCTGACTCTATTTTAAACTCTTCTAAAGTTTGGTTCGGTTCTTGGGCTGGTTGGATTAAAACTATTTGTATAACTGTCCTAATTTCTCTGGCAGTTTTCATGCTCTTAGGTTGCTGTCTTATCCCGTGCATCCGAGCCTTTCTACTGTATAAAGGTTTATTAACACCTCCATTACTAAGGCTTATCTCCTCAGCACTGGTCCTGACTCCTAGTACACACCTTTTCTTACATCCCGAACCCTTTCCCGAACTTTTTCCCAAGAGGCGCAAGGCAGGAAGCAGACCCCGGGCAGGGAGCCAGCCCACCGCAGATGATTATAAGTATTTAACTCACAAAATACCAATGACTGTATTTTGTATTAATCATGCTGCAGAGAGCTATATAATTTTTTACTTCTATATTATTTTATCTTCATTTAGGTAGGAAAGGAATTAAGTTTATGCACAGAATATGAGACTGGCTTACATTCTTTTATGTGAAAATGCTGACCTCTTGATACTAACAGAACACCCTGTGATATTATAAATCAATGTGATCGTTTTTCTTCACTTTTGCTTAAAAATATAAGACAAAAATGTCATTTATGAATTAATAAATAAGGATTATTAATCTAATCAAACAAATATAATCTAATGAAGATAGTAAAGCTATAAGAATGTAATCGCTTTATAATTAATGCAATGAACTTTAAGAAAACTGTTTATATTGGTTTTATGTGTGTCTACTGAGAAGGACACATTCCTTAGAAAATGTGAGTGCCTGGTGGTTCTTTGTTTTGCTGTACTCCTGTATGTCATAAATTAAGATGTAGCCCTAATCTGTCCTTGATTTCTAAAATGAACTGTTATGTTTTTTTTCTGTTCTCTCTTTGGCTAAATGAACAAGCTAGGTAATATAAAGAGGATTTTTTTTTTTTCAGCAAGACTGTCTGTTCTGACCAGCCAGTGGCATTGAGCTGGGGGTATGGTCGGCTCCAGTCTCTTCTGTGGCATGGGGTGACTGCAGTCTCTCTAACTCACCAAGAATAAATATTAAAGAAATTGCTTTTTATTTTAAATTTTTGTTTATCCCGTTGTTTTTCGACTTCAGCGCTCACACAGGGCGCCAGCTCACCGCAGGGCGCGCACACACACACACACACCCACACACTAGGGACAATTTAGAATTGGCAATGAACCTAACCTGCATGTCTTTGGACTGTGGGAGGAAACCGGTGCACCCGGAGGAAACTCACGCAGACACGGGGAGAACTAAATGTGCGATTTTTTATTTTAATTAACTGAAGCTTTAGTAGTTGGCTCATTCTTTTACAATTAATAAATCCATTTTGGAACATCCATCCATCCATCCATTATCCAACCCACTATATCCTAACTACAGGGTCACGGGGGTCTGCTGGAGCCAATCCCAGCCAATACAGGGCGCAAGGCAGGAAACAAACCCTGGGCAGGGCGCCAGCCCACCGCACCATTTTGGAACAACAGGTGGTAATTACAACATTTTCCATTAAATATGACAGACTGTACCTTGAAATTTCTTGTTTAAGCAAGCTGCTGAAAGAAGAATCGAAAATAAGATTGCACATAGAAAACGTGGAACTGTAATTTTGATTTTGAATAAATTCACTTAGTTACAGTGAATTAGGATTACAAATAATTAAGGAGAGGAACATTTATAATGAACTGTCCACTTGCCAAGAAGATAAAGCTGAATGCAAAAGATTAAAAAGCCAAGTCAACTATTCTCGTCAATATCTGTGTTGTTTACTACCGGAGTGGAAGTGAAGATTCCTGGAAAAAAGTGTGCACACTACTTCCTCAAATGCTGATTGGTGTATGGCTTTCAATTTATATCAATGATAAGGATATGGAGAGATTCAAAGTTTAGGGCCCAAAATTCTGGACTTTTTCAAAATTTTAGAAATTCCTCCTGGACAGTCCATGGCACGTTAAAAATGAGGACATGTCTGGGAAAATGAGGACGGTTGGCAGCCCTAATAATCAGCCCATAAGGAACTGTGAAAATCTCATCTGGAAATGAGTGAACCCACCCAAGGCTGCATAGTTCTTTGCATTGCTTAAATTTGCTGCTCTTGGTTTGGATGCAAAGATATAGAATTTTTAAGTAAAAGCTTGAAACCAGACTTAGTTTGATTGATTACTAAAAAGCCAAGAGCTAAGATTGATCATTCCTTGTCTAGCTGTGACACCTTAAGGGTATGAGAGTATGAACTCCTCTTATTGGTGGTATAGGAGTGAAAGTCAAAGTGAAAGACAGACTCAGTCAGCGAGCAGCCTGCCATTAGAGGTAGCTGGGATTGAATACACAGAACACAATACGGACAGTGAGATGGGTAGGAGATCACAGGTAACAGCTGTAAAGCTGGTGTTGACCTTTCTTAATATCCCAAATTAAGAAAAGAACCCAAGAGGTTAGTTGGTAACTTTTGTGTTAGGTGAATGTCACAGGCATTCCGACAGCAAGACAAAACAGGTGGACAACACACACCTAAGTTGCATGTGTGAACAGAAACCACCAAGAGACTCAGGTAAGCATGTCGATTTCACACTGAGGCAGGAATGGATGGTGCTGTCGGTAACAATATCTCCTACTTTTTCAACAGCATTGTATTTTCTCCAGGAGAACAGGCCTAGCTCCGCCACCTTGAGCAAAATAAATCTCACCATTTCTGCATTTGGCTACAGTCAGTGTCACTACTGGTAGCATGAGGCCATACCTGGACCCTACAGAGTTTGGTGGCACAGGTAGTTCAACTCCTCCAGGATGGCACATCAATATGTGCCATTGCAGAAGGTTTTCTGTGTCTCCCAGCACAGTCTCAAGGCATGGAGGAGATTCCAGGAGACAGGCAGTTACTCTAGGAGAGCTGGACAGGGCCCCTCGTAGAAGGTCCTTAACCCTTCAGCAGGACCCACCAGTATCTGCTCCTTTGGCCAGAGCCCTACAAAATGTCCTCCAGCAGGACACTGGTGTGAATGTCTCTGACCAAACAATCAGAAACAGACTTCATGAGGGTGGCCTGAGGGCCCGATGTCCTCTAGTGAGCCCTGTGCTCACTGCCCGGCACCATAGAGCTTGATTGGCATTTGCCATAGAATACCAGAATTGGCAGGCCCACCACTGGCGCCCTGTGCTTTTCACAGATGAGAGCAGGTTCACCCTGAGCACATGTGACAGATGTGAAAGGGTTTGGAGATGTGGTGGAGAACGTTATGCTGCCTGTAATATCGTTCAGCATGAGTGGTTTGGTGGGGGGTCAGTGACGGTCTGAGGAGGCATATCCATTGAGGGACGCACAGACCTCAACAGGCTAGACAACAGCACCTTGACTGCCATTAGGTATCGGAGTGAAATCCTTGGACCCATTGTCAGACCCTATGCTGGTGCAGTGGGTCCTGGGTTCCTTCTGGTGCACGACAATGCCCGGCCTCATGTGGCGAGAGTATGCAGGAAGTTCCTGGAGGATGAAGGAATTGATACCATTGACTGGCCCCCACGCTCACTGCCTGACCTCAATCCAATAGAACACCTCTGGGTGGGACATTATGTTTCGGGTCCATCCAACACCGCTAGGTTGCACCTCAGACTGTCCAGGATCTCAGTGATGCCCTGGTCCAGATCTGGGAGGAGATCCCCCAGGACACCATCCATCATCTCATTAGGACCATGCCCCCCACCCTGATGTTGTCAGGCATGCATACAAGCAAGTGGGTGCCATACAAACTATGTAGTACAATTTGGCGTTGCTGCAATGAAATTTTGTCAAAATGGACTCGCCTGCCTGCCGCATCATTTTTTCACTTTGATTTTCGGGGTGTCTTTGAATTCAGCCCTCTGTAGGATGATAATTTTCATTTCCATAAGACGATGTGCCATCCTTTCATTCCTAACACATTACCCAGTCCATATCGGTAGAGATAGCCAGCAGGAGTTTTTTTCATATTGAGATCTCATGTGTTTTCAAAGTGTGCCTTTGAGCTGTTTATTTTACAATACATATAAATCTATATGTAAAACACTTAATACCTTCCATCCATCCATCCATCCATTTTCCAACCCGTTGTTATTGTATTATATTGTATATACTGTACTAATTATAGATGTACTTCCACCTTGTGAACATACTTGGATTTTTCTGTAGTTAGCTATTTATAAAAGCACGTTAGTGCTTTCTGCCAAATTAGTATTACACATTATTTTTGTCTGGATTTCCACAGTCACGTTTCTCCATAAAGGCAGAGAATATAAAAACAACTTTAATTACATCTATTAAATATCCAAATGAATCCAAGTGCCCTCTTTGTAAAAAGCAAAGAGACTACAGCATCCTGCTGCCTGCCTCCAGAGTCATGAAGACCACATTGTTAAGTATGAAGGTAGTGTATGTATGCCAGGAGTGTGTGCTTACAAACAATGCCGACGTTTAGATTTCTGAAGTGTTTTTTTTGTTTAAAAGTCATTGTCAACAGTTTACTGTATGTCAGTATTTAATATTTTTCTTTGATTAATTTTTTTTTTACCCCTTGTATTAGGGCCTCCCTAGCGTGTGCTCGGTGTGCGTGTGTGTGTGTATGTGCGCCCTGCGGTGGGTTGGTGCCCTGCCCGGGGTTTGTTTCCTGCCTTGTGCCCTGTGTTGGCTGGGATTGGCTCCAGCAGACCCCCGTGACCCTGTAACCCTGTAGTTAGGATATAGTGGGTTGGATAATGGATGGATGGATGTATTAGGGCCTTCCAAGTCAGATGAATAGCCATGACTGTGGAATTTCCATGTTGATGGTATCAGGGGTGGTCCTAGCCTGTTTGGTGCCCTGGGTGAACACTCCCTCTGGCGCCCCCCCCAGCACCCCCTGCACCCCAGGGGCATTCTAATAAACAATGAAAAAACACAGTGAAATAAAACAAACTACTGGAAATGTAATGTCTAACAGAGACAAAATCAAATTTTACATTTATACAGCACCATCTCCAGTCATCAGTTCACCAGGTCACTAACAACTACATAAACCTTTTCTCTCAGAGCTGCAGTCAGTTTATTATTTCGGGTTAACTTTCCCCGCCTACCGCTCTCCACTACGCGAGTCATTTGCATTAGTAAGTTAGCACGCAAACATATATATCCATAAAAAAAACTCTTACTAACTCAAATCATTTTATCAACATGTTCAAAATCTCATTGACAATATTTTTCCGTTTTAAAACCTGTAATGTGCACTTCAATTATGACGAATTTACTAACCTGTGATAAAGAATAGAGAGAGCACATGCATTGAGCTGGAGTCAGCATCACACAGGAGGATTTATTCTTCCTGTTTGCTGTACTCTGCTCTATGCAGCTCGCGCAAGGAGCGCCCATCTAACGATTTCTGTGATTTCGCACAACCCAGGAAAAATTAATTGTGACATAATGGGCTTGGATTGACAATATTATAAATGAAATGTGCTTTATTTGGAAGCAGCCCGCCCCCCCCCCCCCCTCGCCCTTTCGACAGGTTGTGTGTGAGACTTCAGCACAGTAGCAAGCAGGCGCACCGAGGGCCCTCGCGCTCACTTCCTGCATATATGGGTGTGATAGAGACACATCGGTGCAAATTATAAGTCTATATCAGCGTTTCTCAACCATTAAGTATTTGAGACCTGAGTTTTCATAACAGTTTTAATCGCGCCCCCCCCTAACATTTTTTTTGAAATGTAGATGCATATTTTATTATACCTACTTAACTTTTATCGACATTTATCTAACTCTATATTTATTGTTCTAGTATCAGAATGTAGTTTAAGTTAATTTGTTTTGGTTTCAACAGATGTTTTTTTCATATTTTTGATTCTTGTTTTCTTTTTTTCACATCTTCGCGCCCCCTTTTTGTTACTTCGCGCGCCCCCCTAGGGGGGCCCGCCCCACAGGTTGAGAACCACTGGTCTATATCATAATGTCTGGTGCTTTTGTGTTTGTTTGTTTTTATTTTGTTTTATTTTGCGAACTGGTTATTAGATGCCGCACCATCCAGCCAGAGAATCCCCCGCCGCCCCGCCCCTCTCCTCCCTTTTCTGCAAGCAGCAAGCGCACCTCGCAAATGGAG
>JANRMT010062814.1:22894780-22941742 GCA_026402145.1 Polypterus bichir lapradei | reverse complement strand
TTTAACCTTACTCATCCTATACTAGCTGTGTAAACCCATACTGTAAAAAGCCCAGGCTCCTAGAAACTATTGAAATCATCAGAAAAAAAAATTGAAATGCAGAGTCGGCTGTTTGGTTTTGTGGACGTGCTCGCCCCCCTTGTCTATCAGTGGCTAAGCGAGTCTCTCTCTCCTCAGAGGTTTCGTTTTGTGGATGTGCTCGCTCCCGTTGTCTATCAGCGACTAAGCGAGTTTCTCACTCCTCTGAGGTTTTGTTTTGCCGATGTGCTCGCACCCTTGTCTATCAGCGACTAAGTGAGTTTCTCTCTTCTCTGAGGTTTCGTTTTGCAGATGTGCTTGCCCCCCCCTTGTCTATCAGCAACTGAGCGTTTCTCTCTCCTCAGAGGTTTCGTTTTGCTGATGTGCTCGCCCCCCTTGTCTATCAGCGACTAAGCTAGTTTCTCACTCCTCTGAGGTTTTGTTTTGCGGATGTGCTCGCCCCCCCCTTGTCTATCAGCGACTGAGCGAGTTTCTCTCTCCTCAGAGGTTTCGTTTTGCGGATGTGCTCGCCCCCCTTGTCTGTCAGCGACAAAGCGAATTTCTCTCTCCTCTGTGGTTTCACTTTGGTGACAGAGTCACTTTCTTTCAGCTTCATGCTGTAGCCTTGCACTTCTTTCTTCTTCCGACTTATTAACTTGGGGCTGCCTTGCCGGCTATTTGAGCTTCATGCTGTAGCCTTGCGCTTCTGGGCCGGACAGACAGACACACACATTTCCATGCATAGACATTTATTATTTTAAAGTATTAAATTAACATCAATGTTTCATACATGAAAATTTATTTAAAGTGTACTTGCAAGACTAAACAAAAATAACATTTTTAGCTTTTCCAAAAGTCCTTATTAGAGATGAAACTGCATGAATGTAGAACTACTTTTTGGCTTATCTCTGCCATCTTCGAGACACATCTCCATTGAAATATAGTGCATAATCATAAAGCACTTTTTTACTTAAGGGTCTCTTAATTTTCAGCAAATACTGATACTAATACTTACTGAAACTCCTGTCAGTGTCAACTAAAGGATTTGCCATAGGCTGCTCTCAACTTCTTGTAATGTACCTAAATGTATAATTAAAAATGGATGGAGTTTCTTTATTTTTACAAGTGAAGTTTGGATTCAGCACAAAGAGAAGCACAATTTCTCACAAACTCGTGTCTGAAATCACAAGCTCTTAATTCACTTGTGACTGTGGTTTGATGAGCTTCAGAATTCCCCTGATCCTGTCTCCTTTCTTTGATTCTGAGATGTGTGAGCCTTATGGTCCAGTCAGTGATGTTTTGGGCAGGCCTTGCAGAATAACTGATCATCTGATTCATAGTGCTCACAAGAGTACTGCTAGGCCATAACTTTGGCAGTGTCAAATGTCTCTCTTTTATTATAATTTTTTATTCATTAAATGTTTTTTTGGCAGCTTAGACGTTTTAGTTGTGTGACGCTTTACAAAATCGCTGTTTGCTTTGTGTGCACTCAACTCTCGAAATATGATTTGATACTCTTAACTATCAAAAGTACTCTCTTACGCAACATTGTTTGATGCATTTAGCCACATCAATTAAGCACATATTTTTTTTATTTTTCTTAGATATGTGATAAATGGTTTGATGTTTTATTATGGCGAAACAGGCAAAAACGTCTGTGTGATTCCACTTTTATCGGTAAATTCCATTTTCATGTGCAAATTCAGTAGTTTCTTCCATGATTCTACAAGAACAGGCCCTGCTTAATTATTAATGTGAAATCAGTAAGTAGTTGTGGATTATTGAAATCTTTTCATTTGTTTTTCTCAGAAATGCTTCTGTGTCTGCTCTCTTTGATCACCATTTTATTTTTGTGTCGCTGGTTGAGAGCGAGAAAGCGAGTCTCTGGAATATCTAATAAATATGTGTTCATCACCGGCTGCGATTCTGGTTTTGGAAACTTACTAGCCAAACGCCTGGACCAGTTAGGCTTTCGAGTGTTCGCTGCCTGTTTCACTGAGAAGGGTGAGGATGAGCTGAAGAAGACGACATCTGAGAAACTTGTAACTGTTCATTTGGATGTGACCAAGTCGGAAAGCATCCAGAGAGCCATAGAACTGGTTAAGTCTCAGGTGGGACAGGCTGGTAAGTGCAAGTGATTTCCTTTGGCGTTTGTTCTTATTTCAACTATTGTAATCAATTTGGTTAGATGTTTGCACCTGAAACTGTAATGAAATTAAGCTTTTACATTATTGTATTAAAACAAGATGCAGACCCAAACCAACTTCTTTCATCTGCTGTTGTATCCTTTGTGATGGACAACACATATGGGCAGGCATCCTGGCTGGGAAGGAGTATGGTTCCTTAAGCGTACAGGAGGCAAACCCTATGTCACCACAAGAAACGGGGCGAAGATCATCCTACCTCACCCAGAAGGCATGCAGAAGGTGCCATTGACAGAGTGGGTACACTGGCATCCTGGCTGGTTGGGACCCAGGAGCAATACCCAACTAGTAGGACGATTATAATAGAAGGACAGAAGGAGACAACCCAGCAGGACTACAGGCTCCCCAAGACAACAAGAGACAGCTTTCTTGGTCTATGTTATCTTTATGGATATCCGCAAGGCACTCTGGGTATTGTAGTTCCTTAGAACAGCCTTGTTGAGTTCTGTGGGGGCTACCAGGGGGTGCTGCAGGGAATCCTCATCCCTATTTTGTGGGACTTCCATTTGATACAGAAGGGAATGGAATCGCACTGGAAGTGCTCCTGTGTCTGGGATAAAAGAAGCTTCTCAACCTCATCCAGGCAAGCCAGAGTCAGGAGGAAGGAGGACAAAGCTTGCAAGAGAGAGAAGAAAAGATTTGTGCTTAGTACTCTGTTGTGATTGTGGCTGTGGTGTGGGAAATCGTGGACCTTTAAGGAACTTCACACAATAAAGGCTCCTAGTGCTCGATCCTTTGTGTCTGGTGTTTGAGGAGCTGGAGCGTCCCCTGGTGTCCACAACCTTTTATGCTGAATACCACCCCGAGTTGCTCTATTAATGCATATTACATTTCTTTTATAGATTTTTGCATATGAGTATAAAATGTGTATATATGTTACATATCTATATATTTTTATGTTATTGTTATGAATTTGTTTTAATTATTTCTCTGTTATTTATTTAACATTGTAGTGTTTCTTAATTATGATTTTTTGTCTTATTTTATTTATGTACAGTATAAATTATGATGAATTTTGTCTTTTTATTTATGTATATACAGTTGTGCTCATAAGTTTACGTACCCTGGCAGAATTTGTAAAATGTGTATCATACTTTAAAGAAAAGATGGTAGACCATGCAAAACACATTTCATTTACTTTTAATGGAATCCAGATTAAACTATAAGGCATCACAGAATCACACAACCATTTAACAAAACGTAGTAATATGGAAAATAATGACATGGTCCCTTTTCAAAAGTTTCGATCTACTGATTTGTCTGATATTTTTGTCTGGTTATCGGATTTCTTCTACTCTTGGATTGTGTTGTGGGGCTTGTTTTCCTTGGATTTCTTTTAGGCAACTCCTTTTAGCTGTATCGAGCATGTTGGTTATAATTATTGATTAAATCAATATTTTCACTTACAGTATATTGATTACAAAGGGCAGCCCTTTGTCACCGATTCTGTTCATAACTTTTATGGACAGAATTTCTAGGGGTGCAGCCAGGGTGTTGAGGGGGTCCGGTTTGGTGGACTCAGGATTGGGTCACTACTTTTTGCAGATGATGTTGTCCTGTTTGCTTCATCAGGCCGTGATCTTCAGCTCTCTCTGAATCGGTTCGCAGCTGACTGTGAAACGGCTGGGATGAGAATCCGCACCTCCAAATCCGAGACCATGGTCCTCAGCCGGAAAAGGGTGGAGTGCCCTTTCAGGTTTGGGGGAGAGATATTGCCCCAAGTGGAGGAGTTCAAGTATCTCGGGGTCTTGTTCACGAGTGAGGGAAGAATGGAGCGTGAGATTGACAGGCGGATTGGTGCGGCGTCCGCAGTGATGCAGGCTCTGCATCGGTCTGCCGTGGTTAAAAAGGAGCTGAGCCGTAAGGCAAAGCTCTCAATTTACTAGTCGATCTACGTTCCTACCTTCACCTATGATCATGAGCTATGGGTAGTGACCGAAAGAACGAGATCGTTAATACAAGTGGCTGAAATGAGTTTCCTCCACAGGGTGTCTGGGCTTTCCCTTAAAGATAGGGTGAGAAGCTCAGTCATCCGGGAGAAGGCCCAGGGGAAGACCCAGGACACGCTGGAGGAACTATGTCTCCCGGCTGGCCTGGGAACGCCTTGGGATTCTCCCGGAAGAGCTAGAAGTGGCTGGAGAGAAGGAAGTCTGGGCCTCTCTGCTCAAGCTGCTGCCCCCGCGACCCGACCTCGGATAAGCAGAAGAGGATGGATGGATGGATGGATGGATGGTATATTGATTCTTTTGTTTTAGAGTGTCTCTATAAGCCAGAGTGTTTTCACCCTTGAGGGACATTTTTAAATTTTTAGGAATCTTAAAGTACATGTTGAACTTTAAAAGATATTTTCCCCATTTTAGGCCTAGTCAGGACTAAGCCTAAAGCTTGTAGTTGGGGGCTGGCTGGTTTAGGGTGAAGCTGTTTTGGACGGGCCATTGAGGATCCTGTCCTGCTTAGGTGACTTTGTGAGGCCTCACACCCTTTTCATTATGTTCATCTCTCCTTATCATGAAAGCTGTGCGAAATTGTTCAATCAATAAAATGCCAGATCTGGCCTGCTTTCCAGGCCCAGCCCTATCCCTAACCCTGTGTGGGATGAGCTATACCAATGATGAAGATGTCTGCCAGAGAAGAGTGGCTGCATTGTAGCAAGGCTACATAACTTGACAGTTGGGTTGGCCTCCTGGACTGTCCGTCACTTTATAATGTTGGCTGGGAGGGTGTTTGTAAATAGCCCTTCAGGCTCCTTTGGTGACGTCCCAGTGCTGGGAGGACCCAGCCGGGTAAATATTCCAGCTACCTGTTGCCGGCGTGAGGTTTCCATAACAACCGAGAGGGGCAAGGATATTTCGGCGGAAAACTTTTTCTTTTTAAGGGGAATGGCGGATCAAGGCAGGAGGGAAGAAAAAAGGAAGGAAAAGGCTGAAGGCAAGGCGGAAACTATCCACGCTCAAAGAATCATTCAGGATCTTTCTTCACCCAGGGACGTCTGCTATTTGTGGGTGGCCACCCCAAAGAAATAATCTGGTGACGAATCCCCGAGAAGAGGCCAGATTCTGGTGTTCTCCGGGTGCTCCCGTCTGGTGAGTCAGATTCCTGAGTTTGCATTTCTTCGTGATAGTCCGCGGAGAAGCCGTTCCACCAGAGGACTGTTGTGTTTTCCTCCTGTCCTACGGAAGGAACTGAACTGCAGGATTTATTGTTTTCTTATGTGTGGACTAAGTACATTTTTCTTTTTTGCCGTTCTCGGAGAACAGTTTTTTTATTTACTTTTGTTTATTGTCTGTGTCAAACCAGGGATTAGGATTTGGGCGCTGGGGAGGGCGTCTGGGAAAGGGGTTCACTAATGAGCACTCAGGCACCGGGCAAATAAATGTAAACAGCAAATGTCAATATATTTTTCAGTCCCACTTTCTTTTGCATGAGATTTTTTGCCAGTTACATGGTAATGCTATTTTAACCTTATATTATCGTCCACTTCCCTTTGGGTTGTGAAGTGTAGGAATCGTGTTCCTGTATATTGCAGTTGCTACAGCATAATATTTTAGTTGAGCAATATAGAAAAGCCTTGTGAATGTTATAAATATATGAGTGTTCATGGTGGTTGTGTTCGGATTTACTGTCATCTCAACCATATATACAAGTATACAGATAGACAGACAAAATTGCTAAGCTCAGGGTCCACAGTGTAACAACATGAAGTGCAAATAAAAAATTAAAATTAAAACACAAACAAGACAAGACATTGTGCAAAGACATGACAAAGAAGTAGCATCAATATTGACGTGTAGTAAGCAATATGAACATTGATGCAATGTATGGTATTATACAATCTAGATACATAAATATAGTCAATAAATATTTAATATAATAAATAAATAATATAAATAGATACATTGTCAGAAATTATCAGTGTATGATAATAGTTGTTAAAGACATGTGTAAACAATGACAGGTCAAAATGTTTCAGAACAGAAGGATATCAAGAATGTCAAAATACTTAAAGGTCAGTATGAGATTTTCAGTTCTTTTCTACATACACACTCATTCTTGCAGGAAAGTGGCTGGCATGTATAAAAGTTCTGTTTTTAGAGGTGGTTGAGGCAGTGTGGAAGATCCCAGGGAGCAGCATGGTGTTAAGGAGTCTGACAGCTTGGGGGTAAAAACTCTCCTGCAGCCTGGCAGATCTGACTGTGATGCTGCAGTATCTTCTCTTGAATGGCAGAAGTGTGAAAAGTCCATGTGAGGGGTGTAAGGGGTCCTGCACAATGCTGCAGGCCTGGCGGACACTGTGTTTGTAAAATATGTCCTGTAGCAAAGGGAGAGGCACCCCAATAATGTTCTCTGCTGTCTTCACTATCCTTTGCATGTGCTTGCAGTCAGATACGTTGAAGTTGCCATACCAGACAGTGATGCAGCTGGTCAGAACACTCTCTTAGTAGGTCTGGCTTAAAACCTCTTGCTCACTCCTTATGTGTTTCACTGAAAGGTGGTGCTTGTTTTTATGTTAAGTAAAATGCCTGGTTGGGACTGGGTGGTCTTGTGGCCTCGGAATCCCTGCAGATTGTTTTTTTTTTTCTCCAGCCGTCCGGAGTATTTTTTTTTTTTCCATTTTCTGTCCTCCTTGGCCTTCGGACCTTACTTTATTCTTAGTATCACCTAATTTTATTAAAATTTTTTTTCTTCATCTTGTAAAGCACTTTGAGCTACATCATATGTATGAAAATGTGTTCTAGAAATAAATGTTGTTGTTGCTGTTGTTGCCAAATTTCAACGCTGGTATTACTGGCAGGAAATGAGAGTCACAAAGGGAGAGCAATGATGTGGGTTTACAGCTCACCAGTTTAGCAGAAAGCCACATGGCATAGTACACTTTTGTGGGAGGATCACAACAAGGAGGTGCAAGAAAAATGTAAATTCTAAAAGAAAGTTTTTAGCAGATCAATAATATATAGGAAGAGACAAGTTCAAAGTCTAACCTGTAAGATATCAATCACTGCAGTTTGGTTGAAAGTCTGTTTTTTGTCTCTGCAGTTTTGTATTTCATGTTTAATGATTTGTGTTTTCTATTCTTTTAATGTCTCTGTATCAGGTCTTTGGGGACTGGTCAATAATGCTGCAGTTGGACTCCCCCTTGGTCCCTGTGACTGGCTCAATGTGCAGGAATTCAGAAGCATGTTTGACGTCAACTTCTTTGGATTGGTCGAGGTCACCCTGGGCTTTGTTCCCCTCATAAAGAAGGCCAAAGGAAGAATCGTGAATGTGTCAAGTGTGTCTGCAAGAGTAAGCATTCATTTGGCACCATACAGTGCAACCAAAAGTGCTGTGGAAAGTTTCACCGACAGCCTTAGGTGAGACCTGCACGTGTTTGAGCAGAATTACTCGGGCTAACGGAGTTGAATCTGCAATCCGTTTTATTGTGGAAGTGATCAGAAAGGTGGCAGAGAATATATGAAACACTGAAAGAGAGTGGGAAGTTAGCCAAAGTCAACCAAACATTTATGTTCAGACTTTACCGATCTCTGACTTCACACCAGATTTACTGCTTCATTTTATGGGTTGTGTGTTTTGTTGTGGTGGGGTCCTAGGGTGACCCAGTTTTTCCTTTATTATGTAGACCTTAACAGAATGCCCGAAATCTCATACTCTTACCACACTGTCAGGACTGAGTGCTTCTGTAGTTTAATGCTTCCCCCATAATTTTAGTATTCTATAACTCCAGGCAACTAGCTAGGGTACCCATAGTGCAATCATCATCATCCCCTTAAACATCATTTATAGATATTGTTGTAGAGTGTTTTGAGGTGAGGGGACCTGTCGATTTTGAGACTGAACCACCATTTTAACAGAAAAAGGCCAAACTTTATTGAAGTTCCTGTAGTTTTCAATTTGGTCACAGGGTGTCCTCATTGTTAATTGCCTTGCGTTGTGACAAAGTATGACAATATCCTCGTTTAAAACAGCAAAACACAGATGAGCAAATAATTGGCTAAGAAGAAATCAGCCCATCTGATAACACTTTGTCTTCAGAGGAAATCAGTCAGATTAACCAAAGTTAGCAGGAAGGTTTATATTGTGAAAGATCCACAACATACCCACTTATGCATACAGCATGCAGCAGACAATGCAGTTGCAAATCTCACCTGCTGTTATTTATTGGTGCTTCTGAATTGAGAAAAAGTTCAAAATACAAGCAGGGCAGGGCAAGATAGACACAATGGTGCTACAGCTGTTTTACATTAATTATGTGAATGAATTACATTTGCTCTTCATAATACGTATTTTTCTCACAAAGGCACATATGTCGGCCTTCAACCTTTGCAAAATGGCACACTGTGCAGAAAATTAGCCTGGAGTTAAATTAAGCAGGAGCATCCGTTGTGGTTGTAATCAGGCCCGGTTCTGCTAGTCGTGCAAAGGGTGCATGCACAAAGGCGGCCAAACATAGATGGCGGCCGCAAACGCAGGCTTGGCACGGAGCTCGTCTTTTCCCGTTGAATGTTGGTAACTTGCTTCAAAGAAAAACGGGCAAGTCACAACACGTGAATTGTGGCAGCTCAAGTACGCAGCACATCAATCAAAAGTTTTTGTAGTGTTAATCGGAATTTTACTGATGACTTAATTAAACTTGTCGCCGATTCGTTAAATGTGTAAGTCAAGTTTTCTTCTACCTACGAGGAAATTTTTTTTGACATTAAGGAAATTATGAAAATTTTTAATTTTAAATACACTGGTTTAGAAAACGAGTGAAGGTATTATAGGGTGAGGGGGTGGCTGAAATTAAATGGCACGATGGTGGCTTCGCCTCTAGAACCGGGCCTGGTTGTAATGATCCATCTCCGATTCTTTTTAGGGAAGTGACAGGGATATGTGAGGCGTCAATTGCACCGCCGTACTTGTGGGAGCCTGATGAAGAGGTGATTGGGGAGCACAACACAACTGTCAAATGCACTGGCTTACTGGTGCTTTCTTTTTTTATTCACATAAAGCTGTATAATGTGTTACAGCCGGAACCAGTGGCAATATTCCATGACACCAGCTACAATATGCTTTTTGACAACTATATATGTTTGAAATCTCATATCTTTTCTTCTTGGCAGCCTAAGAGGCTGCAGACTTTTGAAAATACATAAAAATATCAAATAACACTTGGAAAGAGCAGGCAGTAAGAGTAGTAGTCATTGAACGATCCATGCAGTTTGTTTCTCAATAATCTTGATTCCGTTCATGCATCCAGACTGATGCAGCTCTGACTAGAGCTGCCACAATTTCTCAAATACAATAGTACATCTTCTGCCTCTCTCGTCTTGAATTTCCCTTTGGGATGAATTAAGTATTTATCTATCTGTCTGTCTGTCTGTCTGTCTACAGTATCTAGCTATCTAACTATCTTTACATAATAATATGACAAAAAAAAAAAAACACTTCTTTCACTAGCCATTTAAATAGTGAGCCTACTACTTTGAACCTCACAGCAGAGGAGGCTGTCAAGTTTGTAATTGTATTTTGCTAGTGAAAATGTATTCATACTAGGGAGCTTCGCTCTCTGCTCATTTCGCTCGCACTACACGCCCAGCAACTTTGCATCTCAGCCGCTCGCATATGTGGATTGCACTTTCACCAAACAACAAATCATTTTTCATGATCGTGGGTACACCTCTTCATTGGGAAGAAACACTACGTTTCCCTGATGGCAACATGAATTAGATGATCTACAAGTCTCCGACTTAAAGTTTAAAGCCCAACAATATCTACATACTTCTGTCATATCACCTACTGTATGTCCATATATTTGATCTCTTTTCGCTTTTACATTTTTGCCAATATTGCATTGAATTTTGATTCAATGTTTGGAATTACATTGTGACAATGCACCGTATAACTGCCCGTGAGTGAATATAATTTCTTTCTCTCTACAAGAAATGTGTCTGACAGTAGCATTCACACAAATGAGAAATGATTGAACCGTGTGCGTGGTTATGTGGGCAGGACTTCTCCAAATCTCTTTGCATAAGCTCTTGTCTAGCAGGGCTTGAAAATTTCTCTCACGGGATTTCATTTTCACCAAACAACAAAACTTTTAATTCTTGCGAATGCCCTCTTCATTGTGAAGAAACAAAACTTTTCCCTGATGGCAACACAAATTAGACGATCTACAAGTCTCCGACTTAAAGTTTAAATCTGAACAATATAATTGATCTCTTTTTGCTGTTCCGTTATTTCACCAAGTAATAATTTCCATTTGTTTGTGCTAATGCGATCTTTACTATCCTTTTTACAAAACTTTCAAATATTTAGTACTTTCATTAGCTCTGCATGTGTATCATGCCAACATTTTGGAATTCTTTACAGCGTTCTACTTTCTCATCTACTCTTTTTTTTTTTTTTTATTTCCGGGCCCAGGTGTGGTTAAATCTCTTGGCACAAAGTCTCGTCTCGCAAGACGTGAAAGTGTCGCTCTGAGAAAATCATGTCTCGTCTCCTTCCTCTCCTTCTAAGATTTTTTTTTTTTATAATAGAGAGATGTGTAGCTTTCTGCTAATATAAGTAAGTACAATTCATTTACAGCCTATCCTTATACAATTGGGATACAAGTCAGTCAGTTATTTGCTAACCCACTTTGTCCTGAGCAGGGTCACTGGAGCCTATCCCAGCCAGCATAGGACACAAGGCAGGAATATACCCTGACAAGGTGCCAGTTCATCACAGGGTTAAAACCTACACACCCACCGAAACCACACACACACTAGGGCCAATTTAGTATTACCAATCCACCTAACCTGCATATCTTTAGACTGTGGGAGGAAACCCACGTGAACACAGGGAGAAAATGCAAACTCCACACAGCCAGGGCCTGGGACTTGAACCCTGGTCTACTTACTGCAAGGCAGCAGTGATACCAGTGCGCCATCATGGAATACAAGTGCATAGTGTATTTACAATGTATTTATTCAATTGTTCAAATCGTTGGCAAAGTAAAGTCCATTGGTCATGTAAGTATTCAGTCCTAGATTGCCACTGGAATCACCTGTCGGCACAAGGCAAGTCCTAGTAGAGAAACTGTTAGACAGCCTTTTCTTGATTAAACATCTCTTAATACAGCAATGGGGTTCAGTGAAGCATTCACAGACTCAAATGTGCTAATTTGTTGCCACGTGACAGTAGGTGACCGTCTGTTGTTATCAACTATAACATGCCATGATGGCTGGTGCCCGTTTCAGGGCACCTTTGCTGCCTGACCTAGCATGAGCTTGTCAGTATTTCACCACTAATACTGAACAACAATACACCAGCTTGGCACTCCATTTTCTTCATTAATCTCACGCTGATTGTTTAAATTTGCAGACTCCCCTTTTTCGTTTGACTTAAAACCAAAAAAACAACCAAAGAACTGGACTGTTTTTCTTCTTTGCAACTCAATTAGCCCTCTTTAAGTAGCTGACTAGTTATTGCTAATTTCTAGTCATTGTGTTCATCTTGCCAGTGACCAGACATTTGCGTGATAGACATATGAGCGCCGACAAAATAGCGGCCATTAAAACGCGGCGTCAAAATCGCGCAGACAAAATCGTGCCGACAAAATTGCGAAAGTTTCGTTAAATATGAATTACTGGTTTAAAGCATATATAATAATGTTTATTTTAGAAGTCAATATTATGAGACACGGCACGCAGATAGTCCTTAAGATCATGCCCTGCATATGTAGGAAGAATTGCAGCAAGACATCTTGATAGTTGAGCGTATTTAGACTTGCTGGCTGTCTGACTGCTGGTAATTCCGCTTTGTATACGATTGCGTCTCAATCGACCAACGTAATTGTCCTCCCAGTAATCATAAACATTCTGGAGATTGTCGGGTCTACTCTCGCTCAGTTCATCGAAAGCGGACCCAACATCTTCCGGAGGAACGAAACTCAGTGCAATTAGCATCTTTGAACAGTTATAACCTAGCACATAATATGTACATAATGCGCACGTACGCGTCCCACTCTCTTGGCCTCTCTCACGATTTTGTCGTGGCGATTTTGTCGGCGCGCATTTGTCGAAAACCAGTTAGCGAGTTTGTCGGTGCTCATTTGTCCGTCGCGGTTTTGTCGGCGCTCATATGTCTATCGCGCTTTTGTCGGTGAACCATGTTGCCTAGATCTGGAAATGATAGTTTATTTTTTTGTTGTTGTTTTTGTTTTTAAGCGTGTGCAAGTAAGCATTTGTCAATCTTCGTCTCAAAGCAAAAACTAATATTGTGGGTCAAGGCTGGAAATATCACTATAATAATATTGCCATATCGCCCAAGCCTAGGGTTCCAGAACTATCAGGAGAAAGAGTTCCACATTTATTCATGCATTGTAGGTAATATACCTGAAATAATGAGCAAATTAAAGTAAGTGTGACAAAAATACCATTACAACCAAGAAGTAGTTCATCTTGAGTCCTGATTCTTACTACCAGGTGCCTGTGTCTCTGTTACAGCCTGGATTTTACTCCTGCATGGCTTCTGAATTTATTGGGAAAGCTTAGCTATTAGTAGATGGAGTGAATGGTCGCCTCTTGTTTGTCAAATTTCTTATGTATGGAGTAAGCAATGGCTTGGCCTCCTGGATGAATGGAAAATGGCAGAGAGAGATCAGATGGTAATAATAATAATCATAATACTAGAAAATTGATTCTGTTCATCTGAACATGGATAAGTGATGAAACGTATCGGAAAAAAACTATGTCCAGATGAACAGAATCAACTTTCTAGAATTTCCTTACCTGGATTATTGAGCATGCATCGAGACAATAATCATAATATTCATATAATATAATATAATAATATTCATATAGCTCTTTTGATGTCACTAGGAAGCACTCAGCTCACAGCGTTCAGAGACGGTCTCTTCATGGCTTACTAAAGGAGCTCTCCATTTATTACACATCGCATGCCATCACTTTTGAGCCATGTTGTGCTTTCACAGCACACCAGTGGCAGTTACCAGAGCACAAATTTTTGAACTGAAATGCTTTTTGATGCGAGTCCACAGCAATTCACTTCCTGATGAGGACAGCATTCACATTGTGGATGGATGAAGCGTAGTGGAGACACTGCGCAGAAAAAGTCAGTGTTGACAAAGAGAAAGATCAGCTGATGTCGCCAGGAAGGTTACTCTGCAAGAAGACCACTACTGACCCAAATGTTGAGGGTTCATGACAGACCACTGACCGTTCACCACAGTGCAAATCTTGGCAAGTCAATGCATATCTGTACTCATAATCTTATTACGGTCAGCTGAAGGACCCATCATGCTGTGTGGAAAGCTGCAGTAATGAGCAGGTTGTGACATCACTCGTGCCTGAAGCTGAGTGGAAATGATCTTACAGTACACACACACAAAAGTTATGTGCGTGGCTCATACAGCTCTATGATGTCACACTGGCCTTGCAACGTGTCATGGGGTGCTCTGAAAACAATGTTCGCTTAAGAGAGCCGCACTGCAAATATGTAGGAAGGTTAACAGCAAACACAGCATTTTCACCGCAAAAATTTTTGCCTTTCAACACTAGTCAGTTTAGATCAGATGTCATAATCCAATTTATATCTTCATGATTTTTGAGGTTGCATGGTAAGGTTATGATTATGTGTTCACCATCATAGTAAACTGTTATTGTGCAGGAGGTTTAAATAGAGATTTACCCTTAATTTTTTTCTGTTTCTATCAAACTTATGGAGCACTGAGTTTTTTGTTCATGTGTCACAGGTTTGATCTTTAGAGGGAAGTGTGAAGAGCAAAAAAAAAACAAAACAGATAAAATGAAATAGAGCCTGTCAGTACAGCCCAGTGAACAGAAACGTATAACCTCAAGTGTGTATATTTCTAAGTGAGTCTTGCAGTCAGACGCTATAATTAAATGTCCCTCTCAACATTCTAAAATTCGATAGATAGATAAATAAAGTTCTATCCTCAGGAGGACATTTGGCTTTTAACAGAAGCTCAATGAATAAATATACACACACAGTTTGGTCTGAATACACACCAGAATGACTATAAAGCAAGAAAGTTCAAATAAATGAAAAGTTCTGACTTGGCTGTCACAGTCACCGTGAGGCATTATGCAGGTGTATTGCCATTGATATAAAGGAATCCCCATAACATTTCTTGACCCACTTCTGCTGAATGATTCATTGGCCGAATGTCCTCAGTGTTAGTGCGTCAGAGAGAGGATGTGCAGCTTTGTTCATAATGCCACTCAGTTTTCTTTTAGTTCTCTCCTTCTCTGTGATACCCATGGGGTCAAATGTGCATCCCATAACTGAGCCTGCTCGTTTAATTAGCTTGTTGAATCGGTGGGCCTCTCTTGAAGTGTTGTTACCAGCCCAGCACACCACAGTGAAGAAAATCTCACTGACCATCACAGTGTTGTAGAAGATGTGCAAGATGTCACTTCCCATGTTAAAGAAGCACAGTCTCCTAAGGAAAAAAGAGTTTGCTCTGTCCTTCCTTATATTGTTCCTATGTGTTCTAAGACCAGTCCAAACTGTCATTAATGGGAACCCAAAAGTACTTGAAGCAGTACACCACCTCTACATCCACTCCCTGATTTCTGACCGGATATTGAGGCTGTTTGCTGTGGTGAAAGTCAATAACCAGTTCTTTGGTTTTGCTGAGGAAAGTTGCAGACAATTCTCTTTGCAGCAAGAAATTAACTTTTCCACCTGACTCCTCTCCTCTCATTCCCCTTTATCAACACACCCCATAAGTACAGGAAATTGCTATATTGCTGTTTTGTATTAAACCACACATTGTTACCACCAGATCTGGCTCATTTCTGGTTTCCTCAGGTTTCAAAGTACACACATGACAATGGTGATCCTACTCAAAGCATCCTTGTGCACTTGTGAGCTGGCAAAGTCGCTGACATTCAGCACCGCAAACAATTTAAAGTCAACTTATCAGCAGTCAGCACGGGAGGCTGCCCCTTTGATTCCACGTAGATGAAACCTATGCGTACAAATCTCTTGGGGGGGCCCCCTAGTGGTCGAGGGCCCCTATGTAATGCATACTCTGCACACTCCTCATTTATGCCCCTGTCAGGGAGAATGTGGAAAATCAACATTGATGGCAACTGAGTGTGGGATTCAAATACAGGACACAGCCACTGCCTCACCATTTCTAAAGAATGACCCAGGCACATTACTTTTAATCACAGAAATGATGCACCACAACAACATTGTTGTTTTTATGAGAATTCTGTCATACTGTCTTCACGTGTTTTTATTTATCCAAAGAATGACCCAGGGCCACTGGTAATAATGAATTGTTTATTTCTCATTGTTATTATTTTCTAAAACTGGAGGAAATGCATACATGTTTTTTTTTTCTCTCTTTTTCAGGAAGAACATGGCCTATTTTGGCATTAAAGTTTCATGCATTGAGCCTGGGTTCTTCAAAACAAGCATTATAACTTCAGAGATGTTCAGAAGTAACTTCGAGCAGCTTTGGGAGAGACAAACCGAAGAACTGAAAGAAGAATATGGGAGAGATTATTTAGAAAAAGGTAGGCACCGTGATAATTGTTAACTGTAGTTCACATCTTGAAGAGAATGGCAACACTGTATGGAATGGTGTTAAAAACTTGGAAGAACCAGTTTTTTTTTATTTAATTGAGGAGCAGATCTATGGACCCTAAGTGTTTCTGTGTATGGGATGAGAAATGTGGGAATGCGTGTGTACCGTTACGCAACTTCTAGTTGTTAGGTATGTCAGATTTGTGGACGGTAGTTGCTGATCTCGTCATGTCAATTTACACGACTGAAAATTACCAGGAAGCCTGCTGACGTTCCAGCTCCTATTTTGAATAAAGTCTTGAGACTGGACCTGCCGTCTCTATCCTTATATTATTTTGCTTGTGTCTGTCCGTGCTCGATATAAACAACAGTTGCCACTACTATATCCCTCCACAACAATAGTGAGGAATGCATGTTCCTGGCAGAGTTTTGGTCTTAGGCTTATCTTCAAGTCTTCAGTTCTTCAATGTGACCAATTATCGAGTGTGGTATTTGACTGTTTATTCGGTGCATACTTTGTTACTGACCGAAACTGCATTATGACACTACCATTTTACACCTCCACTTTTCCTTCACTTCAAGGTAAGCCTCCTGCCTTTTTTTACTAACTGAAACTGCATTATGACACTATCATTTTACACCTCCTTTTTCCTTCACTTCAACGTAAACCTCCAGATAAAATGAAAGGGCACATACAGCCTAGCTGCAACCAACAGAAACTGTCTCGCCGACCTACATATTGACACCAACGCACAGTAGCAGAAACATCAACATCACGCTAGACCAACCAGCACAGGCAAGATGCCTTAAGAACAACAAAGATAACGTATGACAAACCATAGAGCGACATTATCTGAAGATCAGCGGCAGCAAGTCTTGCACCTAGACTGTCAACGAAAAATGAAGACGATCAGCAAATTGCCAGACAACAAGAAACATTACGACAGAAAAACGATAGGGATTCCATAACACTGACAACTCAAAACAAGATATTCTCTTTATATTACGACGTAGGCAATTCCCCGTTTGTTTAGCATATTGTATGACTATCACCAAGTCACAACACCAAACATTTAATAACATCTGAGTTTATTTGCCTTACCAAGACCTTCACCTTTCTTTATTTTCAGATATTGTGTGATGGGCACAGGTGAGCTGGTCATTTGGTGGCTTGTTTTGTGTCTCATTATAGTTTGGCTGCTAATTAACGAAAAAGATACAATATAATACAACACAATTTATTTTTGTATAGCCCAAAATAACACAAGGAGTGCCGCAATGGGCTTTAACAGGCCCTGCCTCTTGACAGCCCCCCAGCCTTGACTCTCTAAGAAGACAAGAAAAAACTCCCAAAAAAAAACCCCAGTAGGGAAAAATGGAAGAAACCTCAGGAAAGGCAGTTCAAAGAGAGACCCCTTTCCAGGTAGGTTGGGCGTGCAGTGGATGTCAAAAAGAAGGGGATCAATACAATACACAGAACAGAACAAATCCTCAATACAGTATACAAATAAAAATTTTAGAAGTACGTAGCAGAATTTAACAGTAGATGATATCACATAATATGATTTGGATTTGTTTAGAGTCCTGGAGGCCTCATCCATCAAGCTGCCTCTCCCGTTTGGCCATTCCACGGCTGAAACAGTGCTGGGCCAGCCAATCCGATAAAAGGACCCCTATTTCCCAAGATTCCTGCAATCCTCCATCAGGGATGACTTTACCTTAGGCAGGCAAAACAACTTGGCAGGTGGGCAGTGGCACCAAGTGCCACATTTGAGTACCGAGAAGAGAAACAGAATGGGTGAGGGTTAAGACAACTAGGGGGTTAAAATTAAGGCAAAAGAAGTTAATTAGCAGCAAAAAGTGGTCAGTAATGAAGAAGATAGTTAGAATGAAAACCTGCAGCCACTGCGGCCCTCCAGGACCGGAGTTCGACACCCCTGGTATACTACATTACCTGACGGCCACCCTTCACACATACTGACTTTCGTGTGCCCTGCATTTTCCTTCTTATCGAATATGTTCTGTTAACCTGTTCATGTTACACATTGAAAAATAAAAAAATATTTATTAAATATTAAATATTTTAAATATTCATGCTGTTGTAAGTGACTATAATAACATTCCATACTAGTCATGTGACTATTCTAATATTGAGTCCTCTTACAAATTCACTACTTATTAAAATAATCTCCTTTCTTACTGTAACGTGTGATGTTCTTCTCTCTGTCATCATCATTTCATTAACGCTTTTATTCTTGAGAAATTTTCATAAGCATGATATGCTAGTAAAGTAATAAAGTACCTGTACCTGTGATTTCCTTGGAAACCTGGGCTCACCTTGTGTGTCTCATGCAGCTAGCTCTGTGACTCAAGCTTGATGAGACCTGTAGAAAAGTACATCTCTTCTTAAACTGCAAAATAATATCCATCCATCCATTATCCAAGCCGCTATATCCCAACTACAGGGTCACGGGGGTCCGCTGGAGCCAATCCTAGCCAACACAGGGCACAAGGCAGGAAACAAACCCGGGGCAGGGCACCAGCCCACCGCAGGGCGCACACACACACCCACACACCAAGTTGCAAAATAATATTTTATTTGAAATGAAACATTAGATATAACTTTTTTCAGCGTGAACTAAAAAAAACAATGAGAAAACTGTTCTCCCTACTGGCCTCTTCAGCCCATGAAGACCACCTGCCAACGGTTCCTTTCTAAACACATTAGCAACTTTTTTTCCTTCTTCCCAAGAACCGGGTTTCACTTGCTGAATCATCAAGGTGAAGATGTTTCTTCTTGTTATGGTGGCTCAGACAAAGTTTCTCCCTCTGTTTCCAATTCAATGAAATGCACAAGTTCATGCAACCCTTAGGTTGTGGCTAGGAAAATTCAAACAACAGTCGCTCGACAGCAGTGTATAAAAAAACAAGTCAACTTCCTCTCATGATGTTTCTGCAACGTAAAAATACATCCATCCTACAACCAAAATTGTCAGCCTTGACTGATCCTTCCTCATATACAGGAAAAGAAACTGCTATAGCAGCAATTACGCTCATGTGGTATATCATTTTTGTCTCAGTTTTATTTCAGTTCTGTAGGTATAAATATTAGGAGCGTTAAGTTGCATTTTTTTCCTTTGTGAAATGAATACAAGTATGTAAAGTAATAAACCTATTAAAATTATTTTTAAATTATTACCATATATACCCGCGTTTATGTTCTCCGCCGGATAAATCGGGGCTTGATTTTACTGTATAATTTCCAGCATTTTATAATGTCGGTCGTAAAAGTCGAATGCAGAAAACTCACGCTATTGGTCCAAGAGATTATGATATGCTAACGCCCACCTGAGAGAGTAACCACACTGCCTTTTTTTCTATGTATTGTGCCTACGTGACCACATGGTAAAACCTGAACTATTCTGCAGTGACATTTACACTGTTTTGTGTTTTTTGTATCTCACACCCTCATACACCTTTATCGTAAGAGCATCCCTTATCTACGATGGAGCGATTGATCAGAAGAAAATTTGAAGCTGGTTTTAAATTAAATGTCGTTGAAATAACGATAGAAATTGGTAACTGCGCTGCTGCACCAAAATTCGATGTGTCTGAGAAACTGGTATGAGATTGGAGGAAACAAAAAGATGTAAAAAAAAAAAAAATTTGTGTCGTATTTTTGAATGGCCGTATAAGTTGGAGTCTGATTTTTATGATTGATTTTTCGGGTTTCAATACTCAACTTATACATGAGTATATATGGTAATTATGGATCTAAATCTCTTTTACATAACATGATCTTGTATATCTCATTAAAAGTTACACATTTTAGTGAGAGCCATAATATTCACGGATGTCCATTTTCACGTGTGGTGTTGGCGCGTAACCCCTGCAATTACAGAAACCTTACCTGCAAACCACTTTCAAAACAGTGCCCTCTGCTGGGAATGGGGAGGGGGGTGGCAGTGCCCCAATCTGCCCTTAATGTAGAGACTCTACTAAATTCAATTGTTTCGAACTGAACATCAACTTTTTTTTTATAGTTCACTTCTAATAGTTAATTAGTGACTCCATTTTCAACAAAATTAGGGAGAGATATGAATTTAAAATGTTTCTGCAAGAGTAACAGAAAATTCCTACAAACAAAAGGGATTTCACCTGAGAAGTCTTGATATATAATGGGGAGGCAAAACTACAGAAATGAAGTCCTTTCCAAGAGATAGCATTTCATTTTTGTGACCCCAAGAATAAATCAGGTTGAGAAACATGATTGCAATGCCATAAAAAAGTCTACAAAAAGTTAAGATTCACCGTGTAAAATCAGTTCATTCTTAATTCTTTTTTCCCCTTATTTTATTTGAAGAATTGGCTTACAATCAAGTCGAATTTATACATCCAATGACGTCATAGTCAAACTAGATAAAAAGAAAAAAAAAACATTTGAAAGTTTCAAAATAGAAAGCAGGAACAAAAAAAGGGGTCAAAATCTAACGAAACAGAATTCAACCCCCACCCGATTCTACTTAATTCTTCATCATCCCTAGTCTGGGTGACATGACGTCCAAGTGGTACTACTCCGTGAGGGCTACTTTAGACCCTAAAAAGCCCTGGAGAGTCATAGGTGAAATCAGGTGATGGATATGCAGTGTTCACATTGGTTTGGAGTGAGTGTGTGTGTGTGTCTGTGCACTGTCAGGATCGTCCCCTGTGATGGACTGGTGTCACCTCCAGATTGGCTTACTTTGCTGCAGTCAGAACAGACATCAGTCAGTAAGGGGATGGATGGATGAAATTAGACCTCTGGTTCTGTTGTCAACCACTCACCATTGTATACTATGTCATGACACATCTTGAATTCTGCCTCTAAATCTGAAATCTATCAATTTGTTAACAATGTTTTGCATGTCTTTCTTTGCTTGTAATTCTTACATTTTTTTATTATACCCACAGTTGTGAAAAATGTGGGAAAGCAGATAAATAGTTATTCTGACCCAGACCTGATGAAAGTGGTGAGCTGCATGGAGCATGCTGTTTCAGCTGAACATCCATGGACTCGCTATGCACCTGGATGGGATGCCAGATTTTTTTGGATTCCACTTTCCTACATGCCAACTGTCATTATCGACTACGTATTCAGCCAGACCATGGTACGTATTCAGCCAGACCATGGTCAGACCGGCCAAGTCGGTGTACTGAATTCAGGCTACAGCAGCATTCTTGGAGCTGGGCCTCTCCACTGGGACTGATGATCTGCTAAGTTTTCTGCAAATGTCTAGCAGCTGAAAACAGAGACATAGTTCTGATAAATTGTTATGCAATAAATACCATTTTTCACACTTCTTGGTAACTTCCTCAGACTTTGTAACGTTTACAGGCACAATTAAATATTAAGCTTATAACACATGCACAATGCATTTTGTTACCATTGTTACCTCTGAACAGATGCTTTGCAGTTTGAGGAGACAATGCACTCCTTCTTTGCTCTTCTGTAGAAGTAGATTTTTTGTATTTGTTCTTCTAATACTCTGTTATTTACCCTTTATTGTAATGTCCAAGAATTCGACCTTGAGATTTTGATGAATCTCGACATTTTAGACATCCCTGAGTCCTATTTACTTTCTCGTAGGGAAAGTATTACAGTAATCCCTCGCTACTTTGCGGTTCACTTTTCGCGGATTCACGACTTCACGGGTTTTTAAATATAGTAGTAGTATTTCCTAGTCTAAGAACAACAAAACAAGTTCGGTGACTAAGTGCGTTGTAACACGGGCTGTGATTGGTACATGGGAGGGAGATGACAAATCACAACTTCCCGCTTTCTAATCGGGCCCGTGATTGGTGCTTTGACTGATGCCCAGATCCCACAGTATCTCCCCTTGTCTCTCTGTCGCGGCCATTTTGCTTCAAGCTTTCTCACCGAGCAGTTTACTTTACACTGTACTGTGTGTGATTTTTTTTTTTGTGGTTTCTTTGTGTTGAACTTCGCTTCAATTTTCACCCCCTGCAATGGCTCCCAAACGTGCTCCTTCTTCCAAGGCTGGTGCTGAGCCTAAATGCCAACGAAGAATGATGACGATCGCTGAGAAGGTAACTGTAAACTTATCTACCAATTTCATATTGCTTAACAGTTGTCCCTGTTATTAATAGAGTAAAGGGTGGGTTGTAAACAGTACAGGGAGGGTTTAAAAACGTCCAAATACACGTTAAATAATTAAATAAATATGGTGTCCCTACTTCGCGGAAATTCAGTTATTGCGGCCAGCCTTGGAACCTATCTCCCTCAATAAACAAGGGATTACTGTATAATCATCTAAAAATTTGATTTCGAGAGTTTTAGACCTCCGTGAGTTTTGAAATTATGTCTGTGTGTGTATATATATATATATATATATATATAGTGGAACATGGCCCGGACATAGACAGATGGACAACGGTTTATCACCCAACACACACATGTTTATTCTGTACAATATTTACAAAAGTTTATAAGTCCGTGCACAAACCCAGTGCCTCCAGCACCGATCCCCCAAAGTCCAGGCCTCTCTTCCCAGTGCCTTCCTTCCGGCCGCCTCCGCTCCTCTCTGTCTCGTCTCTCGTCCTCTTCCACCCAACTCTTGACTCCAAATGAAGGGAGGCGGCCACTTTTATAGTAACCCGGATGGGCTCCAGCTGCTCCCCGACACTCCTCCGCGGATACTCCCCTGTGTGGCGGAAATGCCGGCTGCGCACCCGGAAGCACTCCGGGTGTCCCCAGTCTTCTTCCCCCTAGCACTTCCTGGTATGGCGGAAGTGCTGAGGTCCAGAGCTCTTCAGGCACCGGGATGCCCCCTGGCGGTGACCATGGGCTCCTACAGGGTTGGGCTTCCAAGCCCTCTACCTGTGGCCCCCAACACAACCAGGGCAGTCGCCCCCTCGTGGTCTGGAGGAGGCGTGAGCCCTCCTCCGGTCCTCCTGGGCGTCCCGGTTGGGTACCACCCCCAGCCGCCTGCCACAGTTCCCCACCACAAGCTAAGAACCCTAGGGGCCAGCGGCCCGTCCCGCGAGGGCAGGTCCTCCTCGGCGGAAAGCCGACATGCTCCAGTCCAGGGCCCTGTCCTGCAGAATAAAAAACAGAACAAGGGGCGGAGACGTTGCCCTGACGTCGCCACTCGGCGCCTCTCTGCCTTGAATAGGGGAAACGCTCCCCCCTCTGACCGGCACCCCGGTGCCTGCGACCTCGGCCTCCCCCCGGAGACCTCCGTGCCCCCCGTGCTGAGACACCGGACGGGACCGCCCACGGCCCCGTCACCTCAGCCGGTTGTGGGGTTTCCCTCTGCACCCGCAGAGGGTGGCCCTTCACTGGACGTGCGCACCCAGCAGCACGCCCCTTCCTATCGGAGGAACCGGCATTCACCCCTCGATTCCTCCTTTTCCTCTTGGACGCATTGACGGTCTGGGTCTGAGCATGGCGAACGCTCAAATCCAATCCCGTCTGCGTCCCTACAGAGCAACGCGAGACTACCGCGGGCTTAGAGTGCAGGGCACTAGGACCCAGGGCACTCATCAGCCCTTGTCCTGCCAGCCCCTGCAATCTCGCTCTCCTCACCACGCGCACAGCCTGCACCGCCACGTCCGTTGTCGGAGAACTGCTTACTCGATACCGATCGTTTACATCACGGCCAATTTCTGCGGATTCTCCTTTATGCTGTACGGGGACGGCTGTATTCACCTTCCCTGCCGTACTCCTCCGGCCAAAGGCTCCAGCGTCGCGTCGTGCCATTCCTCCGCAGCACGCGGCGTCTCTGATAACGAGACCGCCTTCCCCTTCAGCTTCTGCAGCTCCGCATGGAGAGCACTTAGCACCTGTGACAAAGGCAGCTGTATGGGCTGAAGGCACTCCTCCGGCTCGCGCAGAGCCATTGGCAAGGACAGGAAGACAGCCGACAGTGGGCTTACCTGTCCATCAGCCGCACACGTCGACTGCCTCCTATGGGCCTTTCTCTCTGGCCCAATCGGGTCTCTCTTTGGCACGCGATGGACATTCCTTTGTCCCGCCTCCATCCAATCATCGGCGGGCCCGCAAGACACACCATCCAATCACGTGCCTGTCACAAGGAGGGACCTCCAGTCCGTGGCCATCTTGTCTCCCCCTCTCCAGGTGCGGTGACTTGCCTCCTGGCAGCCTCGCAGCTGCTGCGGTCTCTCGGGCTGCAGCGGCTCCGTTTCCACAGCGTCTCCTGCTGCCGCCTCTGCACTGCCGACGGTGCATGGACCAGCATGCCCCTGCCACGGACGCGGAACCGGGCAGTCCCTGCCTGAAGAACAAAAGGTTAGTCCGACCCCGATGGGCCAACCGCCGTGGGGCAGGGCACTTACCTCCCGGATCCCGTCACTCCGAGCCGCCTGCCTCAGTGTGGCCTTCTTTGTTGCAATGCCAGCCTCGCCGTCCGTTACGACAGCGCGACACTCGGAGCCTGCTGCACTCCGGCAACACCCGTTCTCGTTTCTCCGCACCCGGGGAACATGGCCTTTCTGCGGACCGGCAGCGGTCCGTGGGGAGAACCTCTCCCGCGGGGTGTGTGTGGGTTCCGCTGCTGTGCCGGGCCGTCCACAGACTGATTTTGAACTGCAGGTCCCTGCCTAGAACCAGACAGAGCATCCTGCCGGCTACGCCACTGTGGAACGTGGCCCGGACACAGACAGATGGACAACGGTTTATCACCCAACACACACATGTTTATTCTGTACAATATTTACAATAGTTTATAAGTCCGTGCACAAACCCAGTGCCTCCAGCTCCGATCCCCCAAAGTCCAGGCCTGTCTTCCCAGTGCCTTCCTTCTGGCCGCCTCCACTCCTCTCTCTCTCTCTCTCTCTCTCTCTCGTCTCTCATCTCTCGTCCCTCATCTCTCGTCCTCTTCCACCTGACTCTTGACTCCAAATGAAGGGAGGCGGCCCCTTTTATAGAAGCCCGGATGGGCTCCAGCTGCTCCCCAACACTCCTCCGCGAACACTCCCCTGTGTGGCGGAAGTGCCGGCTGTGCACCCAGAAGCCCTCCGGGTGTCCCCAGCACTTCCTGGTGTGGCGGAAGTGCTGAGGACCAGGGCTCTTCAGGCACCGGGGCGCCCCCTGACGGTGACCACAGGCCCCTACAGGGTTGGGCTTCCAAGACTTCTACCCGTGACCCCCAACACAACCAGGGCAGTCGCTCCCTCGTGGTCTGGAGGAGGCGCAAGCCCTCCTCCGGTCCTCCTGGGTGTCCCGGCTGGGTACCACCCCCAGCTGCCCGCCACAATATATATAATGCTCAAAAAAGTTAAAGGAACACTGTTTAATGAGAGTAAAGCATAAAGTCAATAAGGCTTCTGGGCTATTGATCTGGTCGGTTAAGTGGCAGAGGGGGTTGTTAATCAGTTTCAGCTTCTTTTGTGGTCATGAAATTAACAACAGGTTCACTAGAGGGGCAACAATGAGAAGACCCCCAAAACAGGAATGGTTTAGCAGGTAGAGGCCACTGACATTTTTCCCTCCTCATCTGTTTTTTCACTAGTTTTGCATTTGGCTATGGTCAGTGTCACTACTGGTAGCATGAGGCCATACCTGGACCCTACAGAATTTGGTGGCACAGGTAGTTCAACTCCTCTAGGATGGCACATCAATATGTGCCATTGCAGAAGGTTTGCTGTGTCTCCCAGCACAGTCTCAAGGATATGGAGGAGATTCCAGGAGACAGGCAGTTACTCTAGGAGAGCTGGACAGGGCCCCTCATAGAAGGTCCTTAACCCATCAGCAGGACCCACCAGTATCTGCTCCTTTGAGCAAGGAGGAACAGGAAGAGCATGGCCAGAGCCCTACAAAATGATCTCCAGCAGGACACTGGTGTGAATGTCTCTGACCAAACAATCAGAAACAGACTTCATGAGGGTGGCCTGAGGGCCCGATGTCCTCTAGTGGGCCCTGTGCTCACTGCCCGGCACCATAGAGCTTGATTGGCATTTGCCATAGACTACCAGAATTGGCAGGCCCACCACTGGCGCCCTGTGCTTTTCACAAATGAGAGCAGGTTCACCCTGAGCACATGTGACAGATGTGAAAGGGTTTGGAGATGCCATGGAGAACGTTATGCTACCTGTAATATCGTTCGGCATGAGTAGTTTGGTGGGGGGTCAGTGACAGTCTGAGGAGGCATATCCATGGAGGGACGCACAGACCTCTACAGGCTAGACAACAGCACCTTGACCGCCATTAGATATCGAGATGAAATCCTTGGACCCATTGTCAGACCCTATGCTGGTGCAGTGGGTCCTGGGTTCCTCCTGGTGCACGACAATGCCATGCCTCATGTGGCAAGAGTATGCAGGCAGTTCCTGGAGGATGAAGGAATTGGTACCATTGACTGGCCCCCACGCTCACTCGCCTGACCTCAATCCAATAGAACACCTCTGGGTGGGACATTATGTTTCGGGTCCATCCAACGCCGCCAGGTTGCACCTCAGACTGTCCAGGATCTCAGTGATGCCCTGGTCCAGATCTGGGAGGAGATCCCCCAGGACACCATCCATCATCTCATTAGGAGCATGCCCCCCACCCTGATGTTGTCAGGCATGCATACAAGCAAGTGGGTGACATACAAACTACGTAGTACGATTTGGAGTTGCTGCAATTAAATTTTGTCAAAATGGACTCGCCTGCCTGCTGCATCATTTTTTCACTTTGATTTTCGGGGTGTCTGTGGATTCAGCCCTCTGTAGGATGATAATTTTCATTTCCATAAGACGATGTGCCATCCTTTCATTCCTAACACATTACCCAGTCCATATCGGTAGAGATAGCCAGCAGGAGTTTTTTTCATCTTGAGATCTCATGTGTTTTCAAAGTGTGCCTTTCAGCTGTTTATTTACAATATATATAAATCTATATGTAAAACACTTAATATCTTCACTTTGTTAATACAATTGTATTGTATATTATATTATATTGTATATACTAATCATAGATGTACTTCCACCTTGTGAACATACTTAAGATTATGATCATTCTTATCGTCAGTCTAACAGCTCTGAGGAACTGGGTTCAAAAGCTGGCCAGAACCTGGCCTCTTGAAGACCCTGTAAAAAGTGACTGTGAGGTTGTGTATGATGGCCATGGAATGAATCAGCGTCCTTTCCAAGGCTTATTGCAGTCTTCAGTTGAGACCTTGTAATTTGGAAAAAAGAAAAAAAAAAAAAACTTTGTAAACTCGATAAAGGTCTTGTTTCTGCTTTGTGTCCTATGCTGCTCACCCTAGCTCAGAAAAAGAATGAATGACGAACAGAAAACCATTATTATCATTCAATGGGTATTATGGCCGCAGAGCTAAATGCCTCTGTTACTCTGTAAAACATTTTTGTACAACAAACATAAACCTGAAGGCCAAAACAAAACCTTGAAATCTACTGCCATCTAGTGGCTAGCATGGGCTTTACAGCATTTTAAGGTTTTTACAAATGAATACAGTGTATTAATGAGAAATTTGAATCAGCAGTCTTAAACTAATGACCTTGTGTAGAAAAAGACTTTATTTTAAATGGCATCTTTCCACAATTGTATGGTATTTTAGGGGTAAAGTACCATAGGATGCATGTTTGAAGGTTGAAAAAGAGAGAGGAGAGGGCGTTAGAGCATTGAGTGTACTGGACTGTTATGTTTTACTGGTCAGTGGCACGAATGATGGGGACAGTGGCACGGAACAGAGGCTCGCGCGGCTTGCATTACAGGATACTGATGATCCTGCAAACTCCACGGAATACTAAAAACGAGATAAAAAGTGTCACGGAACAGAGTCGCGCTCACACGAGCCAGAGGCTTGCCTTGCGTTACCGCGTAACCAAAAAGAAAAGACACATCCATTCTGTGGTTTTGCTTCGGATGCAGAACTGGGAGAGCTCGATCGTTTAGACGTTTAATACATTATGATATCACGGGGCTCACAACTGCCGAGTCCACAGGTTTGAGAGCAGGAACCAAGAGGAACTGAAATCGACATGCGGGGTATGTAATGTAAGACATCAGTACACCGGCGAAACAGGGGCGTGCCTCCTGGAGAGTGGGCGGAGTCAAAGAGATGTCGCTAACAGGGGCGTAATCTTACGAGTCTTAGATCGCTGAATCTGTGAGAAGGTCCGGCTGCAGGTCGTAGACTCGGCCTTCCACGCCCCCGGCCTTCCACGCCTCCTGTCTTCCACAGTCCGCCCCCCGAATGCGTCCGTAGAAAGAGAAGGAGAAGAGCTGCTGTACAGTTTTTCCAATTCAAAAAAGAAAAGGAGCTGAAAACGTTTTCCGACACGGAACAATGGCACAACAGAACCAGGTATGGACACACAGAATAAAAAGCTCAGTATATTTAAAGAAACTTTATTTCCATTAAACAAAACTAATGAGATGTACGATTATATACTATATAGCGAATCCAAGTGTTCTCTGTTTATCGTCATTACTGACATATCCTTTTTTTAAGCATATCGTTTTAATTATTTTTTACCTCTTGTATTATTTCTTTTTAATACATTTATATTAACTTTTTCACTTATTTATGAGATGTTATGTAGAGAATCTGCAATGTTAGTGTACAATATGAAAGGTATTTATCTTTATCGTCGTCATTAATGTATGTTAAATATCTTATTTAACTTCATTTTTCTGTAATTAAGTTAGCTTTTTATAAAAGCACGTTAGTGCTTTCTGCCAAATTAATATTACATATTATTTTTGTCTTGATTTCCACAGTCACATTTCTCAATAAAGGCAGAGAATATAAAAACAACTTTGATTACATTGATTAAATATCCAAATGAATACAAGTGCCCCATTTGTAAAAAGCAAAGAGACTACAGCATCCTGCTGCCTGCCTTCAGAGTCATGAAGACCACATTAAGTATGCAGGTAGTGTATGTATGTCAGGAGTGTGTGCTTGCAAACAATACTGACGTTTAGATTTCTGAACTGTTGTTTTTGTTTCAAAGTCATTGTCAACAGTTTACTGTATGTCAGTATTTAATATTTTTCTTTGATTATTTTTTTTTTACCCCTTGTATTAGGGCCTCCCTAGTGTGTGCTTGGTGTGCGGGTGTGTGTGTGTGTGCCCTGCGGTGGGCTGGCACCCTGCCCGGGGTTTGTTTCCTGCCTTATGCCCTGTGTTGGCTGGGATTGGCTCCAGCAGACCCCCGTGACCCCCCTTGACGTAGTTAGGATATAGCAGGTTGGATAATGGATGGACGGATGGATGTATTAGGGCCTTCCAAGTCAGATGAATAGCCATGACTGTGGAATTTCCATGTTGATGGTATGACCATTTCATATTGTAACTATCTTTTTTTGTATGTCTGTATTTAATGTTGTGTCCAGGTTTCCAAAGGACCATTTTGTGGTGTCTCTGTATTTCATCCTCGAGGCCCCCTTCAATTTTAATGAGGTGTGTCTCAACTTTTGTCCTCTCTTCTTTCATTGTAGTATTTGTAGAGGAAGGATTATATCTGGTTGCTGGTTCCAATTTTTGTCACCTTCTACAATTTGTGTTGGATATTTGTGTTATGTTTAATTTATTTTATTATATATTTTTTTTTAATTTCAGCATACTGTCCATAATGGTTTTGAAGTTCCAGAAACGCCTACCTTTCAAAATCCAGATATTTTAAATGTATGTTTATAATGGTTTGCATAATTATTTTTGTAACATTAAATTCCTTTTAACAACATGACTCTGCTCAGTCCTCTTTAGAATGACATGCCAGCTTTGAGAAAGTGCTGGTGTAGAATGTTACTTGAGAACTTCAGCCCCACGGGGTAAATTAAATTTAAATTTCCTTTAATAACTTTTATTCACTTCTGCGGTAATGTGGCAAATATACTTAGCCATATTGTAAATCAAGGAGAAATAGTCAAAATGTTTACCATTATAAACTTAGTGCTTCGTTTTGAAATCACTGAAGTAACTGCTCACATCGGACTGAGCAAGCAAACGCCCTTCTAAATGAAGGCCAAGAACCAAAGAAAAAATTAGAAGGTACAGAAATAATGGACAGCCAGGACAGGGTCATTTATTGTGCTTATTCTTTTGGTTCTTTTTTAACATTTCCTTAGGTAATTATTATTTTCTCTCTTTTCAGGTTTAGACTTTATTGAGCCAATAATGAGAAGACAGAGTAAAGACTTGGCACTACATATGAAATGAAAAAAAAAAATGTCTTGCTATTCTGTTCCATAGCACTGCGTTCTGCAGGTTTCATATCTTTTCTTTTAGAAGAAACGTCAGCCACTCTTCTCCAACATCCAGCAAAGGGCACCGATGAGCAGGTAAAGACACATCATTTTATAAACTTCCATAAGAAAGATGAATTACATTTTGTTGATGCTGGCTTACGATGCCCATGGAATAATGAATAAAATGTATAAAAAGACTTAATGCTTGTCTCAGATGCCGACTGTTAATCGTTAACCAGTAGGAGTCAAAGCCCAAAAGACTAAAAGACTGTTTTACATCTTCTGACAAACTGGAGTACTAGTACAACTCTTAAAGGCCTTAAAACATTTGAAATTCATTGTGTGCTGAGTTAATAATAATGTATGGCTAGAAACACTGAAGACTTGTAGAATCTGTGATCGAAAGCAGTAATGTTAATAATGTATAACAAATTAAATATACTGTACATTATTTTTTTTACTTTCCTTACATTCCTTGTAAATGTGGAGGAAAAGGCTATAAGCTTTATGATTACCATTTAAAGAATTTTCCTTCATTCCTTTTTCTTTTTTTATAATAAAACGTATTACAGCAACATGGAATCCTTCAGCATTTTACTGAGGTAGAGAAGTGGTGTGCTGAGAACATTTCTGTGTTCAGGGGGCACATCACACTCCCTTCATTACTATCAATGGACAAAGACAACATTGAGGAGGCCCATCAGAAATTTGATTTACTATCTGAATTTCCAGAAGAAGAGGAGAGGGAATATGTCCTTAGACATATTTTTTTTTCACATATGGAAGACATGCATCTGTTTTCAGATAATGTGAGAGGAAAAATGAAAATGACTGTGTTTTGTGAGAAAATGTAGCAAACATACATGTCCCTCTTTGTTCAGTTACAACCTACAATTCTTGATTTATATATTTTATATATTCTTTAACTTTTTTGTAATAAATGTTGCAAACCAACTTCATCTTTACAGTCCATTGTCTCAGATCTGCACTTCTTAGTGTTATGTCTTAAAATAATGTTTTATAGGATAGGGCAAGGCAATTTTTATTAATAAACCACATTTATAACAGCAGACAGAACTGAACCAAAGTGCTGTACAAGAAAAGGTAAAAGAAGCAGTTCAAATATACTGTACTAGCTAACCTGCGGCGTAGAATACACCGCATAATTATGTATCGATGGGTGAACACCTCCTGAAAGACACAGTTGTCCAAATGGGGTTGGTTTTGAGGATACGACTGTAGGTGAATGAAAAGATGTAACAGAGGGCAACATACAATACAGCGTTTTACACGCTGCATACAGCGATTCAGATTCGCGAAAAACTGTTTTACACGCCGCATACAGCGATTCACATCCGCGACAAATATGATTCTTCTTAGATGGTGCTGTCGCGTCCACCCACACTCTCGAAGCATACACACTGCCTGGTAATGTGCCTGCTCACAAGAGCAACCAACAGAGACCCTCCCACCAACTGTAAGACCATGGGACACCCCTCACAAACTGTTCTACACGCCGCATACAGTGATTCACATCTGCGACAAACAAACTGTTTTACACACTGCATACAGCGATTCACATCCGCGACATGATTTTTCCTAGATGGTCCTATCGCATCCACCCTCGCACTCGAAGCATACACACTGCCTGTTCATGTGCCCGGTCGCATGCCGCATCCACCCTCGTTCTTGAAGCATACACACCGCCTGGTCATGTGCCCGCTCGCAAGAGAAACTCACGGAGAGCCGCCCACCAGTTGCCTGTGTGTGTGCCTCTGTCCGTCTCTGGCGCTGCCTCTGTGTGAACCGGTCAGGCAAGGTCAGCTACCGAGAGAGCGTCTCGACTGGTGCAGGGCCTGCATTGGTGAAGCAGATGAGACGGTAAAGAAACAGAGGCACAGGGCTTATTGGTTTTTAAGGACTGCTTCCTTCATTGGGTTTTAACCAATGCACGGAACGAACCAACACACAATCATCTGTGCAAAGCTCAGGCGCGGAGGGTGGAATGGGAGGAGAGGAGAAGGATGTCCACTCCGCTCCCTCTGTCATGCTAGTCTGCTGATTTCTCGTTCAGTATACACTGCCTGCTCATGTGCCCACCTCCAACTCATCACTCGAGTCGTTGTCGTCTTTGTACAGTCCAGATGCACCTGTGACTCACGTAGACTTTTCATTTGTCTGTGCGGTTTTGGCTACCAGGTTGGTAGCGAGGTCGGAGGGGGGTGTGTACAATACGCATGTTTGTCGCGGATGCAAATTGCTGTATGTAGCGTGTGAAACAGTTTGCTATGGTGCACGTGGTCGTGCGTCGTAACCGAAAACTCGTTTTTTAAAGACTGCTCACTTCATTGTGTTTTAACCTCAGTTGTAAAGGAATGTTTTAAGGATCCCATGGGATACCCCTCGCAAACAGTTTTACATGCTGCATATGGCGATTCACCTCCGCGAGAAACATGCCTCTATTAACAGTCAACGTGGGTCAGAGCTGCATGTGACCTCTACGACAGACGAATATAAATGATGCCGGTTTTTCTGTGTCGTCGCGTCCGAGTTGGTGGGCGTGGCTGTGTGAGTTGTCGTCGTATCCAATGGTCTTGGAGTTGGTGGGCGTGGCTCCTTCCTGCGTGCGCCATAGGTATCTCACTTGTCGGCGGTTTAGTGAATCCACGCCCCTTCCGGCGTGCTTTCCATGGTTGTCTTGCCTTTCCATGGGTGTCTTGCCTTAGTGAATTATATATATAGATGTAAACATCACAAGACTGCAAGAATAATCAACCATTACATAAAAGATAAACTTAAAATACCCATATATACATATTTCTAATTATGAATGTATGTGAGCCAACATATACAAACAATGTCAACCTCTTGCACGGTCAAATGGCAGCATGAAGAAATAAGACTTTAATGATGACTTAAAAATGGCCTGTGTTGGAGCAAACCTAACATAATAAGGCGAGCCATTCCAGAGAAAATGAGCACCACTGCAAACACCCGATTCCTCCTTTGCTTCAGCCTCGACCTCAGCACAACTAAGCGCATCGGGCTAGTAGATCGCAGGGCTCTTGTTGGCACATACAAGTGAAGAGGTTTCAAGAGGCAAGATGGGGCTGATCCATTCAAACATTTGAAAACAAGAAATAGAATTTTAAAATCAATTCTGAAATGGACCAGAAGCCAATGAAGCGATGTCAGTATTGGTGAAATATGGACACACTTACGAGAGCCATTTAATAGGCAAACATCAAAGTTGTGGAATAGTTGTAGGTGTTGTAACAGGGCCTGACCAACACCTACATACAAAGAACTGCAGTAGTCCAAATGAGATGTTGTAAAAGCTTGGATGGCCTTTTCAAGATCACTGAAAGAAAGAAAAGCCTTTACCTTAAAGTCTCGGCTGGAAAAAGCTTCATTTAACCTTACAATTTATCTGTTTGTCGAGTTTGAATGAGCTGTCACAGATCACACCTGGGCTAACTGAAGCTTTATGATACGTACTAGACATTAAGCCCGTTATAATAACGGGCGCTAGAACAGTAGTGCATAAACATTAGTAGGAACAGTCTATATTAAATGGCAAGGGACCTTGACCTCATTCTGTTTCTTGTCTTAATTTTTTTTTTTTGTCAAAAATATTTTTTCAAGAAGCCTAAAGTAAAATAATAATAAAAATAAAATAGAAACGTACATGACAATACAGTAAGTATAATTAATATTGCCTTAGTGTAAAACTTTGTAACAATCTGTAAGACACAATATCTGAAGAAGATATTTAGGTAAAATTTTCAATTTTTTTACCTCATGAAATTTTTCTGTACAATTTTTCATTATAGACAACATTTCTTGTAAAAATTCTGTCTGAGTTTGGCAACAGTTTGCCTTGTTCAGGAATCTGTACAACCTTGACAACAACATCTGGAAAACTTCTAACTCTTGATAATGCAACATAAAACTGACCATGGCTGAATACTGGTTCTGGCAAGTAAATGCCAACCCTTTCTAAGGTTTGCTCTTCTGAGTCTTTCACTTTTAGCGTTTTTCTGACAGTCATTTTCTTTTTCTTCAATCGATCTATTTGCTCGTATTTTTCTTTGTCTTTCAGCGTTTCTTTTGTTGATGTTTACTTGTTGAGCTGACCGTTCCAGGAGATGTTGCTTATATAGGATTTGATTGTCTGTGTCTTTTGTCCTACTTGATGTGTCCTTTTTTTGGGTGGCATGTTGTTAGTAAATACGTCCATAATATTTTCTCTTACAGTAATACTGGCTTGTATGTGGCTGAAATATGCATCCTTTAATATGTCTTTAATTTTCTCTCGCAGTAATACTGGTTTGTATTTCCATAAAATGCCTGTAATTTTCTCTGACAGTAATACTGGCTTTGATGTCCGTAATATGACTTTAATTTTCTGTCACAACAGTGGGCAATCAGCAGAGTGTCCCCAGCAACTGATGTAATGTGTGGTGTGCTGCTTATAATCGTACTGTGCAATTCCCCAGCAAGTATTTTAATCTGTGGGGGCGTGCAACTGATTATTTTGTGTGGCGTCTCCCCAACAACGGATTTTATGTGCGCTGCCGCGACTACCCAATCGGCACTCTCCCCAGCAATGGTGTCCTTTATATCTTATCATGCGCGGCCGTGGCAAGGCCATTCACTGTGTGCCCAGCTTCCAGTGTGTGTGCTTTATTTGCTTATTGTGCATGGCGGCGGCGGCTAGGCCATTCACTGCGCGGCCAGCTTCCAGTGTGTGTGCGTCCACGTGCCGAGCGCATGGGCGGGGCACGGTACAATGTGTGGAGCGGCCCGCTCATGCGCACTTCACCAGAAGACACACACACGGACACCTGGACGCACACAGGGGTTTTATTAAAGAGGATATGGCAAGGGGTCCAAGAGCAACATCAGATACACTCAAACTTTCTTAACTTTTGGACACTATGCATGATCACAGTTTTATTATCATTTAGATTAAGAAGATGCATTGCCATCCAGGTTTTAATATCATTCAAGCACGCATGGAGTGTCTGTATTTTCTCACTTTGATTTTAGTGGCAAATATATTTAAGTGTCATCAGTATAGAGAAGCCATACTTGTTAACAATGGAGCCTAAAGGTAACATGCCTATCAAAAAGATAGCTGGTCCAACAATGGAACCCTGCGGAACCCCACAAGTAAGAGGAGCTACAGAGGATGAGAACTCACCCAAATGAATAGTAACGCTCCTATTTCTCAGATAAGATTTAAACCATTGCAGGGCATTACCTTGGATGCCTACAAACTGTTCAAGGCTGGATATAAGAATCATAAGATCCACGGCATCAAAAGCTGATGTAAGATCTAGCAGTACAAGAATGGCAGAATCTCCAGCATTAGTAATTGGGAAGAGGTCACTGTTAGCCTTTAACAAGGATGTTTCAGTGCTGCAAGAACATCTGTATCTGGATTGGAATTTTTCCAAAATACTATTTTCATCGAGAAATATTTGAGTTAGGACAACATTTTCTAAGACTTTAGATAAAAACGGCAGTTTAGAAATTGGCCTGAAACTTGACACATTAGAGGGTCTTTATTTTGTTTTTTATAATGTTTCTGCACCACAACGTGTTTCAAGGCAGCAGGTACACAACCAGAAATCAAGCTAGCATTTATTAAGGTAACAGTACTTGGTCTGACAGAATCAAAAAACCCCTTAACTAATCAAGAGGGGGCTCGGTTCAGGGGGCAATTTGTAGGATTCAGGCGTTGCACCAAATCTGACAAACAGAGACGATGACACACACAGGCACAAAGTGGTCAAAGACAGCTGAACACACTATGGGAAGAGATGAATCCTTAGCAAGCAGTGAAACCGATGACCTAATAACGGTAATCTTATTTACAAAAAAGTACATCTCCGCCTGGAGAGTAAGTTGGGGTATGCGACAAATGACAAATTCCTAATACAAGAAATGGTATATGGCGATTAAAGGATTCAAAATCACTAAAAATTGATTTGTAATTATTGCATCAACCCAAACAAAACATTTTTAAAGTTAAGTTTAAAATCTGTTAGTTCAGTTCCAGAATAAATAAAAAAGACGGTTTATGGAAGTGCAACTTTCAATAATGCAAATTTTTACATTTCTTTAGAAAAACAAACGATATAATATCTATTAAGCAATTTAAGAGATTTGCTTCACTTTTTTTGATAAGTACATACTTATAAGTTAGGGTCCCAGGGAGAACAAGTACGCATTAAAATTAAAAACCAGGTAAACGTTTGAAAGTTTAATAACTCCACTTGAAATTTATCAACCTTATAGCAGCAGCAGCGTAGATCAAAATTAAGAAAACACAATTCAAGACAGACAATGGAAATGAAGGTATGAACTGTATAGTAAGCTGGATCGTTTAAAAAATTGTTCAATATAAACAATTTTAAAAGTTTATTTTACTGAGAACTCGAAAGTTTTGACTTTATATTTCATGCATGTTGATTGCTTTGTTGTGTTATTGATCATCATTTATTTTGTAACATAATAAATTAACGTCATTAACGGAATTTTCCTTTATTGGACGAGGTTCCAGAAATAATGTCAAGACATGCCGTTTAGTACAAAAGTACCATAAAAATAATTTCAAATATTTTGAATGATAGAATTCACTATAATAGCAGTTAGAGCAAACACATTCATATTTAGTATGGTGTTTCCTTAATCTAAAAATATGTTATGTCCTCTTTCTTTTAACTATATCGAATCCTGACTCATAAATTATAAAACTGTTTTTTGTTTCTAAAAGTAAATACGGGAGTAATACCATAAAGAGAATCTCGGATTCTTGTCTCGTGATTGCAAGAAGTCATATTAATATCGTCTTTTAGGGTTACATGGTAAATCAACGTTACTAGTTTTTCAACGAAAGCGAAGTGACAGAGGACGGACGCGAATGCTGGGGGCGTGGTGTGGAAGGCAGGAGGCGCGGAAGGCAAGGGGCGTGGAAAGCCGAGTCATCGACCTGCAGCCGGATAACAATTGGAATCTGGCCGAGGCTAAAGTTCAGGCTATCTCGCCTGTAGCTATAATCTATTGAAGCAACGGGTCACCTCTAAACCTATCTTTTGGGTCCTGCCCTCCCGGCTATCTATCTATACATTGCTCCTTAATTTGCAGCAAGTGTCAAACATTAGACGGCTTAACTCCGTGTGGCCCTTTGTAAGAAAATAACGCCCTCCTAACGTTTCGAACCTGCCAGACCTCCATTGGGGAGCTGCCACACTTCCGCCTTATATTGCTGGGCACGCCCACTGCGCACCCTCTTTTAATACACCAGTTGACGTACAACCGGACGTGGAAACTAATTTGAGTTTTTAAAGAAACTTCAGGTAACGACCGACCGACAATCTAACAGGATGGCTTTGAGTGCGCGTGTCTTTTGAATGTCACCCGTGATGCAGTCTAATGTCGACTTGCAGGCGAGTACGAGCTGGTAGTTGGTGCGTCTGCTGCTACCTGTCTTAAGGGGATGGCTGCGCCTTTTTTGTTATTACAAATACTGAGAGACTCGAGTGCATTTTTTGGGTTCGTTGTTCTTTTCCAGTTTTAGTATTGGAGCTGCGCTGTGGCTGCTGGTTTTCATTAACTCTTTCAGGGCAGATGTTGACTTTTGTCAAATTTCAGGAGTAGAGGATGATAATCAGCTATAAATTGCAACAAAACTCACCCTTATGTTTTAGTTTGACTCTCTTTGCTAGAAGGAAAGTTACATAGCCTTGTTGATTGAATCTCGATTCCCTACGCGTGCATAAGTAGCGAAGAGTATTCAACCTCAAAAATGGCACCAACATCTGGCGAGAGACCAAAGCAAATGTGCAAAGCAAAATACTCCATGGACGTTTTACGTAATTTTGTTGAGTAGGACTCTGAGTTTGATGCAAGTGATCTGGAGATGGATATAAAAAACGAAAGAGAGGGACCAGCATCATCTCGATCGGTCCCCAGCTGATCGTGGTTCTGAACATTTTTGTGTAGCTGATGCACCTACAGCAGCGTTGGCCTGGGAAGACCACCACTTATGATGACAAGAGGTACAAACCATATTGCGTCACACTGCGAATGCCACCACCACCCACCTGCTGTGCGAAGGCAGCCAGGCAGCTGGCCCACCGTGCATTCCTGTTGACCAACGAGGTGCCCCCAAGCAGCCACTGCCGCCAGAGATGCTGAACATATGCCAACAGCAGCCACAGCACATAGCAACTGACATTTTATGTTGACTTGTGTGTGAGACCATTGCTTTATGTGCTTTCAAGAAAACTGAGTTTTTTTGGAAAAAATATTCAGCCCTCAAAGAGTTAATTACATTCATTTAATTAAGTCAGCGCTTTTCCTGTTCAAGTTGATTTTGCACGTTTTGAGAAACATTTGCAACTTTTACGAAATTCTCGTGTATGTGTCTGATGTAATATGTTTATTTCAATCACATATATTAATATTTAGGAATGTGGTATCTGGGATATTTTATTAAGTGCAGTTTCTGAATTGCTTTGCCACAGTTGAACCATAGGTGTCTTTGGGGTAGGCGTAGAGATTTAGGGTTTGGAATGTGAAAAAATAAGTACATCCCACAAAATGACTTGGCTTTTTTTAACATATGTTGACAAAAATAAAATGTGATCTCCATCTATACAGTATCTGTAGATAAACTTGATGTAATGGACCGGGGTTAGGCAGTTTGGCTAATTATTTATTCCAATAAAAAATGAAAAGATATTCCATTTCCATCTGTGGAAAAAGTAAGTCTATCCTTGACCCCAGCAGCCTCAAGTCAGCATTTCCTATAACTGTCTGGCAGTTTCTGACATTGACTCCCACACACAGAGTTCTTTTAGCTGTACAATGTTTGAGGCGTATTTTGTGTGCACAGCCCATTTCAAATCCCTCCACAGCTCCTCGATTCGAGGTAAATCTGAGCTTTAACTGGCTATTCCAAAACCTTCCATTTCTAAATGGTGGATTTACTGTTATGTTTAGAGTCATTGCCATGTTGCAAGGTCTACTTTCAGTTGAGTTTCAGTCTTCTGACAAATGGTCTCACATTATCCTCAAGCACCCTCTGGTACAATGAAGTATTCATTTGGTGAGCTGAACAGGCCCTGATGCAGCCACAAACCGTAACATTTCCATCACTATGCTTTACAGTTGCTGTCAGGTTCTTCTGGTGAAATTCTGGCTTTGTTTTTTTCTGTAAACCTGTGTTCGGGTATGGTGACTCTTAACTCTTCACTTTGCCTCGCCTCTGCAGGGCACATTGTTCTAGAAATCCTGGACTTTGCCTAGGTGTTCATGGTAGATTTTTGTCTCACCCAGAGGTTCTTTCTGGACTGCGTTGGTTTCCTCCTTGTACTCCTTCCATGTAGCCATACCACATGCACCGCAGTAGAGGTCGGCCCCCTGAAGCAAAGCATAGTTGGTCCAGGCCAATACTTGGATGGGAGACCATTTAGAAAAAGCATGGTTTGCTGCTAGAAGAGGTGTTGGTGAGGCCAGCAGGGGGTGCTTACCCTGTGGTCTGAATGAGAATGCCCCAGTGCAGTGATGGAGACCTTGTGCTGTAAAAATGGTGCCATCCTTCAGATGAGACATTAAACTGAGGTCCTGACTCTCTGTGGTCATTAAGGATCCGTCAGCATCCTTTGTAAAAAGTAGGGTGTGTCTCAATGTCCAAGCTAAATTGCCCAACATAACTTAGTCATTCTGGCCCCCTAATCATCCCCTGTCTCTAATTGTCTAAGTATCTCTCTCTCTCACCACTTTACCACCTAACAGCTAAGGCAGGGCGAGTGTACTGATGCAAAATATCTCTCATCGCATCATCCTGATGAATACTTCACATTGGTGGTGGATGAAATGGCCCACCACTCACTATGAAGGGTGCTTTGAGTAGATGAGAAAAGCACTATATATATGTATAGAATTATTATTATTATTATTTATGTAGATCTAAATTGCTCCGCCTCTTTCTAATGGTAGACTCATGCACTTTGACATCAGCAGTGGCAGGAGCTAGCGGTAAGTCTTGTAATGAAATTCTAGTTCCTTAGAGATTTGTTTCAGCAACCTGCATTCATTTCCTGGGCCGAATTTGCTGGCATGTTAAATCGGCAGTTGTTTGAAATCTTCTGGATGGTGGAATGGTTGATATCCAGTGTTTTAAAGTTCTGTTTAAATTCCTCCCCAGACTCGTAGGTTTCTATAATCTTAATTCGGGTCTTGTTCTGAAAGCGATCGCCACTTGAGACGGCCTTCCCCTCGCCCAAGCACTAACCTTAAGGTCAATAAAATAGGTCCCTGATGTTAAGTCACTATTTTAGGGCTAAAATGATAACAGAAGGCGGCACGGTGGCGCAGTGGGTAGCACTGCTGCCTCGCAGTTAGGAGACCCGGGTTCGCTTCCCGGGTCCTCCCTGCGTGGAGTTTGCAATGTCTCCCTGTGTCTGCGTGGGTTTCCTCCCACAGTCCAAAGACATGCATGTTGGGTGCATTGGCGATTCTAAATTGTCCCTAGTGTGGGGGTGTGTGTGTGTGCACTCTGTGGTGGGCTGGCGCCCTGCCTGGAGTTTGTTTCCTGCCTTGCGCCCTGTGTTGGCTGGGATTGGCCCTGTAGTTAGGATGTAGCAGGTTGAATAATGGATGGATGGATGATAACAGAAGTGTGAAACCTACTTATATACCTAATGTTAATTATTGTGAAACAACCAATTGGAGTCTGCTTTCTGAACAAGAGCCATTCTTTCTGAAGACCTCAGGGGGCTCTTTTGATCTAGTCATGGTGATAACGCACAGCTCAACAACAAAAGTCAGATTAAACTAAATGTCTGAGGTTTACATAAGATTGATTCAAACAAGATCCTCTCCAGTGATCTAATCATTTGCACCTCATGTGGTGTACCTGACTCTTTTTTCACGTAGCTGAGGTAGTGATAAATGTGCAAATGCATTCATTCCACATGAAAAATGTGCATCTATGTTTATTGAGTGGACTACAAATTGTAAATGTGGCCAGATGTTTGTTGTATTATATAACCATCATCTACAGATACTATTTAAGCAAAGATCACATATTCATATGTCCACATATTTCAAAAAAGAAACTTGTAATTACATTTTCACATGTCTATATTCTTTATGGGCAGCATGGTGGCGCAGTGGGTAGCACTGCTGCCTCGCAGTAAGGAGACTTTGATTCGCTTCCTGGGTCCTCCCTGTGTGGAGTTTGCTTGTTCTCCCCGTGTCTGCGTGGGTTTCCTCCCACAGTCCAAAGACATGCAGGTTAGGTGGATTGGCGATTCTAAATTGTCCCTAGTGTGTACTTGGTGTGTGGGTGTGTATGTGTGTGCACCCTGCCCGAGGTTTGTTTCCTGCCTTGCGCCCTGTGTTGGCTGGGATTGGCTCCAGCGGACCCCTGTGACCCTGTAGTTAGGATATAGTGGGTTGGATGATGGATGGATGGATGGATAGATATATTCTTTATGGCAGTTCCAACTTATTGATCATGCCCCAAATTATGACTCATGTATTTCTCTTCCTCCCCTGAACTTAATTTCTGGCTTTGTGCCTGAGGTAAGCATATATGAAGATTGGGCATTGAGTAGGTGTCACACCTCTGTGTCTTCAGCGCTGGATTAAGCATGTTATGCTCGTCACTATATAGCACAGATAGTGACAGGGACAAACCCCTTTGAGTATACAGTGGCTTGCAAAAGTATTCGGCCCCCTTGAACTTTTCCACATTTTGTCACATACAGCCACAAACATGAATCAATATTATTGGAATTCCACGTGAAAGACCAATACAAAGTGGTGTACACTTGAGAAGTGGAACGAAAATCATACATGATTCCAAACATTTTTTACAAATAAATAACTGCAAAGTGGGGTGTGCGTAATTATTCAGCCCCCTTTGGTCTGAGTGCAGTCAGTTGCCCATAGACATTGCCTGATGAGTGCTAATGACTAAATAGAGTGCACCTGTGTGTAATCTAATGTCAGTACAAATACAGTTGCTCTGTGACGGCCTCAGAGGTTGTCTAAGAGAATATTGGGAGCAACAACACCATGAAGTCCAAAGAAAACACCAGACAGGTCAGGGATAAAGTTATTGAGAAATTTAAAGCAGGCTTAGGCTACAAAAAGATTTCCAAAGCCTTGAACATCCCACGGAGCACTGTTCAAGCCATCATTCAGAAATGGAAGGAGTATGGCACAACTGTAAACCTACCAAGACAAGGCCGTCCACCTAAACTCACAGGCCGAACAAGGAGAGCGCTGATCAGAAATGCAGCCAAGAGGCCCATGGTGACTCTGGACGAGCTGCAGAGATCTACAGCTCAGGTGGGGGAATCTGTCCATAGGACAACTATTAGTCGTGCACTGCACAAAGTTGGCCTTTATGGAAGAGTGGCAAGAAGAAAGCCATTGTTAACAGAAAACCATAAGAAGTCCCGTTTACAGTTTGCCACAAGCCCTGTGGGGGACACAGCAAACATGTGGAAGAAGGTGCTCTGGTCAGATGAGACCAAAATGGAACTTTTTGGCCAAAATGCAAAACGCTATGTGTGGCGGAAAACTAACACTGCACATCACTCTGAACACACCATCCCCACTGTCAAATATGGTGGTGGCACCATCATGCTCTGGGGGTGCTTCTCTTCAGCAGGGACAGGGAAGCTGGTCAGAGTTGATGGGAAGATGGATGGAGCCAAATACAGGGCAATCTTGGAAGAAAACCTCTTGGAGTCTGCAAAAGACTTGAGACTGTGGCGGAGGTTCACCTTCCAGCAGGACAATGACCCTAAACTTAAAGCCAGGGCAACAATGGAATGGTTTAAAACAAAACATATCCATGTGTTAGAATGGCCCAGTCAAAGTCCAGATCTAAATCCAATCGAGAATCTGTGGCAAGATCTGAAAACTGCTGTTCACAAACGCTGTCCATCTAATCTGACTGAGCTGGAGCTGTTTTGCAAAAAAGAATGGGCAAGGATTTCAGTCTCTAGATGTGCAAAGCTGGTAGAGACATACCCTAAAAGACTGGCAGCTGTAATTGCAGCAAAAGGTGGTTCTACAAAGTATTGACTCAGGGGGCTGAATAATTACGCACACCCCACTTTTCAGTTATTTATTTGTAAAAAATGTTTGGAATCATGTATGATTTTCGTTCAACTTCTCACGTGTACACCACTTTGTATTGGTCTTTCACGTGGAATTCCAATAAAATTGATTCATGTTTGTGGCTGTAATGTGACAAAATGTGGAAAAGTTCAAGGGGGCCGAATACTTTTGCAAGCCACTGTATAACACTCATCTTCAGCATCGCAGGGTCTGTGGGTATTAGTTAGTCGTAGTAATTGACCTCTGGAAACACAGAGCGAGACATAAAGGACTCGGAGTATTCTTGACACAGAGTATCATCTTGTCTTGGTGAGGCACGGTGACACAGTGGCTATGTCTGCTTCCTCAATGCTTAGGTCACATTTTTGGCCACAATAATCAGTCCAACATAGTTGACAGGTTCTTTCCTAGCCCCTAGGGACACTTAAAAGACTATTGCACCATTATAATACACTCAAAACTAGTTTTGATTTCTCCTTCCCCACTGACTTCAATACATTTTGCAGAGTTCGTGAAGTATCCAATTGCAGTCAGGACAGTTTTAGGCCTCTGACAGATCTGAGCACCTCAGACATTGAGTCCCGGAAGCCTGTTTGTATTCAGGTGAGAAACACAAAGGCGTTTATTTTTACTGCTTGTATTAGGCCTTGTTCACACGGGCGTTAAAATCGAGCGTTTTTTTTGCGTTCGTAGCGTCCGGTGAGCGCGGATCAAGCGCCGAGTGTTTTCTACACGTAGGAGTCAATGAGAGTGTTCACACGGGCTTTGGTGACGTGCGTTTGTCCGGCTGCGCGTTTATACGGCATCAAAAAAACGTTGCATGCAGCTTTTTCTTGGCGTTCAAAACCCAACGAACGCAAGGAAACCGCTTCTAGTTTGTTTTCTGCGCGTTTATTTTACGCTTCGGAGGACCGGATATATATATATATATACACAACATATATATTTTCATATACAACATATATATTTTCATATTGCTTATTTTATTTTATTGTCTCATGTAATTTGTAAACCATGAACCTATTAATTTATGTTCTAATATAATATTTGATAACAATTATGTAGGGGGGGCAATCCAGTGCATAACACCGGTGTAAGCGCACACTCGACTACTGTTTCCTTACCTCAAAGTGACAAGTAGTCTCTCTTCGGGGCTAACACCAAGTCGCATATTGGTTGATCGGCGTGCAATGTGGCATTGCACCAGCTGCAGCAGACAATCAAAAGTGGAAACCGACATCCGACAGTAATTAAAAAACTTGCGCAGAAATTTTCGCATTTCTTCATAAAGCACAAAAAAACTTCCTTTAACCCGACGTTGTGCAGTCAGAGGATGAACCCAGTAGCGGCGGCGATTTTTTCTCTCCCTACGTCGCCGTATTACGAGTATTTTTAAAACAAGAAGATTAATATCTAACATAGCAAAATGGTCCATATTGAAAGGAAGCACCTCAAATTAAACGACAAGGGCTTTCATATCCAGTTCCCGACACTGCCTCCACAGGTTAACACACAAACTACAATTTGGGCTGCAGGCTGGCGTTAGACAGAGACAAACGAACGCCGGTGTAGAAGTCAATCGATCGCCACCACAAAAAGCAACATAAACGTCTAGGACGTTCAGAGCAAGTTCGTTTATCCAAAAACTTAACGCCCGTGTGAACAAGGCCTAACTGTACAGTTAAATAATTTACTAACTGGATTCAGTAGACACTTTTAAAGTGATGAGTTGTGTTACCTAGGAAATAGATTTATTTTATTATTTCACGCAAAAAAATTAAAACTCTCTCTCTCTAGTAACCAATAACAAAAGACATCCATTCTGTGGTTTTGCTTCGGAATGCAGAACTGAGAGACCTCGATTGTTTAGACCAGGGGTGTCGAACTCCAGGCCTGGAGGGCCGCAGTGGCAGCAGGTTTTCATTCTAACCCTTTTCCTAATCAGTGACCAGTTTTCACTGCTAATTAACTCCTGTTCCCTTCATTTTAATAGCCTCATTATTTAATTCCATGGCTTGTTGGTTCTCTCATTCTGCCACAGCAGACATTTCCAGAACTGTTGATTTTTCTGTTTTTTTTTTAAGGCCACCGTCAGAATGTTTTGGTGAGCTGAGAGATCAGCCTAACTGAGACCTCCACCTTTCATTATTTTCACATATTTTGTGATGGGCACAGGTGAGCTGGTCATATGGATTCTTGTTTTGTGTCTCATTATTGTTTGGCTGCTAATTAAGAAAAAGGAAACAACTAAGGGGCCTGAGTCACGGTACTTAAAATTAAGGCAAAAGAAGGTAATTAGCAGCAAAAACTGGTCACAAATTAAGAAGATGGTTAGAATGAAAACCTGCAGCCACTGTGGCCCTCCAGGACTGGAGTTCAACACCCGTGGTTTAGATGTTTAATAAATACTGAATACACGGGGCTCAGAACTACAGAGTCCACATGTTTGAGTGCAGGAACCATTAGGAATTGAAATCGACATGCTGGATGTGTAATATAAGCCGTCAGTACACCGGTCGAAACAGGAGTGGCTCCTGGAAAGTGGGCGGAGTCAATGATGTTGCTGACAGGGGCGTAATCTTACAGGTCTCAGATCGCTGAATCTGTCCGAGGCTTCAGACTGTCTTGCCTGCAGCTGGACTCTATTGCCGAGTTCGACAAAATTCCTATCCATTCCTCTGTTTTCAGCAACTTCAAATTCAGTGTATTTCGCTGATCACCAGTGACGTCCAAAGCCACAGTGTTTTTTTTACTTGAGTTGTAGGTTACGTTTGCTCCTACCATTTGAACTTATCACATGCCATTATTACCATGTGTTCTGGTTCCCTGCAATCTGGTACGGGAAAAAGGAGAGCCGGACGAGTGGTTTTGGTCATAGTATTTATTTGTTCTTTTTGAGTTATTTCCCAGTTTGGCCTGTTTTTTTATAATTTGGATTGTTAACTTACGTAACCGTTCTGATTCTGCGTAGTAATTGTATTCCTAAAAAAAAAATAAAAATATGGAACTTTACAGGCCACATGGACCAGGAGATGGTTGTCAGTAAGAATATAATTGCAAGAGTTATCACCAGAGAGACTGTAATACTGTTGCTGAAACAAAAATGCTAACCAAACGTAGAATAGCCAGAAGTCAGTAAACCTAAGAATCCCACTTGGAAATGCACACTAAAAGACTCTCATTATGAATTCACAGTATTGGACAGCATATAGCAGGCACCCTGAGAAACGATGTGCAACAGAACCTCAAAATGGTGGTGCCCACAGAAAACAACAACAACATTTATTTCTTTAGTACATTTTCATACAAATGATGTTGCTGAAAGTGCTTTATAAGAAGAAAGGAACGTTTATAAAAAATAGAAATATAAAAATAAGATTAGGCAATACTAAGTAACAAAAAATAAAGTAAGGTCTGATGGCCGGGAGGACAGAAAAAACAACAAAAAAAAAACTCCAAAGGGCTGGAGGAAAAAAAAAAACACAAAATCTGCGGGGGTTCTGAGGGCATGAGACCACCCAGCCCCCTCTAGGCAGTCTACCTAACATTAATGATCTCAATCAGTCCTCCGGTTTACAGGCTTCACATGGAACAATTAGAGGATGATGGTCATGTGGATTTCTGGCCTTCAATCCATCAATGTAAGGACTGCACGGTGCTCTGATCAGGTGGTGGTGGGGCAGAACGCCACCACAGAAAACCAGGAAAAAGAACAGCAGAGAAAGTAGGGGTTAGTATGGATTGTGGTGCCTTGATGAAAATGGTAATTCAATGCACATATAGCTTAGCAGGAATACACTAAAGTGTAGCTATGAGAAAACC
>JANRMT010062814.1:22875116-22888204 GCA_026402145.1 Polypterus bichir lapradei | reverse complement strand
CTCAGACATTAACGCCTCAGGCAAAGTCTCAGTCGCTGTGCCACATTGGCTGGTTCACTTATTTGGCAGGGTGAAGATTGGAGTATTACAGTTATAGTTCAGAATCACATTCTGATTATTAGGTGGTTACCTACCAGGCCGACCAACCACAAGTGTTACCTGGTAGGTAACCACCTAATAATCAGATTGTGATTCAGACCTAAAAACAATGTATATATGTCTGTATAATTTTTTTCTCATAGGAATAACTTGTTTTGCAGAATTTGTGCAAGACATTAAACAATACCTGACAACATTCAGGGTTGGAAAAACTGACATTTTTGATCATTTTTAGGCTTATGTTTTATTTTTGGATATGTGCTCTTTGGACTCCATTTTAAAATGCAAACACAGGCATTATCCCTTTTAACTTTATAAAAAATATTTCACTTTAGGTCACAGTTTCCCATTGAAAATTAATGTATACTACGATTGTGAAAAAATAACTTCAACTTGAAAAGTATGAAACGTATAGGTTAATGACTTAGATTTTACCTTCTTCTATTTGCTCATGTTTGTTTCTTTATCATTCTAATCTCTCATGGTGTTCATAACAAACCATACATCCATCCATCCATTATCCAACCCATTATATCCTAACTATAGGGCCACAGGGGTCTGCTGGAGCCAATCCCAGCCAACACAGGTCATAAGGCAGGAAACAAACCCCGGGCAGGGCGCCAGCCCACCACAGGGCGCGCGCACACACACACCAAGCACCCACTAGGGACAATTTAGGATCGCCAATCCACCTAACCTGCACGTCTTTGGACTGTGGGAGGAAACCGATGCAAGCACAGGGAGAACATACAAACTCCACGCAGGGAGGACCCAGGAAGTGAACCCAGGTCTCCTAACTGCGAGGCAGCAGCGCTACCCACAGCGCCACCGTGCCGCCCCATAACAAACCAATTACATGGAATTAATTCTGCGTATTGGCCATTTTGACCTCAGAGGAGGATTTCAAGCTGCCTCAAGCCCAGAGGTGCCAAAGAGTCTGGAGTTGGGAGAAGAGATGGGGTGAAGCATTGGCTAATATGAATACAAAGCCAAGCATGGGAGATAAAATAAGTGAGTGTCATCATAGTAAAAGGAATGTGCTTCATGTGAGAATGTGTAAGCTACGCCATTTGTTACAGAAATGTAATAACTGGCTTGTTGTTTTTGCTTGTTTATTTATACTTGAACCCAACATATTTGATACTATAAGTCTCCTTAATATTACAGAGTATAAAGTGGTTTCCTAGGCAGGTGTTTAATTACAAAAAGAAAACAGGAGTAGACAAGTGACACACCATCTTTGAAACACAACTGGAGCAGCATGATAAATAAAAAGTATCATATGAAATGTACCATAACAGGCAAACATAACTTTAGACTTTTGCAGAGTCAATCCATGAAAATTATTTCCAATATAAACAAATAATATTAATCTTAATGTAGCAAGTTTCAAAAGAGTGCATTGTTTTATAGGGTCAATGACCAGCAGGGTGGTAACTCGGGCCTTATCAGCTACTTGTCAGTGCACTAATACTGCTACCATAAATGATTAATCTAATCTCACAAGTAGCACATTCACTTCTTATCTGTTCGTCCATTTTTTGTACTTTTTGTTTTTATTTTATTTTGTTGAGGTCATGGCTAATGGTATTGAGCAAACGACAGGAAGCAACCATGCTGAGGATGTGTCAGTCCATTGTTCTGTAGATGAATGACCAAACTTTTCACAAGTGCCCAGTGCGAAAGAGTTTTTCTAAGAAGTTTCTGAAGTGCTAAGTGGCAGTGCACTTGACGTAGTTAACTCTTCATTAGATACTCGTGTCTCCCCAGATTCATTGAAGACTACAATCATTAAACCCTTCTCAAGAAAAATAATTTTGACTTCTCGATCTTTGACTATTTTAGAACTATTTCTAACCCACCTTTTTAAGTTAAATTCAAGAAAAAATGCAGTTATTCAGCAGTTAAGTGATTATATGAATCAAAATTCTACTTTCAGTCAGTTATTACACCAAATCAACTCCATCAGTTAGTTAGTTATTTGCAGGTTAAGGCTGACACTAACAGCACATCTGTTCTTGTTCTCTTAAGGCTTCAGCACAGGCGCTTGACACCAAAGACCAGAGTGTTTTCATTAAAGGGCTTAGCCCCCCAAACCCCCCAAATCGGTGTCTCTGGAAGTAACGTAGGCTAATTTCTGTCTTATTTAACAGGTAAAAAATTATTTGTTAGTTGTTGTGATTGTAGTTCGGAGGTTTATGATATTTAATGTGGTGTACTACAAGGATCCAATCTGTGGTCCACTATTATTTTCAATCTACACGCGTTTATTAGGAAAGGATATATCAAAACACAAGATGATCTACCAGAGTTATGAAGATGATGTACAACTTTACTTAGCATCTGATAACCCTGACATGCTCAGCTCTCTGATCCAATATTTTACTTGCATTTCAGATTGGATGAGTAGTGACTTCATCAAGCTAAATTATGGAAAAAATGTGAGTTTTACTTGGCAGAAATTTAAAAGTAATGGTCTTTGAAATTAACTTGATCATTTGGTTATGATGCCCCTTGACTCTGAACTCTTGTACATACCTAGTTCCTGGACATCTGGAATTGTAACCTGCTGGAATTAGTGGCTCATCAGACAGGCAAAAATAATGTGTAAAAACAGTGGTCCATTATTTGCTTAGTGCCAAGAACAAAAATCCAAGTCCAGTATCATTGAAATATTTATTAACACTATTCAAATTGCAATGACACACCTATTAAGAAAAAAATAAATTGTAATGAAAAATATTTACAGAGAAAAAAAAAATCTTTTCTCCTTCTTTCTACAAAGCGATTCTCAAGGAATAGAAAATTGTTCTTTAAAAAAATAAATAAATAAATATATATATGGGTATCCTGGTTTTAAATAGAATATGCAGCACCCACACGAGCTCTGTCCACAATGACTGCTTGGTCTGAATGCAGCTCCACCTTCTTTTATAGCAATTGGGCTAAAGGAGGTGGGGCCATCTCAGGGAGTTGTGGGTGGGGCTAGGTGTTTTCCTTTTCATCTTCTATTTTAGCTATTGGGGAAGGAGATGACACATTTCCATTGTGAATGCTGTGTTAGACGGACGTTTATCCCAAAAAGGATTAAGATGGTTTCTGGCCACGAACGGAGGCCTCAGTGGAAAACAGAGGGTGTCTGTTTCACAAGGTTGTGTGCTCCTCCCATACACATAGTGGCAGCATCCCACTGGTGGGACACCCATAAGGATACCTGCAGGGAATGCAGGGAATTACAGTTCCAATGGAAAGATGCAGGGTATCATTTTTAAACTCCTTAAAGGGCTTCCGCCTGACCTGGAAGTGCTTCCAGTGTGAAATGCTGTGGCACTTGGCAGTCAAAGTTGATAGAAGTGTGGATAAGGCTTCGAGGGAGGTGTGGAATGAGGAAAGAAAAACATTACCTTATTGTGCTACTGTGAAACAGAATTTGGAGATTGGTGGAGGTATTATAAAATAAAGAAGATCTCGTGTTTGAACCTTGAACTGTGCCATTTACTTGTGTCAGGGAATTGGGGGGCTCCGTGGCACCGTCTACTGGTTACAACAGCCAGTGCCCTCGTTAGTCCCAGAGTGGTATCACTTACCTCAAAAGAGCCTGAAAGGTGGTCCCCAAGTGTACATGAGTGACAATTATATATGTTCTGATGATTCATGTAACTTTCAGTCACCTCATCAGTGTAGAGTGAGCTAGTCTCAACAATGGATTTAAAAGAAATTGTTTCAAAATTTCTAAAAATGAAGTTTTAATGATTTGTATTTTTATTATTTTTTTTATCATTTTAATTACACATATTATTATTATTATTATTAACCTTTACTTGTTAAAACTGAATTCTCCTTTTTATTAAATGAAACTTCTATCAGGCAATTATTTATGTATTGTGGAACTGGACCCGGACATCGTAGTTGCAACCCAACACACGTTTATTTACAGAATATTTACACGTTATATTCAGTGCACATCCCAGTGCCTCCAGCACCGATCCCCCAAAGTCCAGTCCTCACAGTCACCAAACACCTTTCCTTCAGGCCGCCTCCACTCCACTATCGAGCTCCGTCCTCTTCCACCCGACTCTTGCTGTCGACGGAAAGGAGGCGGCCCCTTAAATAGCAACCCAGATGGGCTCCAGCTGCTTTCCCGGCAATCCCCCGCGGACACAGCCCCGTGTGGCGGAAGTGCCGGCTGCGCATCCGGAAGCCCTCCGGTTGTCTCCAGTCTTCTTCCCCCCAGCACTTCCTGGTGTGGCGGAAGTGCTGGGCTCCAGGTTTCTTCAGGCACTGGGGCGCCGCCTGGCGGTGGCCTCTACCCGTGGCCCCCAACAGAACCAGGGTTGTCGCCCCCTCGCTGTCTGGAGGAGGCAGAATGCACTCCTCCGGTCCTCCTGGGCATCCCGGCTGGGCTCCACCCCCAGCCGCATGCAACAGTATGTATGTATGGATTTATTTTTATATTGAGATTACCTAATTACTGTACAGTGCACTCAGTTTTTAAATATTAATTCAAATTCACATTCATTTACTTAATTTCTGTATTAAAGTGATAGTTAACTTTGGGATTATTTACTAAGAATTTTAAACTTCATTAAAACAAGTATATACCTTTAGTTCACATAAAATAGTCAAGTCTCAAGTTATAAAGATCACATTCAAACTAGTCAAAATGAGTCATAGTTGATAGGACTTGAGTAAAAAAGTGCTGATAGATAGACAGATAGATAGATAGATAGATAGATAGATAGATAGATAGATAGATAGATAGATAGATAGATAGAAAAGACACTTGTGGTATAGCGGGTCCACAGCTCCTGTCAAAGGGCCACTTTTAAATAAATAATCACCGTGCTCGCGGCTTAGTGAGGGGGCGTGGTAGTGTGAGGGCGATTCGCGATGTGGGCGTTTCTCACCTAAGTACACAGGAGAGAAACTGTCCACATCCGTGATTGTTCCTGAAACTGCTGATTTACCACAGCTGCCATGCCGTCTTGATAAACAGAAGCGCAAGGCGGTTAAGGGGGAAGAAAGGAAAAAAGAGAGAGAAGGGAACAGAGGTTGCTGGAGAGCAGGAAGCAGTGTGGCGAGAGAGTGAGTGCAGGCTCGCAGGTAGGCAGCTGGGAGGTGAGCCCATGAGGGGAGAGTAAGGCCAACACTCAGTTGGGGCTGAAGGAAGTGGTTGCTCCAGCTGAGCGATTAAGGAGCTGGAGTGACCAGTAGAAGGATGACAGGCCATTTAAGGCCCTGGAAGGGAGGCTTGGTTGGTGAAGTCCTTGACGTGAGCATCCTGGTCGTCAAGGACGACCAAGTCTCGGTCTAGGATGAGTGCGTGACCGAAGCCAGGGATTGGGAGGCCTCCAGACCAGTCAAGCGGAGAAAAGATCAGCTGCTGAGAGGGCGACTCTTCTGTTGCGGGGCCCAAACGGGAGAACCAGGAGAGACGCCAAGTAAAAGATACCAGGCTTTGGATTGTGTTTTAAAAGACTGCTTCTGCATTGTGTTTTAACCTCGTTGTTTTTAGAAGATTTTTCTATTTTTTTTTAACCTCCACGTTTCACAACTGTTTTTATAGATTATTTATTTATTGGAACTTTGGACACTGCACTTTAATTTGGACACTTTGTTTTTGTTGTTGTTTTTAAATAAAAGCACTTTAGGCACCTGTCAGATCACACGCTGGTGACAAACAAACCAGCTCTTTAAATGAAACTTGTAATAACTTTTTAAATTGCTTTATTACAGCCGCTGTAAGTTAGCAAAAATAAAATAAATTGTGAGACTGGGATGTGGGAGGTGTGGATAGTAGTATTAGTAGTGCATAAATATATAAAAAATAGGGATCTTCTTACTTTCCAAGACAACTTTGTGAAAGAAGATGATTAAAATGTAACTTAAGCTAGAAAGTAGAAACTGTTCTGTGCTATAAAATGAAGCCATTTCATTTTGTAACAATTCGACAACAGTGGCTGACAGGAAACTACTACACAATCGACCTGTTTTACACAAGTTCGGAGAAAATGGACGTCATAAAATGGTCACGCTCACAAACCGACACAGTAGTGACTCTAATGCACAGTAAGCCAAACTAAGGTACACAATAAAACAGATTACAGATACGTTAAACTGTTAAAGCTTACAAAAATGGAACTGACTGACAAGTCTCAAATCATATTACTTAGAATATCACTTTCACTTCTACTTCTGGCTGCTCCCGTTACGGGTTGCTGTAAAGGACACATGATGCTTCAGCAGGGCTTGAATCACTGCGTTTGTGTGACTTTTATTTTGACAAGTTATTGGATGTCTTTGGTTTGCATAATTAATTGAGCAGTTTTGCCGGGAATAGGAAAGGAAAATGGCGACATATGGGGTTAACAAACAAGCACCTCGCTGAAAAGTGAACAAGGTATTAATTTTTCTGTGTTATATGTAAAACAAAAGTTACGAATGTTTATGTTAAATTATTTACATGCTTTTTATTTTGTACTTTGCCTTTATAGCTCTTATGGTGTGTTTATGAAACAAGGTAACGCAAACGGTAATAAACATTCATAAACCATCAGTCTGAGAGTTGACCATCATTCAGCTGGGGTCGCTACAGTTTCCATAGCGGGTACTTTAAAATACTCCCTTGCGTGCCTTCTGTTGCGTAAAAGTCTCAATGTTTAACACGTCAAGTTGTGTGACTCACTCATTTTCGATTGAGAGTCCAGCCAAGCCGTTTATCTTTGCAAGGAAACCGGAGCACAGTGTGGAATACAAGCAGGATATACCAGCAACATAACTCCCTGTGAGACAGCAGTGCTATCGCTCCGCCACCGTGTCACCCCCATGTGTGTAATTATTAACAGTATTCATTATTTAAACAAAATTATATGTAAAATGTAACATACACACTTTAATGCATTTAATCATGAAAGTGATATCAAGTACAAATCTAAAGATTCTAAATGCGCAGAGAGTTGAAACATCATACATTTAATTTTTCTGCGTGGTGATAATATTGCTGCTTGCCGCAGCTGTCAGGTCCAAGAAGCTCGCAGCGATTAAAAACTGGGATGACGTTTACAACCGTTTGCTTTAATGATAAAGTAAACTACGAGGTTAAAGTGGGCAATTAGAGATTAAAGCCGAAATTTCCCCTTTAATCACAAAATACATGTTTTCACCGTGTCCTTTATTTTTTTCTCAGTGGCTCAAATACAGCGCTATACATTATGTTGCTGTTGTTAAGTTGCAAAAAAAAAAGACGGCACAAAGATGTTATGTGAGACTTTTAAAATGCATCGTGTCATTACAATCGGTAATATGCGACGCCTGAGTATAAAAGCACCACAAATGCATCTGTATGTCGGCATTTGACGCGTGGCAGCCATGATGCTGGCGCGTACGCGTTCTGAGCGTGAAGTTAGTGATGGGCCGCTCGATACTGAGGTTTCGACACTGTGTCGAGCGATCATCGAAGCACCGCTTCGAGGCTTGCTTCAAATGCGCCCGTCACGTGATTTTGAGCACGCTAGCGTAATGACGTCATTGATATTCGCGCAGTCAGCAATCGATTTGGTCAGTAACTATTCTGCTGAAGTGTTTTGGCTCAAAGCGTAAAAGCGGTTGTCTGTCCTATATTGATAAAATACGCTAACGCTAGTTCAAATCCTAGTTGGGGCTCGCATATGTTGAAATAAGGATTTTGTATAAAACAGTTAAGTAGTACTAGTCTGAAAGTTAACAAATATATTTTGGAGACATTATAAACGATTTACATGGAGCACCTTTTTCCTCGGTGTGGAATCGTGTCCACCAAGAATCTGTAACAAATCGATGAGCATATTTTGCGTAAGGTAGCACGTATTATAACAATCCAGAATCTATCATGTCGATCATATCACAGTGGCTAAGAAATGCTTCACTAAAGCCGACGTGGTCATTACACCAGTATATGCGCAATACGTTCCTCATTAAACGTTTTTACTATTCAGTGATTCCCAGATCTGTTGCTGATTTGTATTATTGATTTCCAAAAAGCAATGTGAGTAAAAGCGTGTTCTGCATAACTAATCACAACTGTCTTTAAAACAGAATCAGCGCCATCAACAGTGTCTTTTGCAATTTTAGGAAAGCCTCGGGATTTCTGCGTTAATGAGACAAAAAAGTTGTAAAGAAACTTTGCGAATTCATCCAGAGGTGAACGTAAAGATCACTCAAGTACTGAGAAGAAGGAGCAGCTGGATAAGCACATCTGGAGCCAAACTTTCAAAAAAGCATCTGACTTTGTCGGCAACATCCTTTACTTGTGAATTCATCTTATCAAAGGCTGCGCTGGGGGATTAAATAAGTAATCTTCCGAAGTGCAGCACAACAGAGTAAATAATTGACGTAAATAGAATTACTGAAAGACTAAGTTTTTGTCGTTTCTGTATTCTTAAACCATCTTCCAGTTACACAATCCCCCGCAGTCAATGTCACATTCAATGTTCCCTGCTCCTTAACCTGTCTTGTTACCCAAAGCATCAACACTCAGTTTCATTCAAGGCTTTACCGTCCTTCATTTCATAGACATAAAATAAAACACATTTCCTCTACATGTCCAATAATAATAGTAAACTTGCAGGAACGAGAAAAAGCACAAGATGGGAATATTTATGACAAGAGCCTGGGCATCAGGATGAGAATGTGCCTTGTCACCTATTACGTGAGCTCGTCTGCCATCCCTCGGTTACACTGGCACACGTTACACTCGGGGGCAAATGCAATGGAGAATACCGACAATGTACACCTTCAGAAGTGGAATAAATCGACTGTATAAGTAGAACATTTCAGATAAACGATGAATTTTGTTAATCATAAACAATGCAACATAACTATTATATGTGGTGTTACTTTTTATTTACACTCACCAAACGTTACATATCTACGAAATGAACATGGGTAATATGTTTATAATCATTCTCACTAAAATACACTGTCAAAATATATTAATGAGCAAATTGAGACAGATTGGCCTTTAGGAAATATAAAAAAGCGTGTGCGCTGTCATTTAGGACAGAATGCATTGTTAACGTGACGCACTCTCTACTGACGCGATGTCACGAAAAAAAAGAAACAGCGCAGTCCATGCAAACTCAAATCCTCCTTGATGTTTGACCTTATGATTAATTGTCAATATCAAATCAATAAAGTCATTTTATGAAGATGACAAGTCTGCTATAGTCAGTTTAATCAACGCTCCTTTTAAAAAGTTTCCTTATACAGAATATAAAAGAGAATCTCAATGATACGGGACTCGCGAGTAGTAAGGAATAATATGTGACACTGAGAAATTATAATTCCTAATAACGGGAACAAGTAAAAACTATGACTTCCTAAAACGGACACTGTAAATGTAGGCATTTCAATAAATAATTTAGGAGACTTGTGTGTGCATTTCAATATCAATTTAAGAACTACGTAGGCTACCTGTTGTACTATAAACGGTAGCTCAAGCAGCACTTAACAGTAAATAGTCTCAGGACAATGACTAACTGAAACGAAGATGCTGCGCCGCTACAATAAAGGTTCACACTGTCGTTCTGCATGTTTAGAAGGCGCTGGTTGGCTGAAACTGTTTATAGCGAATTGTCCCAAGTTGGAAGTGCCGTATAGCGATCAGACACGAAAAGACACATTTAGGCATGCTGGACAGTAGTTTGTTTTTCTACAATACAAATTCAATACGACACCAGTGTCTCCAAACACACAAATATGAAGTTTATTACGTTTTACAGTGAAACTCTTTACATACACAATATAATTAGGGGCGTGTGCCCCCTGCCCGACTACGGTGGCCCAACCTTCCCTCAATAGCTCGATTCGCTCGCTATCCGTCCAAGCTTGTTAAATGGAGGAATAGAAAAAAAAAAAAACTTTCACAAGAGGAAGATCAGCGACGCGAACCTGAGCGACAACACCACTGAGCCACCTAATCCGGATAATTAACGAGCTCTGCACAACTGAACTACTACTACTACTACTGTTCTTACTGCGGCAGATGAAATATGTTGTTTGACATATGCACGTTAAAATGGTTTAATTGATACGAGAGTATCATTGTTGTATTCTCCTAATGAAGACGAAAAAATTATTTTTATAGATGTATACTATATGACGTACGGTTTTGAACAAAATTAAGTGTTCCATAAAAACGTTGAACGATTTACCTAATCTTTTCATATATATAAAGCTGATATATGACAATATATCTTTGACACTATGTATCAGACAAAGGAAATCACAGCAATCCACAAGAACAATAATTCTCAGCAACTACCTGAATTGTAGCTTAACCATATCAACTGAAATGTGTAATGTCAATACGAATTACAAAATATAACTAGAAAGTTAAGTGTCAGATAGACTCTCAAAATATAGAGGTCAATGCCTTTCAGTGTGCTGAGGCTTCACAAAGATTCAGTAACCAGTGACCATGTCTGCTCGAAGCCCCGTCATGATCCAATCTCGGTACTACGCATGTCTGAGGCTTCAGTAGCCCCGTCATGATCTCTGTAGTACGCATGTCTGAGGCTTCGGAGCCCTGTCATGATCTCAGTAGTACGCATGTCTGAGGCTTCGGAGCCCCGTTCAAAGCCCGTCATGACGCAATCTCATTTCTACGCATGTCTGAGGCTTTGGAGCCTCGTCAAGATTGTCTGAGGCTTCGGAGACCGTTCGAAGCCCGTCATGACGCAATCTCAGTACTACGCATGTCTGAGGCTTCAGTAGCCCCGTCATGATCTCAGTAGTACGCATGTCTGAGGCTTCGGAGCCCCGTTCAAAGCCCGTCATGACGCAATCTCATTTCTACGCATGTCTGAGGCTTCGGAGCCTCGTCAAGATTGTCTGAGGCTTCGGAGACCGTTCGAAGCCCGTCATGACGCAATCTCAGTACTACGCATGTCTGAGGCTTCAGTAGCCCCGTCATCATCTCAGTAGTACGCATGTCTGAGGCTTCGGAGCCCCGTTCAAAGCCCGTCATGGCGCAATCTCAATACTACGCATGTCTGAGGCTTCAGTAGCCCCGTCATCATCTCAGTTATACGCATGTCTGAGGCTTCGGAGCCTCGTTCAAAGCCCGTCATGACGCAATCTCATTTCTACGCATGTCTGAGGCTTCGGAGCCTCGTCATAATCTCAGTACTATGCATGTCTGAGGCTTCAGTAGCCCCGTCATGATCTCAGTAGTACGCATGTCTGAGGCTTCAGTAGCCCCGTCATGATCTCCGTAGTACGCATGTCTGAGGCTTCGGAGCCCCGTTCAAAGCCCGTCATGACGCAATCTCATTTCTACACATGTCTGAGGCTTCGGAGCCTCGTCAAGATTGTCTGAGGCTTCAGAGACCGTTCGAAGCCCGTCATGACGCAATCTCAGTACTACGCATGTCTGAGGCTTCAGTAGCCCCGTCATCATCTCAGTAGTACGCATGTCTGAGGCTTCGGAGCCCCGTTCAAAGCTCGTCATGACGCAATCTCAGTACTACGCATGTCTGAGGCTTCAGTAGCCCCGTCATGATCTCAGTAGTATGCATGTCTGAGGCTTCAGTAGCCCCGTCATGATCTCCGTAGTACGCATGTCTGAGGCTTCGGAGCCCTGTTCAAAGCCCGTCATGACGCAATCTCAGTACTCTGCGCAAAGCTTCGACTCATTATTTATTCATTGAGCTCCCGTTTGAAGTACATATGGCATCAACAGAGTTAAAAAACTCAACAGAATTCCCATTGAAATGAAAGTTTGTAGATGATCAATACATGTTAAATGATTGTGCCCGATAATACGTTGTGGCAAAAAATAAAATTATAAATTATACATCATACAAACGCCGACTTGTTGAATGCATAATGCTGCAAAGAAGAGCTTTAGCATTACGGGTGACGACACATCTCTCACTATAAAACTCTCATAAATATCCATTCTTCTCCTCATGCAACATTTTCATGCAACACTGAAGGTATGTCATATAGTATACATCTATATATAATTGTTTTCGTCTTCAGTACATACATACATGTATACATTAAAAGCATACATTATATTCCACCCTCCCGAAAATAGTAGTGGTGCCGTGGTAGCGTTACCGCTTCATAATAAAGCATACGTGGGTTCGGGTCCCACGTCCAACCACTGTGAATTATGACCCAAAAGAGTCTGATTTTCTTTTTCTTTTTTTTTTTATTAAACAGCAAATTCCAGCGTGGACCGGGAGCGAGCAAGGCGAGAACACTAGTAAAGATATATCAAATGGAAATGTGCAGCTTGTTTTATGTCTATAACAAAAAAAATATTTGAGTAACGATTTCAACTGTTTTTGTAGTTGTTGATGGCGGGTTTAGCGGTTTAAATTTTTAAATATTAAATTGATAAGGTGGAATGTGTTCTTACTTTGAGTGTTAATGTGTTAGTAACTGGGATTGCGCCTCTATTACTAGAAGATTGCTTAGGAATGATACAGACTGGACAACTATATGTTTTAGGAAATATTTTATTATTGCACTGTGCTGTGACTAACAAAACGTTTTACTGATCACCTGTCCGGACCTTGAAGATGTGTTCACGAGGGAGGGATGCTATTGTTAAAAGCAAATGTTTTTTCAACAGCAGGTCCAGATGTGTTTATCCCGCTGCTTTTTGTTGCCTCAGCACTCAATCTTTAATGCCGACCTTGATATGTGCACTGCTCACATTGGAGTGCCCCGTGTGTGTCTGTGTGCCGGTGACTGATCTGCGCCGTGTCTCTCAGCCTCTCTGATGTGCTCCGGATTGACACCTTTGAATGTTTGGTGCAGCAGAGCAAATTCAACCTGATCTACCACAGTGGGTTTGTTATCACCTTATTCCAGCTTTTCTCAACCTTTTAAGTATTTGCGACCCGAGTTTTCATAACAGTTTTAATCGCGCCCCCCCCCCAACATTTTTTTGAAATGTAGATGCATATTTGATTATACCTACTTAACTTTTATCGACA
>JANRMT010062814.1:22842043-22852378 GCA_026402145.1 Polypterus bichir lapradei | reverse complement strand
ACTTCCTGCTCAGTTACAGGATTAAAATTACTAAAGTGCTGAATGCAATGTGCGGCAGGGTCTGCTAAGCTAGTATTTGGTTTGTACTGTGATGCTGAGATCTGGGATCTTATATTTTTCATTTTCTCATTGAAGAAGTTCATAAAGTCTGTACTGCTAATATCTGTTGGTATTTTGCACTGTTGATCTGAATTGCCATTTGTTAATTTAGCCACTGTTCTAAACAGTACCCGAGGATTTTTATTATTGCTATCTATTAATGTAGAATAGTATGAAGGTATTCACGACTTACTGTCTTTTATGAATTCGACAACCTTAAGCCTACTCAATTTGACAGATGTTGCAGCTGGAACTGTCCCTACTGAGAACCCTGCGAAATTCAGTTATAATGTGGTGGAAAGAAGAGTCTACATGGTACTGGGCGAAAAGGATGAAACTATACACTTAAAAGGAGCGCATCCTGATCAGACTCAGGGGTTAACTTACAAGGCTCCTTTCCCCGCCGACATCAGGGCTGGCTTTTACATGTTGTACGTGTACGGGGACATGATATCTCATCAAGAGAGTCAGAGACAGCTACGTACCCCTTTTGAGGTGCGTTCATATAGAGGATCAGGCGAATAAAATTACAACCATCACATACAACAAACCGCATTATGCCCCAGCCAGCAAGAATCATTTTGACACAGTGACTATTGAAATAAAGACGGACCAGAACAAAAACGTGCCATTTCAGTTTGGTAAGGTGATAGTGAAGTTGCATTTCAGACCCGTCAGGCATTGTATGCACGACTGAAACAATGAGGTTTTACAAGGACCCGACACCTTACATCCAATATTATCAAACCCAAGCGGGTAATGGGTTACCGGGATTCTCTGGATCCCCTGTAATGTATAGTGGGGGGATTGGAGGTATATTTCGAGGGTTGTTTAGAAGAGCTACCTCTCCTGAAAAAAGGCTTTGACATCGCAAAACCACATATCAAATCAGCGGCTAAAAATATTGTAAAAGATGAGATCACCGGGGCAATATCAAGTGCAGCTGGTGGAGTCCGAGAAAAGCAGGAGGGAGCGGGCTTGATGGTAATGAGTAAGACAAACGCAAGAGACCACCGGGGTCGCGTAAGGCACCGCCCTCTAAAAAGGCAAGGCGCACTATTTTTACAGCATTTTCTAAACATTGTCAGAGGAGGAACAAGACTAAAGCAAGCAAAAAGAAGAAGAGAGACATTTTTTAAGAGAAGATGGCTTTCGTACACAGAATGTCCGAAGAGTGTGTCAAATCTGAACTGGACCTGTTTACTGTGCCTTTCACTCAAACAAGTGTAGATAAAAGTATATACGTTGAAGTCCCACCTCTCTCAGCCCTCTCTGAAGTAGCTCCACTAGAATTTCTCATAGCTGTAAATGAGGAAGATTACCTTGACTTGAATAACACTCTTCTACACCGAAGGGGAAAAATAGTGAACGCTGACGGGACTAACATACCTGCCGGTGCAAAGGTCGGATTTGTCAACTACCCTATAGCCAGTTTGTTTTCGCAAGTTTATGTTACCTAATATCGCAGAGTTCAAATTGTTGTCCTTACAGAGCTGCCTTAGAAGGCCTGCTAAATTACAACCAGGAGACTCTTCATTCTCAGTTTGATACAGGACTTTTTTCAAAGATACATTTAACAAATTGGAAGAGACAGATCCCGATGGAGAAAACATCGGTTTTAATGAAAGAAGCACCTATACGGCCGGTAGCAGGACTGTTGAACTTCTGGGGCACATACATACAGATCTCTTTTTCCAGGAAAAACTACTATTGAACGGCATAGACGTGAAGATTAAAATGGTTCGGAACAAAGATGAATTCTGCTTAATGTCTGGTGATGTCGAATGTTACAAAGTAATCATAACATCAGCCTCCCTGTTTGTAAAAAAAGTAAAAGTTTCACCGGCCGTGAAATTAGGGCACGCTCACGCACTTACATCAGCCAATGCTAAATACCCTGTGGAAAGGGTGAATATGAAAGTATTCAGTATGCCCGTGGAAATCCGAGTATGCAATCAAGAAAACCTATTTCTGGGTCAACTACCAAAGTGAAGAGGCCTTTTCAGGTTCTTATTCAAGGAATCAGTTCAATTTCAAACATAATGATGAAGAGTTCCTGGCTCTGTACATGGACGGTGAACAGATTCCCGCCAAACCTTTTCATCCAGACTTTGCAAGCTGCAACAGTGCCAGAGAATACTATAACCTGGTATTGGCCACTGGTAAGCATTTGAAGGATCAAGATCTGTCTATTACCAGAGTTCTCGCAAGGATATACTCTTTTCGCTTTTGATCTAACCCCCGATCAAGAATGCGGTGATCATTTTTCATTAGTTAAAATTGGAAACATGAGATTTGAATTACGCTTCCGCGTCCCTCTCCCTCGGACCGTCAATCTAATAGTATATGCGGTCTTTGGCAACATCATTGAAATCAACCAGAGACGTAATGTTCTGTATGACTACTAATAAACACCATGAATACAAAACAATTAACAGAACTACTGTCCCTACACCGAAAGATATTTCCACTGTGTGCTGGCGTGTGATCAACTACTGGAAAAAAATATCGGAGTGCCGGCCATGTTTGTAGTGAATACTCACCGTCAAACCCAACCTGGAGAACACTGGCTGGGGATTTACCTCACAGAAGACAGAAATTAGTTTTTTGATTCCTATGGAAATCCTCCAGACTTTATCTACTTCCTGAATGACATTTACCGTTTCTTAAGCAAAAACTGTAAATGAATCATTTACAACAACCGGCAGCTTCAAAGTTGGTTCTCGGACAAATGCGGTCAACACTGCCTCTTCCATCAGCATCAGAGAGGAAAAGGACTCCCGTACATCTCTGTAATAAAGTATTCTGAGGACGTGAACAATAATGACGCTATGGTCTCTAAATTTGTTTGTTCCTGGCTTCCTTCACCGGGATGCTGTTTTTATCAGTACCCTTGCGTGTAAAGATCAGAGACCTATAAATATTTTATTAGACGGTTAAAGGATGATGACACTCTGTAATGAGATAAAGTTGCATTCAATAAACAAACAATTTTACCAATTAATAAGCAATCCATTCCAGTCTTTTTTTTCTCGGTTTCCATCGGTAGGGGCTAACTTCAGTTTGATGAACAGGGAGGGGAGCAGTGGGCGGCTTAAAACTTTCAAGGAGTTCTCCTGTTTCATCATTAGGTACGACAGAAAATGGAATGTTCAAACCAGCCATGGCGTTTACAAATTCCTTCCAACCACATGGTCTCCTATGCTCAGGTATTGTATGAGAAGCTGTCAGATTACGTACCAAATCCACCATGTTGGAGCCGACCAAAGGTTTACCTTCTAACAGCAGCTCTCCACAATTATTCCAAAACACGTGATTGGGATTGACGGACATTTTATGTAAAACAAATTCAACATTTTTCTTTGCTTTTACAGGCGCGCTTCTCAAAACCTGTTGCCAAACCTTGTTCTCAGACACATTGACTGTTCTAACGTCCCCCTTGATACTTTCTTCTTTTGGTAATACGAGCGTCAGACTGCTAGTTTCTTTATCGGCCTTTTTAACTAGCGTCAGATATCTCTGCAAGACAGAGGTGTAAAGCTTCACCTTCTCGTCAGCCCCCATATCACAGCGTTGCAGAACGTTTCTCATTTCCTTGTCCAGTTCAGTTTCTGTGGCGCTCAAGAGATCATTCGGGTTAGTGCTCTTTTGTTGAAAAAGAGACATTTGTTTGCTGCGGTACCAAATGTATTTTTTGAGCGTATTCCATGTTTATGCTCTAGAACCTAATAAACTGGATATGAATGGCACAGCGACACTTAAAAGAGCCCCCAAAAAAGCCTCCTTTCTGGTTCAAAATAGCTTTCTTCTTTAAGGTTAGTTTTCTGTCACTTATTTTTCTGACAGATGTTTTATGCTTCTTGAGTTGCTTAAAATGTTTGGGCGAAAGAGGTATATTACCTTTTAAAGTATTACAGGCTATTTCGGACAAAGCATTAATTAAATCATCAGAAGAGGCGTTTATAAGAATTTTACGGTGGCGACAAGAGCAATGGAGTAAGGCCTTGAGAGGCTGTAGGTTTCTGCTTATTCTGGCCGACGTGCTGGCAGAATATGTAACTTTGACTCAGAACTGCTTCTTTTATCTTTTCACGGTGTACATGACTGGCCAATCGGACGGAAACAGACCTGTTCTTAAACGCAGTTCATCAGGGGTCTGTGCCTTCAAATCCACTAAGAGATAGCCGTATGGTAATTTTGTAGCATCTTCGAAAACTTCCAAAAAGAACTTAACACGCCCCGGATACATTTGGTGGGCCAAGGTAGTAATCTGCAATTTGTCCCTGGGGTTTTTAAAAAAAGAGTAATATAATTGGCGTTAAGATTAATCGTTCGGCTTTTCTTTCCTTGAAAGAATAAATTTTGAACCAAGTAAATGATAGACAGATTCCGATGATGAGTATATTTTGTGAAAGCTTTTTCTATTTCCTGGTTTTCGCTAGCCGATTCCATCAGATCAACTATAATGACCAAATTTATTTTCTCAGGAGGGAGAAGTTCGTCTTTGCATAAAGACTTTGGGAGCCCCTCAATAAATGTTAACTGCGGTAATTTGGCTGATAGCTCGACGTATATTTTCTGCCAGCAACTATAAAACCAAATTATATTTTGAAAAGGTTGAGACACAACGTGATTCGAATGTTCCAATAATTTTTTCACATAATAGGATTTACTGGAACAAGAGGGACCCAAGATAATTTTAGCGAAGGGGTGTTGAAGGCGTGTGTCAAAATCTCTTTTAGTAGCCATAAGGTCTTGTGTTGTAATCTTTTAGGAGAACCCTCTTGTTATACACCACTCTGAATTTCTTCCTAAGTGGTCTGTTTTCTAAAGTGAAGCATTTTTTATTTCGACGGATCTGCTTACCGTGAACCAGTAACTCCTGAGGAGGGGCTTCATGAAACATCACAAAATTCTGAATAAGATTGGTTAGTGATTCGAGGTTTACAATTTTACCGGTTTCGTGATTGATGGTGATACCTTTTACCTTCATACATGTTTTGCCTTGTGCTGTTCTATACCCGTACGTCTTTGGACCGCCTGATGCAAATTCTGTAATGTAATCACCAGGATTTAACTCACTGGTGAGCTCTCCTAAATAGTCATCCAGAAGAGGTCCGAACAATCTGTATGACTAGCATCAGAGACTGATCCGCTAACACACTCGCGTGACTCTGAAGAAGATTCTCTATATGCTGAAGAAAATCGTCTACATTAATATTAGAGCCAGTCATCTGTATAAAAACACCAATAGGTAAGGAATCAGCACGCAATTCTAACTGTAACATCTTGCGGATTTAAAGTACCTGAAAAACTATCCAGAATTCTTTGCAGCATCTCATGAATGCTGTTAAATACCTCCTCGTAAGACTCTAGTTCATAGGTGTCGGCAAAAGTTAAAGGGTGTCTTATTTCGGTATGATTTAAAAGCCATTCTGTCGATCTGCTGAAAAATGCTCCGATTGTCATCACTAGGGACAGGACCCGGCCATGCCTGTTACACCTGAAGTAGAAGTGGATGAGGGTTTAGATACCACAGAACTACTGGACATAACTGGCGCGACTGAGGAGGTTGAAGGGGTAGCCACAAATGGCTGTGTAATAGGGGCTGAGGAAGCCGTGACTGAAACAGGGGACTAGACTGAAGCAGAGGGGGTAGAGGGGCATACTGAAGCAGTGGGACCAGAAGTGGTAGCTACAGGGGGTGAGACTGAAGCAGAGGGACCTGAAGGAGTAGCTACAGGGAGCGAGACTGAAGTAGAGGGGGCAGAAGGGCATACTGAAGCAGAGGGACCAGAAGGGATAGCTACAGGGACTGAAACAGAGGAGACAGGGCCTGAAGATACAGTGACTGGAGCAGATGTTGCAGTGACTGAGACTGAAGCAGAGGGACCAGAAGTGGTAGCTACTGGGGGCGAGACTGAAGCAGAGGGGGCAGAGGGACATACTGAAGCAGAGGGACCAGAAGGGATAGCTATAGGAACTGAAACAGAGGAGACAGGGCCTGAAGATACAGTGACTGGAGCAGATGTCGCAGTGACTGAGACAGAAGTAGAGGGGGCAGAGGGGCATACTGAAGCAAAGGGACCAGAAGTGGTAGCTACAGGGTGCGAGACTGAAGCAGAGGGACCAGAAGTGGTAGCTACAGAGGGCGAGACTGAAGAAGAGGGGCATACTGAAGCGGAGGGACCAGAAGTGGTAGCTACAGGGACTGAAACAGAGGATACAGTGACTGAAGATACAGTGACAGGAGCAGATGTTACAGTGACTGAGACAAAAGCAGAGGGTACAAAAGGTATAACTGATGTGGATGTAACCAAAGGTGTAGCTGAGACTGGTGTAACCATACTCGGAGATCAAAAGGTTGAGCATTTACAGAACCCACAGTGTTTGTTAAACCATGACCCGTTTGAGCATTAATATTTTCATTCAAAGACCACTGGAACCTTTCTAACAAGTTATTTAATGTCAGCATTTCATCGGGGGTGGCTACTGGATGCAGGGTTTCTAAAAGGCTGTCAACCTGGTCAAAGTCAATGGGAGTGGTAACAGGTGAAGGAACTCTCATGGTGGCTATTATATTATTCATTTGGATCATGTTTTGATTTTGCCAATTAATATATTCCAATTCATTAAAATATCGGGGTGGAGGAGTAGGCATTTTTTGGGGCCGAATAGAGTAACTAAGTTCATCCACCATATCATGCAATAAACCCAGAATTTTGAGAACCGCTCCCAGCATCCACGTCCTCACTTGCGCGCCTTTTCCTGCTTTTACCATCGCCACACTCATATTGCCTGACATTATTTGGGGAACAAGTTTTCTAAAATAGCGTACAATAAAATAACCTTTTCACGTAAATCTGGAGAAAGGGATTAAGAGTTTTGAAAAACCAACAGCACTCGTTCGATTTCAGCCTTCAGCTCAGCAGCCTTAGCCCCAGGATCAATTCTTTCGGGTTCGCCGACTATTTGGGTGAGAAGTCCGGGTGATGATACAAATGGCGGTGAATCCCCCAAGTATCTGAATCAGTAATCCTGGCGACACGGGTTCTGAAAAAACAAGCAAGACTAAGTTTTCGTTAAAAATAAACATTTGCGGTGCACTTGCACAATTAGCTCAACTTACCGGGCTGCGTGAAAGAGATGTTCAATAATAGACTGTCCGAGGGCCTTTGTGCCGATTCTAGAGGCTGATCGGAACCTTTGGAAGAATAACCACTCTTCGAAAGCGTCGAGTTTTCAGTTAAAAATTATATATTCAGCTCCCAGCTCCTTATTTTCCATACACACGATCCTTCAGGTGAAAGTAATACTTACGGGGCTCTGGGGACTTTTTTTGTCTGAGGCAGGATTTCTAGTCTCAAAAAGACAATCTGTGGTAGCTATTAATTCTTCCAATTGCGTGCCCATAGGGTGTAAAGAAGAATACAGGTCGGCCTCCAATTCTTCTACAATTAAAATATAAAGACCTAAGTTTGTACGTACTTAAAGACATTTAAATTAAAAAGTAATCAGCCTGAACGTTCTTATAAGTAATAAGTTTGTACATTACCATTAAAAAAAGTAATAAGTTTGTACATACTTAAAGACATTAAAAGTATTAAATCTGGGCGGTCTTATAAACAACATTTCGATTTGAAAGTACGACCGAAAGAAGAATTGACTCACTTTTTGAGCGACCAAGGGGCCAGAAACTGCAGCCTTCTGAAATAAAAAAAATACTTCATTTATAAACTCTGAGCATTACAACTAGGTACAGTTTTTTCATTTAAAAAGCAGAAAACCTACCTCCGGGTCAGAGGTGGCTTGGAGATTGTTCTTAGTCGCTGGAACTATCTGATTTGAAATCAGATTTATTAAAGAATATCATTTCAGCGGTTTGAAGAAAGACGATCATTAACAGCACATATTATGATAATCTACACTTACCAACAATCACGAAAGTATTTTTTCCATTGTCTGCCATTGTGGAAGAAAAAGCAAAATGGCCTACCTTTTAGAAAGTGCGCAGAAAAACTTGGAATGCTGAAAAAGTTAGCGTGTTGTTAGACAGCGAAGCAATGCGTTTTATGTAGCCAAGTCATGCTCTGTAACGCCTTGGAAGGGTGGAGCGAAACACCTGGGGCGTTTGGTAGAAAGCTCATAGGTGCGGAGTTGCTGGTGTTCCTCCTCTAAGGGGTGGGGGCCCTTTGTAGCGGCAAAGAAGCCTCATTCAAATGCTCACAGTGGTAAGGGTAACCTCTAAGCAATAGGAAAAAGCGCCCCGTTCTGTTTTACCGAGAGATCGTTGTGCTAAACACAGATGTTTTATATGTGAAGCCGTTTCTTAGATCGCCACGTGTATTTTAAAGTTGATATAAATGGGGATACATGCAAACCATATAAAACAAGGTAAATTTTGACATTTACCCGATTAACACGGTTAAAATACAGTATCAGAAAGAGCCGAGTTTGTACTCGTAATATAAACATCTTTTTATCAAGTACCATAGACAGCGAGAACCCGTTGTGCTCAACGCAGAAGTTTTTAATAACTTTTCTTGCAAGCTTTTAAAGTTCATTGTGTATTTTGTTATGTAAGAGAGAGTCGTTAGTGGAAAATATTTCATCTAATAATATTGTTCACAGAGCGGCCGAATGTAAAAAGGCTTTGACATTTAGCCGATTACCCAGGCTAAAATATAGCCTCGAGTTAATATAACAAAGAGCTGGGTCTTATGAGTTTTAAAGGCACCTTATATTCTTTATTTTCAAACCCGTTGAATGGTGTGGGGCAGGTTTAATAAAATATCTTCTTTAATAATCGTATGATTTTCCGATTTCATTAAATAAAAAAGCATGAATTGTTACAGTAAATGTTTTATCAGCAGCGTGTTGTTTGTTTTAACAGCTGTGGATTTAACACTAAAGACTCTTTTCTCACAGTTTAAAATTGGCGGCCAAATGGTAAAACCACATGTGGCTTCCTATTAAATGTTTTAACAGCTGCGGATTTAACACTGAAGGCGCCCGTGTCCTGTGAAAGAATGTTTAGTTCACAGCATTTAAAACTGGTGGACAAATGGTGAAGATACAAATGGCCGGTGGGGCTTCCTGGGTCTCGATATGCCTATTGACTGTTTCAACAGTTGCTTATTTAACACTGAAGGCACCCGTGTCCTGTGAAAGAAAGTTTATTTCCCACGGCTTTTAAAAAGAGGCACACTTGCGTGGACTTGTCTTATGAGCAGGATAAGTGTATATTTCACTTTATAGCGTTTTTAGAAAGTTACGTCTATGCATGACTAAAAAGCATGATAGGTGTATATTTAATTTCTTAATATTAGTTTTGAAACTAGTGTTTATAAAATGAAGCCGTGTGTCGTGAGTTTATAACTTAGAGCGGGTGTGTGAATATTTTATATAGTTTTTAGAAAGTTACACATAGGCATGAGTATGCAAGCAAGATAAGTGTATATTTAATTTCTTAATTAGTTTTGAGTCTAGCGTTTATAAAATAAAGCCACGTGTCATAAGTTTATACCTTATAAATCATATTAACATAAAATATATTTTCATATTTGCATATTTTCATTATTTATATTAACAAACTATTTTTATGTTTTCATATTTTCATAAATCATATTTTGCATATTTTCATAAATCATATTTTCAAATTTTGGGGCGGGGCTTAAAGTCATCAATCATATTTGGGGCGGGGCTTAAGGTCATCAATCATCCGTTTGACAGTATCTCTCTGGTTAACTACTTGGGTGCACATGATAAAAAACTTATGAACTTAGAGCATGCCCTGCGATGGCCTGGCAACCTGTTCAGCTAGGATTCAGTAGGGATTAAATCTGCCCCTTAGGCCCCTATGGATTCTATTTTTATTTTTTCTCCAATTCTGCTTTAATTTGTCTCCATTTTCATATTTTTGGCATTTACTTTTCTGAGATTTGGATTTTACATTTTTTTCTGTTGCGTAAAATTTACAATATAATGAGGAAGAGGAGGAGGTTGGGAGCAGGTGCTGATTACAATATAATATACATAAAAAATAAAACAATTACAATAGTATCTTTTTAGTTTATTTTTTTTTAACTGCTTCAATTAAATTCCATTTAAAGAAAATCCGATGCAAGTGGAAAACAATTTAAAGCCAAAACTTCCAACCTTACTTATCCTATGACTTGCTGTGTAAGCCCATGCTATAAAAAGCCCCAGGCTCCTAGAAACTATTGAAAAAAAAAA
>JANRMT010062814.1:22815348-22842033 GCA_026402145.1 Polypterus bichir lapradei | reverse complement strand
CAATATGCTTACCTCCGTTGTCAATCAGCGGCTAAGCAAGTTTCTCTCTCCTCTGAGGTTTCGTTTTGCCGATGTGTTCGCCTCACTTGTCTATCAGCCGCTAAGCGAGTTTCACTCTCGTTTGTCTTTTCTCACTAGTTTCACTTTGGCGACGGAGTCACTTTCTTTCAGCTTCATGCTGTAGCCTCGTACTTCTTTCTTCCTTCGACTCGTTAAGTTGGGTCTGCCTTGCTGGCTCTTTGAGCTTCATGCTGTAGCCTCACACTTGCGGGCTGGACAGACAGACACACACACTTCCACGCATAGACATTTATATATTAAAGTATTAAATTAATATCAATATTTCATACGTGAAAATTATTTAAAGTGTACTTGCAAGACTAAGCAAAAATAACATTTGTAGCTTTTCCAAAAGTCCTTATTAGAGGTGAAACTTCATGAATGTAAAACTACTTTTTGGCTTATCTCTGCCATCTCAGACACATCTCCATTGAAATACAGTGCATAATCATAAAGCACTTTTTTACTTGAGGGACTCTTAATTTTCAGCAGTGTTTAATACTTACTGAAACTCCTCTCAGTGTCAACTAAAGGATTTGCCATAGGCTGCTCTCATCTTCTTGTAATGTACTCGCATGTTTAATTAAAAATGGGTGGAGTTTCTTTATTTTTACAAGTGAAGTTTTGGATTCAGCACAAAGAGAAGCACAATTTCTCACAAACTCGCATCTGAAATCACAAGCTCTTAATTCACTTGTGACTGTGGTTTGATGAGCTTCAGAATTCCCCTGATCCTGTCTCCTTTCTTTGTTTCTGAGATGTGTGAGCCTTATGGTCCAGTCAGTGATGTTTTGGGCAGGCTTTGCAGAATAACTGATCATCTGATTCATAGTGCTCACCAGAGTACTGCTAGGCCCTAACTTTGGCAGTGTCAAATATCTCTTTTATTATATTTTTTATTCATTTAATGTTTTTTGGCAACTTAGACGTTTTAGTTGTGTGACGCTTTACAAAACCGCTGTTTGCTTTGTGTGTGCTTGACTCTCGAAATATGATTTGATACTCTTAACTATCAAAACTACTTTCTTGCGCAACATTGTTTGATGCATTTAGCCACATCAATTAAGCACATATCATTTTTTTTTTTTTTTTTCTTACATATGTGATAAATGGTTTGATAATTTATTATGGCGGAATAGGCGAAAATGTCTGTGTGATTCCACTTTTATAGGTAAATTCAAATTTTCATGTGCAAATTCAGTAGTTTCTTCCTTGATTCCGCAAAAACAGAATCCTTAAGGCTCTGCTTAATTATTAATGTGAAATCAGTAAGTAGTTGTGGATTATTGAAATATTTTCATTTGTTTTTCTCAGAAATGATTTTGCTTCTGCTCTCCATGGTCGCCATTTTCCTTTTGTGTCGCTGGTTAAGAGCTAGAAAGCGAGTCTCCGGAATATCTAATAAATACGTGTTCATCACCGGCTGTGATTCTGGTTTTGGAAACTTACTAGCCAAACACCTGGACCAGTTAGGCTTTCGGGTGTTCGCTGCTTGTTTCACTGAGAAGGGTGAGGATGAGCTGAAGAAGACAACGTCTGAGAAACTTATAACCGTTCATTTGGATGTGACCAAGTCGGAAAGCATCCAGAGAGCCATAGAACTGGTTAAGTCTCAGGTGGGACAGGCTGGTAAGTGCAAGTGATTTCCTTTGGCGTTTGTTCTTATTTCAACTATTGTAATCGATTTGGTTAGATGTTTGCACCCGAAACTGTAATGAAATTAAGCGGACAGGAGGCAAACCCTATGTCGCCACAAGAAACAGGGCGAAGATCAACCTACTTCGCCCAGAAGACATGCAGAAGATGCCATTGACCGAGTGGGTACACTGGCATCACAGCTGGGTGAGACCCAGGAGCAATACCCAGCCGGGAGGACAGCATAATAGAAAGACAGAAGGAGACAAGCCGGCAGGACTACAGGCTCGCCAACACAATAAGAGACAGCTTCCTTGGGAGATGTTACCTTTACGGATACCCGCAAGGCACTCTGGGTATTGTAGTTCCCTAGAACAGCCTTTTGTGGGACTTCCATTTGATACAGAAGGGAATGGAATAGCACCGGAATTGCTCCCGTGTCTAGGATAAAAGAAGCTTCTCAAACTTATCCAGGTGAGAACGAGTCAGAAGGAAGGTTGACAAAGCTTACAAGAGGAGTGAAGGAGGTAGTGACTTAGAGAGAGAGAAGAAAATAAGAGTTGTGCTTAGTACTGTGTTGTACTTGTGACTGTGGTGTGGGAAATCACCTTTAAGGAACTTCACTCAATAAAGATTCCTAGTGTCCGAGCCTTTGTGTCTGGTATTTGGGGAGCTGGAGCGCCCCCTGGTGTCCACAACCTTTTATCCTGAATACCTCCCTGAGTTGCTCTATTAATGCATATTACATTTCGTTTCAGATTTTTGCATAGGAGTATAAAATGTGTATATATGTTACATATGTATATATTTTTATGTTATTGGTTATGAATTTATTTTAATTATTTCTGTATTTTACTTATTTAACATTGTAGTGTTTCTTAATTATGATTTTTTTGTCTTATTTTATTTATGTGCAGTATTAATTAAGTATGTTGAATTTTGTCTTATTTTATTTATGTATATACAGTTGTGCTCATAAGGTTGCATACCCTGGCAGAATTTGTAAGATGTGTACCATACTTTAAGGAAAAGATGGTAGACCATGCAAAACACATTACATTTACTTTTAATGGAATCCAGATTAAACTATAAGGCATCACAGAATCTCACAACCATTTAACAAAATGTAGTAATAAGGAAAATAATGACATGTCCCTTTTCAAAAGTTTCGATCTACTGATTTATCTGACATTTTTCTCTGGTTATTGGATTTCCTCTACTCTTGGATTGTGTTGTGGGGCTTGTTTTCCTTGGATTTCTTTTAAGCAACTCCTTTTGGCTGTATTGAGCATGTTGGTTATAATTATTGATTTAAATCAATATTTTCACTTATTGATTCTTTGTTTCAGGGTGTCTCTATAAGCTAGAGTGTTTTGGACCTCGTTAGGACTAAGCCTGAATCTTGTAGTTGTGGTCTGGCTGGTTTAGGGTGAAGCTGTTTTGGATGGGCCATTGAGGATCCTGTCCTGCTTAGGTGACTTACTGAGACATCACGCCCTTTTCACTATGTTCATCACTCCTTATCATGAAAGCTGTGTGAAATTGTTCAATCAATAAAATGCCATATCTGGCCTGCTTTACAGGCCCAGCCCTATCCCTAACCCTGTCTTGGATGAGCTATGCCAATGATGAAGATATCAGCTAAAGAAGAGTGACTGTATACTGTTTTAGTTGAACAACATAGTAAAGCCTTGAGAATGTTATAAATATATGAGTGTTCATGGGGGTTATGTTCGCTTTTACTGGTATTAAAGTCAAAGTGAACTTTATTGTCATCTCAACCATATATACAAGTAATACAGACAGACGAAATTGTGAAGCTCAGGGCTCATAGTGTAACAACATGAAGTGCAAATAAAAAATTAAAATTAGAATTTTAAAAGTTAAAATTAAGATTTAATATTAAAACACAAACAAGACAAGACATTGTGCAAAGACAAGACAAAGAAGTATTAGCAATATTGACGTGTAGTAAGCAATATTAACATTGATGCAATGTATGGTATTATGCAATCTAGATACATAAATATAGTCAGTAAATATTTAATATAATAAATAAGTAATAGATATAGATAATACAGAAATTCAGTGTATTATGATAATTGTTTAAGACGTGTAAACAATGACAGGTCAGAATGTTTCACAGCAGAAGGATATCAAGAGTGTCAAAATACTTAAAGGTCAGTATGAGATTTTCAGTCGTTTTCTACATGCACACTCGTCTTTACAGGAAAGTGGCTTGCATGTATAAAAATTCTGTTTTTAGAGGTGGTTGAAGCAGTGTGGAAGGTCCCAGGGGGCAGCATAGTGTTAAGGAGTCTGACAGCTTGGGGGTAAAAGCTATCCTGCAGCCTGGCAGATCTGGCTCTGATGCTGCAGTATCTTGTCTTGGATGGCAGAAGTGTGAAAAGTCCATGCGAGGGGTTTAAGGGGTCCTGCACAATTTTGTTTTTTTTTTTTTCTATTTTTCTGTCCTCCCTGGCCATCAGACCTTACTTTATTCTTAGTATTACCTAATTTTATTGCATTTTTTTCTTTCTTCATCTTGTAAAGCACTTTGAGCTACATCATATGTATGAAAGCGTGCTCTAGAAATAAATGTTGTTGTTGCTGTTGCCATATTTCAACACCTGTATCACTGGCAGGAAGTGAGACACACAAAGGAGAGCAATGATGTGGGTTTACAGCTCACCAATTTAGCAGAAGGCCACATGGCATAGTACACTTATGTGGAAGGATCACAACAGGAGGTGCAACAAAAATTCTAAAATAAAGTTTTTAGCAGATCAATACTATATAGGAAGAAACAAGTTCAAAGTCTAACCTGTATATCAATCACTGCAGTTTGGGTAAAAGTCTGTTTTTGTCTCTGTCATTTTGTATTTCATGTTTAATGATTTGTTTTTTCAATTCTTTTAATGCCTCTATCAGGTCTTTGGGGACTGGTCAATAATGCTGCAGTTGGATTCCCTGTTGGTCCCTGTGACTGGCTCAATGTTCAAGAATTTAGAAACATGTTTGACGTCAACTTCTTTGGATTGGTCGAGGTCACCCTGGGCTTTGTTCCCCTTATAAAGAAGGCCAAAGGAAGAATCGTGAATGTGTCAAGTATGTCTGCAAGAGTAAGCACTCCTGCGGCACCATATTGTGCGACAAAAAGTGCTGTGGAAAGTTTCACCGACAGCCTTAGGTGAGACCTGCACGTGTTTGAGCAGAATTACTCGGGCTAACAGCGTTGAATCGGCAATCCGTTTTATTGTGGAAGCGATCAAAAAGGTGGCAGAGACTACGTGAAACACTGAAAGAGAGTGGGAAGTTAGCCCAAGTCAGCCAGACGTTTATATTCAGACTTTACCGATCGCTGACTTCACACCAGATTTACTGCTTGGTTTTATGGGTTGTGTGTTTTGTTGTCATGGGGTCCTATGGTAACCTAGTTTTCCCTTTATTATGTAGACCTTAGCAGAGTGCCCCAAATCTTATACTCTTACCACACTGCCAGGACTGAGTGCTACTGTAGTTTAACTCTTCCCCCTTAATTTTAGTATTCTATAACTCCAGGCAACTAGCTAGGGTACCCATAGTGTGGGGAAATATGTAAAATTCTCAAACTGATCATCGTCCCCTTAAACATCATTGATAGATGTTGTTGTAGAGTAAGGGGGAAAGGGTTTGAGATAAAGGGACCTGTCGGTTTTGAGACTGAACCACCAATTTAACAGAAAAAAGCCAAACTTTTTTTTTTTTTTTGCAGTTCCTGTAGTTTTCAATTTGGCCACAGGGTGTCCTCATTGTTATTTGCCTTGCGTTGTGACAAAGTATGACAATATCCTCGTTTAAAACAGCAAAACACAGATGACAAATGATTGGCTAAGAAGAAAACAGCCCATCTGACAACACTTTGCCTTCAGATCAAATCAGTCTAGCAAGTCAAACAAATTACACCAAAGTAAGCAGGAAGGTTTATATTGTGAAAGATCCACAACAAACTGAAATCGTCACTCGTGCGTACAGCATGCAGCAGACTACGCATTTGCAAATTTCACCTGCTGTTATTTATTGGTGCTTCTGAATTGAGAAAAGGCTCAAAATACAAGCAGGGCAAGATGGACACAATGGTGCTACAGCTGTTTTACATTTAATTACAGTGCATCCGGAAAGTATTTACAGCACATCACTTTTTCCACATTTTGTTATGTTACAGCCTTATTCCAAAATTAATTAAATTAATTTTTTTCCTCAGAATTCTACACACAACCCCCCATAATGACAACATGAAAAAAGTTTACTTGAGATTTTTGCAAATTTATTAAAAATAAAAAAAAAATTGAGAAATCACATGTACATAAGTATTCACAGCCTTTGCCATGAAGCTCCAAATTGAGCTCAGGTGCATCCTCTTTCCCCTGATCATCCTTGAGATGTTTCTGCAGATTAAGTGGAGTCCACCTGTGGTAAATTCAGTTGATTGGACATGATTTGGAAAGGCACACACCTGTCAATATAAGGTCCCACAGTTGACAGTTCATGTCCGAGCACAAACCAAGCATGAAGTCAAAGGAATTGTCTGTAGACCTCCGAGACAGGATTGTCTCGAGGCACAAATCTGGGGAAGGTTACAGAAAAATTTCTGCTGCTTTGAAAGTCCCAATGAGCACAGTGGCCTCCATCATCCGTAAGTGGAAGAAGTTCGAAACCACCAGGACTCTTCCTAGAACTGGCTGGCCATCTAAACTGAGCGATCAGAGGAGAAGTGCCTTAGTCAGGGAGGTGACCAAGAACCTGATGGTCACTCTGTCAGAGCTCCAGAGGTCCTCTGTGGAGAGAGGAGAACCCTCCAGAAAGACAACCATCTCTGCAGCAATCCACCAATCGGGCCTGTATGGTAGAGTGGCCAGACGGAAGCCACTCCTTAGTAAAAGGCACATGGTAGCCTGCCTGGAGTTTGCCAAAAGGCACCTGAAGGACTCTCAGACCATGAGAAACAAAATTCTCTGGTTTGATGAGACAAAGATTGAACTCTTTGGTGTGAATGCCAGGCATCACGTTTGGAGGAAACCAGGCACTGCTCATCACCAGGCCAATACCATCCCTACAGTGAAGCATGGTGGTGGCAGCATCATGCTGTGGGGATGTTTTTCTGTGGCAGGAACTGGGAGACTAGTCAGGATAAAGGGAAAAATGACTGCAGCAATGTACAGAGACATCCTGGATGAAAACCTGCTCCAGAGCGCTCTTGACCTCAGACTGGGGCGACGGTTCATCTTTCAGCAGGACAACGACCCTAAGCACACAGCCAAGATATCAAAGGAGTGGCTTCAGGACAACTCTGTGAACGTCCTTGAGTAGCCCAGCCAGAGCCCAGACTTGAATACGATTGAACATCTCTGGAGAGATCTTAAAATGGCTGTGCACCGATGCTTCCCATCCAACATGATGGAGCTTGAGAGATACTGCAAAGAGGAATGGGCGAAACTGGCCAAGGATAGGTGTGCCAAGCTTGTGGCACCATATTCAAAAAGACTTGAGGCTGTAATTGCTGCCAAAGGTGCATCGACAAAGTATTGAGCAAAGGCTGTGAATACTTATGTACATGGGATTTCTCAGTTTTTTTATTTTTAATAAATTTGCAAAAAACCTCAAGTAAACTTTTTTCACGTTGTCATTATGGGGTGTTGTGTGTAGAATTCTGAGGAAAAAAATGAATTTAATCCATTTTGGAATAAGGCTATAACATAACAAAATGTGGAAAAAGTGATGCGCTGTGAATACTTTTTGGATGCACTGTATGTGAATGAATTACGTTGGCTTTGCAAAATACGTATTTTTCTCACTAAGGCACATATGCCGGTCTTCAACCTTTGCAAAATGGCACACTGTACAGAAAATTAGCTGGAGTTAAATTAAGCAGGGGGCATCCCTTGCGGTTGTAATGATCCATCTCAGATTCTTTTTGGGGAAGTGACAGAGATATGTGAGGCGTCAAATGCACCGCCGTACTTTTAGGAGCCTGACGCAGAGGTGATTGGGGAGCACAACACAACTGTCAAATGCACTGGCTTACTGTTTTTTTGTTTTTTTTTATTCCAATAAAGCTGTATAATGTGTTACAGCCGGAACCAGTGGCAATATTCCATGACACCAGCTACAATATGCTTTTTGACAACTATATATGTTTGAAATCTCGTATCTTTTCTTCTTGGCAGCTTAAGAGGCTGCAGACTTTTGCAAATACATAAAAATATGAAATAACACTTGGAAAGAGCAGGCAGTAGTAGTCATTATATGAACCATGCAGTTTGTTTCTCAATAATCTTGATTCCGTTCAAGCATCCAGACTGATGAAGCTCTGACTAGAGCCGCCACAATTTCTCAAATACAATAGTACATCCTCTGCCTCTCTCGTCTTTACATAATAATATGACAAAAAAAAACAAAAAACGCTTCTTTCACTAGCCATTTAAATAGTGAGCCTACTGCTTTGAACCCCACAGCAGAGGAGGCTGTCAAGTTTGTAATTGTATTTTGCTGGTGAAAATTTATTCAGTTTAGGGAGCTTCACCCCCTGCTCACTTCGCTTGCGTTACACTCCCAGCAACTTTGCATCTCTGTCACTCGCGTATGTGGATTTCACTTTCACCAAACAACAAATCTTTTCATTCTCGTGGGTACGCCACTTCATTGGGAAGAAACACTACTTTTCCCTGATGGCAACACAAATTAGATGATCTACAAGTCTCTGACTTAAAGTTTAAAGCCCAACGATATCTACATACTTCTGTCATATCACCCATGTCCAAATATTCGAACTCTTTTCACTTTTACCTTTTGAATTTTGATTCAGTGTTTGGAATTACATCGTGACAACGCACTGTATAACTGCCTGTAAGTGAATATTGTTTCATTCTCTCTACAAGAAATGTGCCTGACAATAGCATTCACACAAATGAGAAATGATTGAACTGTGTGCGTGGTTATGTGGGCAGGACTTTTCCAAATCTCTTTGCATAAGCTCTTGTCTAGCAGGGCTTGAAAATTTCTCTCGTGGGATTTCACTTTCACCAAACAACAAATCTTTTAATTCGCGTGGATACGCCTCTTCATTGGGAAGAAACACTACTTTTTCTTGATGGCAACACGAATTAGATGATCTACAAGTCTCCCACTTAAAGTTTAAATCCGAACAATATTTTCAATCTCTTTTCGCTGTTCCATTATTTCACCGAGTAATAATTTCCGTTTGTTTGCGCTAATGCGATCTTTACTAACCTTTTTTCGATACTTTCGAATTTTAATACTTTCATTATCTCTAACCTGCTCTGCATGTGTATCGTGCCAACGTTTTTGAATTCTTTACAAGTTCTACTTTGTCATCTACTCTTTGTCTTTTATTTCCGGCCCCAGGTGTGGTTAAATCTCTTGGCACAAAGTCTCGTTTCGCAGGACGTGAAAGTGTCTCTCTGAGAAAATCATGTCTCGTCTCCTTCCTCTCCTACCAAGATTTTTTTTATAATAGAGAGATTTGTAGCTTTCTGCTAATATAAGTAAATACAATTCATTTACAGCCTATCCTTATACGATCGGGATACAAGTCAGTCAGTTATTTGCTAACCCACTTTGTCCCGAATAGGGTCACTGGAGCCTATCCCAGCCAGCATAGGGCACAAGGCAGGAATATACCCTGACAAGGTGCCAGTTCATCACAGGGTGAAAACCTATACACCCACCAAAACCACACACACACTAGGGCCAATTTTGTATCGCCAGTCCACTTAACCTGCATGTCTTTGGACTATGGGAGGAAACCTACATGAACACAGGGAGAACATGTAAACTCCACACAGGCAGGACCTGGGACTTGAACCCTGGTCTACTTACTGCAAGGCAGCAGTGCTATCACTGCACCACCATGGAATACAAGTGCATAGTGTATTTACAATGTATTTATTCAATTGTTCAAATCGTTTGCAAAATAAAGTCCATTGGTCATGTAAGTATTCAGTCCTAGATTGCCACTGGAATCACCTGTCGACACAAGGCAAGTCCTAGTAGACAAACTGTTAGACAGCATTCTGTTAATTAAACCTCTCTTAATACAGCAATGGGCTTCAGTGCAGCATTTACAGACTCAAATGTGTTAATATGTTGCCACGTGACAGTAAGTGACCGCCTGTTGTTATCAACTATAACACGCCATGATAGCTAGTGCCCGTTACAGGGCACCTTTGCTGCCTGATCTTCTGCATGAATTTATTGGGAAAGCTTAGCTATTAGTAGATGCAGTGAATGGTCGCCTCTCGTTTGTCAAATTTCTTATGTTCTTATGAATGGAGTAAGCAATGGCTTGGTCTCCTGGATGAATGGAAAATGGCAGAGAGAGATCAGATGGTAATAATAATAATCATCATAATACTAGAAAGTGGATTCTGTTCATCTGGACATGGAAAAAAAAAAACTATGTCCAGATGAACAGAATCCACTTTCTAGAATTTCCTTACTTGGATTATTGAGCATGCATCGAGACAATAATCATAATACGTTTTATTTATATAGCTCCTTTGATGTCACTAGGAAGCACTCAGCTCACAGCGTTCAGAGACGGTCTCTTCACAGCTTACTAAAGGAGCTCTCCATTTATTACACATCGCATGCCGTCACTTCTGAGCCATGTTGTGCTTTCACAGCAGGCCAGTGGCAGTTAACAGAACACACATTTCTGAACTGAAATGCTTTGTGGTGTGAGTCCACAGCAATTCATTTCCTGGCGAGGATAGCATTCACATTGTGGATGGATGAAGTGTAGTGGAGACACTGCACAGAAAAAATCGGTGTTGACAGAGAGAGAGATCAGCTGATGTTGCCAGGAAGGTTACTCTGCAAGAAGACCACAACTGACCCAGATGTTGCGGGTTCACGACAGACCACCGACCATTCACCACAGTGCAAATCTTGGCAAGTCGATGCATATTTGTACTCATAATAATCTTATTACGGTCAGCTGAAGGACCCATCATGCTGTGTGGAAGGCTGCAGTAGTGAGCAGGTTGTGACATCACTCGTGCCTGAAGCGGAGTGGAAATGATCTTACAGTACACACACACAAAAGTTATGTGCGTGGCTCATACAGCTCTATGATGTCACACTGGCCTTGCAACGTGTCATGGGGTGCTCTGAAAACAATGTTCGCTTAAGATAGCCGCACTGCAAATATGTAGGAAAGTTAACGACAAACACAGCATTTTCACCGCAAAAAAATTTGCCTATCAACACTAGTCAGTTTAGATCAGATGTCATAATCCAATTTTATATCTTCATGATTTTTGAGGTTGCATGATAAGGTTATGATTATGTGTTCACCATCATAGTAAACTGTTATTGTGCAGGAGGTTTAAATAGAGATTTACCCTTAATTTTTTTCTGTTTCTATCAAACTTCTAGAGCACTGAGTTTTTTTGTTCATGTGTCACAGGTTTGATCTTCAGAGGGGAATGTGAAGAGCAAAAAAAAAAAATGAAATAGAGCCTGCCAGTACAGCCCAGTGCACAGAAACGTATAACCTCAAGTGTGTATTTTTCTAAGTGAGTCTTGCAGTCAGACGCCATAATTAAATGTCCTTCTCAACATTATAAAATTAGATAGATAGATAGAACTTTGTTTATCCTCGGGAGGACATTTGGCTTTTAACAGAATCTCAATGAGTAAATTTCCACACACACTTTGGTCTGAACACACACCAGAATGACTATAAAGCAAGAAAATTCAAATAAAAGAAAAGTTCTGACTTGGCTGTCACAGTCACCGTGAGGCATTATGCAGGTGTATTGCCATTGATATAAAGGAGCCCCCATAACATTTCTTGACCCACTTCTGCTGAATGATTCATTGGCCAAATGTCCTCAGTGTTAGTGCGTCAGAGAGAGGATGTGCAGCTTTGTTCATAATGCCACTCAGTTTTCTTTTAGTTCTCTCCTTCTCTATGATACCCATGGGGTCAAATGTGTATCCCATAACTGAGCCTGCTCTTTTAATTAGAGCAGACCCCCGTGACCCTGTGTTCGGATTCAGCGGGTTAGAAAATGGATGGATGAATCGGTGGGCCTCTCTTGAAGTGTTGTTACCAGCCCAACACACCACAGTGAATAAAATCTCACTGACCATCACAATGTTGTAGAAGATGTGCAGGATGTCACTTTCCATGTTAAAGAAGCACAGTCTCCTAAGGAAAAAAGAGTTTGCTCTGTCCTTCCTTATATTGTTCCTATGTGTTCTAAGACCAGTCCAAACTGTCATAAATGGGAACCCAAAAGTATTTGAAGCAGTACACCACCTCTACATCCACTCCCTGATTACTGACCGGATATTGAGGCTGTTTGGTGTGGTGAAAGTCAATAACCAGTTCTTTGGTTTTGCTGAGGAAAGTTGCAGACAATTCTCTTTGCACCAAGAAATGAATTTTTCCAACTGAATCCTCTCCTCTGTCTCATCTCCTTTATCAACACACCCCATAAGTACAGGAAATTGCTATATTGCTGTTTTGTATTAAACCTCTCCACATCTTGTTACCACCAGATCTGGCTCATTTCTTGTGTCCTCAAGTTTCAAAGTACACGCATGGCAATGGTGATCCTACTCAAAGCATCCTTGTGCACTTGTGAGCTGGCAAAGTTGCAGACATTCAGCACGGCAAACAATTTGAAGTCAACAAATCAGCAGTCAGCATGGGAGGCTGCCCCTTCGATCCCACGTAGATAAAACCTATGCATACAAATCTCTTGGGGGGGCCCCTAGTGGTCGAGGACCCCTATGTAAGGCATACTCTGCACACTCCTCATTTATGCCCCTGTCAGGGAGAATGTGGAAAATCAACATTGATGGCAACTGAGTGTGGGATTCAAATACAGGACACAGCCACTGCCTCACCATTTCTAAAGAATGACCCAGGCATATTATTTTTAATCACAGAAATGATACACACCACAAGTACATTGTTTTTATGAGAATTCCGTCATACTGTCTTCGCGTGATTTTATTTATCCAAAGAATTACCCAGGGCCACTGGTGAAAATGAATTGTTTATTTCTTATTGTCATTATTTTCCAAAACTGGAGGAAATGCATAAATGTTTTTTTCTTCTCTCTTTTTCAGGAAGAACATGGCCTATTTTGGCATTAAAGTTTCATGCATTGAACCTGGGTTCTTCAAAACAAGCATTATAACTTCAGAGTTGTTCAAAAGTAACTTCGAAAAGCTTTGGGAGAGACAAACCGAAGAACTGAAAGAAGAATATGGGAGAGATTATTTAGAAAAAGGTAGGCACCGTGATAATCGTTAACTGTAGTTCACATCTTGAAGAGAATGGCAACACTGTATGGAATGGTGTTAAAAACTTGGAAGGGACAATTTTTTTAATTTAATCGAGGGGCAGATCTATGGACCCTTCTGTGTATGGGATGAGAAATGTGGGAATGCGTGTGTACCGTTACGCAACTTCTAGTTGTTAGGTATGTCAGATTTGTGGACGGCAGTTGCTGATCTCGTCGTGTCAATTTACACGACTGAAAATCACCAGGAAGCCTGCTGATGTTCCAGCTCCTATTTTGAATGAAGTCTTGAGACTGGACCTACCTTCTCTATCCTTATATTATTTTGCTTGTGTCTGTCCGTGCTCGATATAAACAATGGTTGCCACTACTATATCCCTCCACAACAATAGTGAGCAATGCATGTTCCTGGCAGAGTTTTGGTCTTAGGCTTATCTTCAAGTCTTCAATTCTTCAATGTGACCAATTATCGAATGTAAGCCTCCAGATAAAATCAAAAGGGCACATACAGCCTAGCTGCTACCAACAGAAACTGTCTTGCCGGCTACATATTGACACTAACACACAGAAGCAGAAACATCGACATCACGCCAGACCAACCAGCACAGGCAAGATGCCTTAAGAACAACAAAGATAATGTATGACAAACCACAGAGCGACATTATCTGAAGATCAGCGGCAGCAAGTCTTGCATCTAGACTGTGAACGAAAAATGAAGACAATCCGCAAACTGCTAGACAACAAGAAACATTACGACAGAAAAACTACAGGGATTCCATTACACTGACAACTCAAAACAAGATATTACCATTATATTACGGCGTAGGCAATTCCCCGTTTGTTTAGCATATTGTATGACTATCACCAAGTCACAATGACAAAAGTTTAATAACGTCTGAGTTTATTTGCCAGGCCCTGTTTTTACCCATGGCCAGTTGTACACTACATTTTCCAGAGTTACATCAAAACCCATGTTAAACATACAGGTACTTGCAGGTTACACACAGGGAAATATTTTCAATGACAATAACGTTTATGCAACAAATTGTGTTTTCGACAATTATTATAGACGTTGGTATACTTTACAGGGGTGTCGAATTCCATGCCTGGAGTTGTGCAGTTGCTGCAGGTTTTCATTCTAACCCTTTTCCTAATCAGTGCCCAATTTTCACTGCTAATTAACTCCTTTTCCCTTCATTTTCATAGCCCTGTTTTTAAGGATTCAGTCCTCTGAATTGATTCTTTTCTTCATTAAATTTCAGCCAAACAGAAATTAGATGTGAAACAAGACAACAGATGACCAGCTAAATTGGGGCTTCAAACTCCAACCAATTTCACTCTAACCAATCTCTTAATGAGAGGCTGATTCTTGCTGATAATTAACCTCGTTACTTAATTCCGCGAATTGTTGCTGCTCTCATTCTGCCACAGCAGACATTTCCAAAATTGTTGATTTTTCTGTTTTTTCTAAGAACACCGTCTAAATGTTTTGGTGACCTAAAAGAGGAACCTTACCAAGACCTTCACCTTTCTTTATTTTCAGATATTGTGTGATGGGCACAGGTGAGCTGGTCATTTGGCGGCTTGTTTTGTGTCTCATTATTGTTTGGCTGCTAATTAAGGAAAAAGATACAATATAATACAATACAATTTATTTTTGTAGAGCCCAAAATCACACAAGGAGTGCCGCAATGGGCTTTAACAGGCCCTGCCTCTTGACAGCCCCCCAGCCTTGACTCTCTAAGAAGACAAGAAAAAACTCCCAAAAAAACCCCAGTAGGGAAAAATGGAAGAAACCTCGGGAAAGGCAGTTCAAATAGAGACCCCTTTCCAGGTAGGTTGGCCATGCAGTGGGTGTCAAAAAGAAGGGGATTAATACAATACAATACACAGAACAGAACAAATCCTCAATACAGTATACAAATAAAAATTTTAGAAGTACGTAGCAGAATTTAACAGTAGATGATATCACATAATATGATTTGGATTTGTTTAGAGTCCTAGAGACCTCATCCATCAAGCTGCCTCCCCCATTTGGCCATTCCAATGCTGAAACAGTGCTGGGCCAGCCAATCCGATGAAAGGAGCCCTCTTTCCCACGATTCCTGTGATCGTCCATCAGGGATGACTTTACCTTAGGCAGGCAAAACAACTTGGCAGGTGGGCAGTGGCACCAAGTGCCACATTTGAGTACCGAGAAGAGAAACAGAATATAGGTGAGGGTTAAGACAACAAGGGGGCCTGAGTCAAGTTAGTTAAAATTAAGGCAAAAGAAGTTAATTAGCAGCAAAAAGTGGTCAGTAATGAAGAAGATAGTTAGAATGAAAACCTGCAGCCACTGCAGCCCTCCAGGACTGGAGTTCGACACCCCGGTATACTACATTACCTGACGGCCACCCTTCACACATACTGACTTTCATGTGCCCTGCATTTCCCTTCTTATCCAATATGTTGTATTAACCTTTTCATGTTACACATTTTATTGTAAATATTCATTCTGTTGTAAGTGACTATAATAACATTCCATGCTAATCATGTGACTATTCTAATATTGAGTCCTCTTACAAATTCACTACTTATTAAAATAATCTCCTTTCTTACTGTAACATGTGATGTTCTTCTCTCCATCATCATCATTTCATTAACGCTTTTATTCTTGAGAAATTTTTACAAGCACGATTTGCTAGTACAGTAATAAAGTACCTGTATTTTCCTTGGAAACTTGGGCTCACCTTACTGTGTCTCATGCAGCTAACTCTGTGACTCAAGCTTGATGAGACCTGTAGAAAAGTACATTTCTTCTTAAACTGCAAAATAATATCCATCCATCCATTATCCAACCCGCTATATCCCAACTACAGGGTCACTGGGGTCCGCTGGAGCCAATCCCAGCCAACACAGGGCGCAAGGCAGGAAACAAACCCAGGGCAGGGCGCCAGCCCACTGCAGGGCGCACACACACCAAGCTGCAAAATAATATTTTTTCAGCGTAAACTAAAAAAACAATGAGGAAACTGTTCTGCCTGCTGGCCTCTTCAGCCCATGAAGACCACCTGCCAACGGTTCCTTTCTAAACACATTAGCAACTTTTTTTCCTTCTTCCCAAGAACCGGGTTTCACTTGCTAAATCATCAAGGTGAAGATGTTTCTTCTTGTTATGGTGGCTCAGACAAAGTTTCTCCCTCTGTTTCCAATTCAATGAAATGCACAAGTTCATGCAACCCTTAGATTGTGGCTAGGAAAATTCAAACAACAGTCGCTCGAAAGCAGTGTATAAAAAAAAAAAAAAAACAGAAGTCAACTTCCTCTCATGATGTTTCTGCAACTTAAAAATACGTCCATCCTACAACCAAAAATGTCAGCCTTGACTGATCCTTCCTCATATACAGGAACAGAAACTGATATAGCAGCAATTACGCTCATGTGGTATATCATTTTTGTTCTGTATGTAGAAATATTAGGAGCGTTAAGTTGCGTTTTTTTCCTTTGTGAAATGAATACAAATATATAAAGTAATAAACCTATTAAAATTATTTTAAAATTATTACCATATATACTCGCGTTTATGTTCTCCGGCAGATAAGTCAGGGCTTGATTTTACAGCATTTTATAATGTCGGTCGTAAAAGTCGAATGCAGAAAACTCAAGTTATTGGTCCAAGAGATTATGATATGCTAACACCTACCTGAGAGAGTAACCACACTGCCTTTTTTTTCCTATGTATTGTGCCTACATGACCACATGGTAATACCTGAACTATTCTGCAGTGACGTTTGCACTGTTTTGTGTTTTTTGTATCTCACGCTATCATACACCTTTATCGTAAGAGCATCCCTTATCTACGATGGAGAGTTCGATCAGAAGAAAATATGAAGCTGGTTTTAAATTAAAAGTCGTTGAAGTGGCAAAAGAAATTGGTAACTGCACTGCTGCAACAAAATTCCATGTGTCTGAGAAACTGATGTGAGATTGGAGGAAACAAGAAGATGTAAAAAAAAAAAATTTGATGTAAAAAAAAAAAAAAAAAGTTGTCGCATTTTTGAATGGGCGTATCAGTCAGGGTCTGATTTTTATGATCGATTTTTCGGGTTTCAATGCTCAACTTATATGTGAGTACAGGCAGTCCCCAGGTTACGTACCAGATATGGACTGTAGGTTTGTAGTTAAGTTGAATTTGTATGTAAGTCAGAACAGGTACATTATTTTAATAAATGCTATTGTTGACCGACTGTAACCAAGTGCTCTGCCAATGAATGATGGAGTTTCACCTCTCTCTGACCTTTTTTTTATTTCTACTTTATTTTCAATGGTGATGGTTTTTCTCTTCTTTACTGTATCACCAGCACTTGCATCAGATTTGTGTTTCAGGTACATTCTTGAAGGGTGAAGACAAAAGGTTAAGATGAGCTCTTCTGCACAGCACTGTGCACGTTATCACAGCAGGAAGGCACCAGTTGTCAACACATCTGATGTATAGGGTGGCCCAGATCTACAGTAATTATGCAATTTTCATTACACTGTAACTTATTCAGTTTATTACATAGAAAATCGCCCAAAAAATCCCAGACCATCGAGAAGTGTGTGAACTGACGACATTAAGAATCGTCTTCGCGCCGAACTGCAATCGTCCCTGCATAAATCAAAGTCATCCAGACGATCTGGATCTGCATAATTAGATCTGGACCACCCTGTACTGACAAGAGACAACTTCCTGCTATGTGCGTAACAGTACAAGCAGGCTTGCTATTGAGAATGAATGGAGGCAGCGAGGGGTGGTTCATCGCCAGCCCACCTCATAGTCACCTCCACTACAGTATTGTGCCTGCAGCGTACTCAACACCACCGCCCCCATTCAACATGCAGCCATCTGAGGCACACTACAATGCTAGCCCCCACCGCCCCGTTCACCCTCAATGGCCTCCGTTCAGCCACAACCGGGTCACCGCTTGCAGCTTTACCAGCCGCCCACCTAGAACGAATGGGGCAGTCGTGTGTGGTGGGCGAGCAGTGAAACCACTTGCCACCAGGAGCCACCTGAGGGACGCTACACTGCACGAGCAGCGAAATCACCCCCCTCCAGCCTCCGTCCAGCCACCGCGTGCAGCGTCCCCAGACTGAAGATGACAGAGCGGCAATTACTGAGGTGCATGTGTTGCAGCTGCAGTCCCGTTCGTATGTCGTAGGTCGGATGTCCGTAACCTGGGGACTACCTATTTATACGGTAATTATGGATCTAAATCTCTTTTACATAACATGATTAAAGATCTTGTATGTTGATCTCATTTAAAGTTACACATTTTAGTGAGAGCCGTAATATTTATGGATGTCCATTTTTGCGTGTGGCATTGGCGCATAACCCCTCAATTACAGAAAGCTTACCTGCAAACCACTTACAAAACAGTGCCCTCTACTGGGGGGTGGCAGTGCCCCACTCTGCCCCTGATGTAGAGACTCTACTAAATTTAATTGTTTCGAACTGAACATCGTCTATCTTTTTATAGTTCACTTCTAATAATCTTTGTTGATCAGTGACTCCATTTTCAACAAAATTAGGGAGAGATATGAATTTAAAATGTTTAAAATGTTTCTGCAAGAGTAACAGAAAATTCCTACAACCAATAGGGATTTCACCTGAGAAGTCTTGGTATAGTAATGGGGAGGCAAAAGTACAGAAATTAAGTCCTTTCCTAGAGATAGCATTTCTTTTTTTGTGACCCCAAGGATAAATCAGACTGAGAAACATGACTGCAATGCCAGAAAAAAGTCTACAAAAAGTTAAGATTCACCGTGTAAAATCAGTTCATTCTTAATTCTTTTTTCCCCTCATTTTATTTGAAGAAAATAACATTGGCTTACAATCAGGTCAAATGTATACATCAAATGACTTCATAGTCAAACTAGATAAAAAGAAAAAAACATTTGAAAGTTTCAAAATAGAAAGCAGGAGCAAAAAAAGGGGCCAAAACCGAACAAAACAGAATTCAACCCCCACCCGATTCTACTTAATTCTTCATCATCCCTAGTCCGGGTGACATGACGTCCAAGTGGTACTACTCCGTGAGGGCTACTTTAGACCCTAAAAAGCCCTGTAGAGTCATAGGTGAAATCAGGTGATGGATATGCAGTGTTCACATAGGTTTGGAGTGAGTGTGTCTGTGCACTTTTAGGAGCGTCCCCTGTGATGGACTGGTGTCGCCTCCAGATTGGCTTTGAGCCTTACCTTGCTGCAGTCAGAACAGACATCACGCAGTAAGGGGATGGATGGATGAAATTAGACCTCTGGTTCTGTTGTCGACCACTTCTCACCATTGTATACTATGTCATGACACATCTTGAATTCTGCTTCTAAATCTGAAACCTATCAATTTGTTAACAATGTTTTGCATGTCTTTCTTTGCTCGTAATTCTTACATTTTTTTTTATTATACCCACAGTTGTGAAAAATGTGGGAAAGCAGATAGACAGTTATTCTGACCCGGACCTGATGAAAGTGGTGAGCTGCATGGAGCATGCTGTTTCAGCTGAACATCCTTGGACTCGCTATGCACCTGGATGGGATGCCAAATTTTTTTGGATTCCACTTTCCTACATGCCAACTGTCATTATCGACTACGTATTCAGCCAGACCATGGTCAAACCAGCCAAGTCGGTGTACTGAATTCAGGCTACATCAGCATTCTTGGAGCTGGGCCTCTCCACTGGAACTGATGATCTGCTATGTTTTCTGCAAATGTCTAGCAGCTGAGAATAGAGACGTAGTTCTGATAAATTGTTATGCAATAAATACCATTTTTCACACTTCTTGGTAACTTCCTCAGACTTTGTAAAGTTTACAGGCACAATTAAATATTAAGGTTATAACACATGCACAATGCATTTTGTTACCATTGTTACCTCCAAACAGATGCTTTTCAGTTTGAGGAGACAATGCACTCCTTCTTTGCACTTCTGTAGCAGTAGATTTTCCGTATTTGTTTTTCTAATACTCTGTTATTTACCCTTTGACATAACATTGCTTTAAGTCCATGTAATGGAAGCTTGATGATGGCGTTAAAAATTTGCTATTGAATTAAGTTCAGATTCTGATTGTAAGATGTTCAAAATCTCAAAATATAGCATAGTGTCTAATAGCATAGTGTCTGTGGAAAGTTGAAATTGGTTTTCAAGTCTTAAAATTAGAATTTTTTTTCAGCAAATTGACATTTTTTTTAGTTGTGTAGAGCTTTTGGACAACTACATGCCAGCAAAGAGAGAACATTCTAGAACGAGCAGTTTCAAGGAATATCCACCCTCAATGCAGAGATCTATGCAACCCAGCCACGGGGGCTGCTCAAACCAGTGTGTTTCTTCATGCTGGTCCCAAGCCCAGATAAATGGGGAGGGTTACATCAGGAAGGGCATCCAGTGTAAAATTTTGCCAGATCAATATGCGGATAACAATACTGATTTCCATACCGGATGGGTTGAGGCCCAGGTTAACAACGATCGCCACCAGTACTGTTAGCCAACAGGGTGCTGGCAGAAATTGGGCTACTGTTGGCCGAAGAAGGAAAAGAAGAATAAGAGGGGGGAGGCGTGTCTGGAGGCAGGAGGAGAGGAGGAAGTTAAAGAGAGTAGAACTGTTGGTAGTATGACTGGTAAGGGGAGAGACTTGGCAGATATGATGAAGAGAAGGAAGGGTCATATATTGTGCATGCAAGAGACTAAATGGAAGGGGAGTAAGGCCAGGTGGATCGAAGGTGGATTCAAATTGTTCTATCATGGTGTGGATGGGAGGAGAAATGGGGTAGAGGTTATTCTGAAGGAACAGTATGTCAAGGGTGTTTTGGAGGTTAAAAGAGTGTGAGACAGAGAGGTGTGATGATGAATGTTGTTAGTGCATATACCTCACAACTTGGGTGTTCAATTAATGAGAAAGAAGGTTTCTGGAGTGAGTTGGATGAAGTGATGAACAGTGTACCCAAGGGACAGAAAGTGGTGATTGGAGCGAATTTCAATGTTGGTGAAGGGAACAGAGGGGATGAGAAGGTGATGGGTAGGGTTGGTGTCATGGAGAGAAATAAAGAAGGTCAGATGATAGTGGATTTTGCGAAAAGGATGGACATGGCTGTGGTGAATACTGTACGTATTTTAAGAAGAGAGATGAACAGAGGGTGACGTGCAAGAGTGGAGTACGATGCACACAAGTAGATTACATCCTATGCAGAAGAGTCAATCTGAAGGAGATTGAAGACGGCAAAATGGTGGCAGGGGAAATTGTAGTTAAGCAGCATAGGATGGTGGTCTGTAGGATGACGTTGGAGATCAAGAAGAGAGTGAGGGCAGAGCCAAGGATCAAATGGTGGAAGTTGAAAAATGATGACTGTAAAGTTGAGTTTAGGGAGGAGGTAAGACAGGCACTGAAGAGTTACCAGACAGCTGGGCAACTACAGCAGATGTAGTAAGGGTGGCAGCAAGAACTGTGCTTGGTGTGACATATAGACAGAAGAAGGAGGACAAGGAAACCTAATAGTGGAATGGGGAAGTACAGGAGAGTATACAGAGGAAGAGGTTGGCAAAGAAAAAGTGGGCCAGTCGGAGAGATGCAGAAAGTAGACAAGAGTACAAGGAGACAAGGTGCAACGTGAAGAGAGAGGTGGCGAAGGCAAAAGAAAAGGCGTACGATGAGTTGTATGAGGCTGGACACTAAGGAGGGAGAAAAGGACCTGTACAGATTGGCTAGACAGAGGGACAGAGATGGGAAAGATGTGCAGCAGGTTAGGGTGATAAAGGATAAAGATGGAAACGTACTCATAAGTGAGGAGAGTGTGTTGAGCAGATGGAAAGAGTACTTTGAGAGGCTGATGAATGAAGAGAATGAGAGGGAGAGAAGTTTAGATGATGTGGCGATAGTGAATCAGGAAATGCAATGCATTAGCAAGGAAGTAAGGATATCCTATGAAGAGGATGAAGAATGGAAAGGCCATTGTTTCAGATAGATAGATGCAGGGTATTCTCCATGATTGACAGGAGCCTGTTCAGCGCCCGTCGCTCTGCCACGGATGTCAAATTGTCCAGATCTGTGCCTACAATAGAGCCTGCCCTCCTTACCAGTTTGTCCAGGCGTGAGGCATCCTTCTTTTTTATGCTGCCTCCCCATTACACCACCATGTCGAAGAGGGTGCTCGCCACAACCGTCTGATAGAACATCTGCAGCATTTTTTTGCAGATGTTGAAGGACGCCAGCCTTCTAAGGAAGTATAGTCGGTTCTGTCCTTTCTTGCGCAGAGCATCAGTATTAGCCATCCAGTCCAATTTATCATCCAGCTGCATTAATAGGTATTAATAGGTCTGCACCCTCTGCACACAGTCACCTCTGATGATCACGGGGTCCATGAGGGGCCTGGACCTCCTAAAATCCACCACCAGTTCCTTGGTTTTGCTGGTGTTCAGGTGTAAGTGGTTTGAGTCGCACCATTTAACAAAGTCCTTGACAGGCTTGAAGTCATTCAGCTCACCAGGACGTGATACCTTTGGGACCGGGGTGATGCAAGATGTTTTCCAAAGCCTTGGGACTCTCCCCTGTTCCAGGCTCAGGTTGAAGTTGCGCTGTAAAGGACTCCCCAGCTCCAACGCACAGGCCTTCAACAGTCATGGCGATACTCCATCTGGACCCGCTGCTTTGCTGACACGAAGTCTCCTCAGCTCTCTGCTTACCTGGGCTGCTGTAATTGTGGGTGGGGGGAAACTTTCTCCTATGCTGGCATCAGCAGGATGGGTGGAGGGTGCAGTACTCTGAGGTGAGAGTGGGTTAGGGTGGTGAAGACATACCTGTGAAAGCATGAAGGTTTTTAGGAGAGATGGCAGTGGAGTTTTTAACCAGATTGTTTAATGGAATCTTGGAAAGTGAGAGTATGCCTGAGAAGTGGAGAAGAAGTGTACTGGTGCCGATATTTAAGAATAAGGGGGATGTGCAGAGTTGTAGTAACTACAGGGGGATAAAACTGATCAGCCACAGCATGAAGTTCTGGGAAAGAGTAGTGGAAGCTCGGCTAAGAAGGGAGGTGATGATTAGTGACCATCAGTATCGTTTCATGCCAAGAAAGAGCACCACAGATGTGATGTTTTCTCTGAGGATGTTGATGGAGAAGTATAGAGAAGGCCAGAAGGAGTTGCATTGCGTCTTTGTGGTACCCGGACAAAGCTTATGACAGGGGACCTCGAGAGGAGCTGTGGTATTGTAGGAGGAAGTCGGGAGTGCCAGAAAAGTATGTAAGAGTTGTCCAGGATATGTACGAGGGAAGTGTGACAGTGATGAAGTCTGCGGTAGGAGTGATGGATGCATTCAACATGGACGTGGGTTTACATTAAGGATCGGCTCTGAGTCCTTTCTTATTTGCAATGGTGATGGACAGGTTGACAGATGAGATTAGACAGGAGTCCCCGTGGACTGTGATGTTTGCTGATGACATTGTGATCTGTAGCGATAGTAGGGAGCAGGTTGAGGAGACCCTGGAGAGGTGGAGATATGCTCTGGAGAGGATAGGAATGAAGGTGAGAGGGAGGTCAGTGGAATGGTGAGGATGCAGGGAGTAGAGCTGGCGAAGGTGGAGAAGTTTATATACTTGGAATCGACAATGCAGAGTAACGGAGACTGTGGAAGAGAACTGAAAAAGAGAGTGCAGGCAGGGTGGAATGGGTGGAGAAGAGTGTCAGGAGTAATTTGTGACAGACAGGTATCCGCAAGAGTGAAAGGGAAGGTCTACTTGACGGTTGTGAGACCAGCTAGGTTATATGCGTTGGTGACGGTGGCACTGACCAGAAAGCAGGAGACAGAGCTGGAGGTGGCAGAGTTAAAGATTTTCATTGGGTGTGATCAGGATGAACAGAATTAGGAGCGAGTACATTAGAGGGTCAGCTCTGGTTGGAGGGATAGGAGACAAAGTCAGAGAGGCAAGACTGCGTTGGTTTGGACATGTGCAGAAAAGAGATGCTGGGTATTTTGGGAAAAGGACACTAAGCATAGAGCTAACAGGCAAGAGGAAAAGAGGAAGGCCTAAGAGGAGGTTTATGGATGTGATGAGAGAGGACATGCAGGTGATGGGTGTAACAGAACAAGATGCAGAGGACAGAAAGATATGGAAGAAGATGATCTGCTGTGGCAACCCCTAATGGGAGCAGCCGAAAAAAGAAGAAGAATGCAGAGACCTACGTACCTTCTTAAAATAAGTTGCATCGTGTTTACCTTCTTACAAACTCCAGGGTTATTGTTTTTTAGTCCAGTACTTATCTCTGTATCCTTCAAAAACAGTTTTAACCATTGTCCAATGATAACTGCCATGAAAATTGTTGAATTTGACAGGGATGTTTGCAGTCTGCTCTGCTTAATAATGATACCATTCCTATTGATTTGAAATTTTTTTTGTACAAGTAGTTTTTGAGGTTAATAATTTATTTCAATATGCATGTACACAAATGGAGGCACACATGCACACACACACTAATAAATGAATAAGGGAAGATAGCTGACAGCTTGTTTGCCCTCTTAGAGCACATGCTGGTTGATTAAGAGAAAGAAACGCTCACATTCCCCAAAATAGATCCATAAAGGCCATCGTGCAAAGTCACATCAAGCCAACCCCATGCTAATCCATCTATGCAGCTTGTTTACTTCGTTTGACCCAACTTGTTTAGTTTTTAGTTGTTCAAGTTGTTCCCTAGATTTAATTTTCTTTTCATTTTACTCTACATTTATTTGTGTTAATAACAATTATATAAGTTAATGTACTTTATTCTAAATTATTGCACAGTACTATTGACTACATTTTATTGTAAAGTCTACTGTTGAATAATTTCCTAAGGTATTGATAAAATGTAATTGATATGAAAGCATGAGGGTAAATCAAAGGGTAATGACATTTTAAAAATTACGCAGTAACTGATAGAAGTTGATGCTATACAATACATTCACGATCGCTTATGGGGAGTTTCAACAAACACATCGCAGTGCCCTTTCGTCAGTATAGATGATGCCAAAGTCAGATGAACATGGACATTCCGCTGCCAGATTGCATCATCATTGAACAACGAGTCATAGTGAGGTTCCTTTCGGCAAAGATAGTGAAACCTGCTGCAATTCACCAAAGGATGTTGGCTCAGTATGGAAGTCAGAATGGCAGGACTCAACGTAAAGTTTATGAAGGGGTAGAAAGATTTAAAGCAAAAAGAACAAGTGCAACCGATGAAGCGCTGTCTGGTAGACCATCAACATTGCGCACACAAGACCACATCGACACAGCGAATGGCTTAATCAGAGAAGGTAGTCAGATTACATCGTGGATCTGCAAATGCTGTAGTGCATGAGGACTTGGGGTACCATGAAGTTTGCTCAAGATGGGTACCCAAACAGCTTACTGATCTACACAAGCCAAGATCCTTTGAATTTTAGCAGGTTTCAACCCCTCTGCTCAAAGAAATCTCATTGTTTGACAATGGTGCAATTCCATAGTGGCGCATCCATGTTCATTAGACCTTGGCTTCAAATAGACTAGCAACAGAGTGCTGCGTTTTGTGTGTGTGTGTGTGTGTGTGTGTGTGTGTGTGTGTGCAAATTACCCATAAGCCATCGGGAATGTGTTGTATTGCATCTGCTTCTATCTGTTGTGGTTACTGTGTAATTTTCAAATTGCCTTTAGTTTTTGATTTCCCCTTGTACTTTAATAGACCATTCCCTACCAATTTATTATAGTCTAAGGCACAATGTCATAATTCAATTTATACTTATCAATCACAATTCCACTGATGATCCCAACATGTTATACAATAATTACAAGGGTTGTATGAAAAAACACATTACTTAAACACCAAACAAAATAAGGAAACAAACATCAACAGAAGGACGTCATTGTGTGTGGTGTGAGGATATGAAGATTTTCAAAGTGTTGTGAGGCGTGAGTGAATAGGACGGGGTGTGTTTGGTGGGCATGGCAAACAGTGACCACTGATGATTGGATGGTGCCACACTGCATGTTCACCATTGTGGTTTGTGGCGAATCAAAATCTGTAGCACTGAGTGCAAGGAAGATTCTTTAATAAGTTTAAAGTACCCCAGTGAGGAAGAATTTCTACTCCAAACATTATTTTAAAGTGGTTCAATACATTTCAGCCTACTGCAGTTGAGAAGGACATGTTTGCTGGACCACTGAGAACTGTAAGAACAGCAGAAAATATTGAAATGGTAAGTAGAGTGGAACCATCAGCATTCAGCGCAACATTAGCTGGTAACATTAAAAATTTCAGACTCATAAATAATTAATTTTTTAAGAAGTGTATTTCTTTTTACTTTCTCGTATACGAGGTTTAGGGAAAGTATTGTAATCATTCAAGAATTCGACCTTGAGATTTTGATGAATCTCGACATTTTAGACATCCCTGAGTCCTATTTACTTTCTCATAGGGGAAGTATTATAATCGTCCAAAAATTTGATTTACAGAGTTTTAGACCTCCATGTGTTTTGAAATTATGTCTCTGTGTGTGTATATATATACTCAGCAAAAAAAGAAACGTCCCCTGACTTTCAACTGTTTTTACTTTCAGTAGACTTAATATGTAAATATTTGTATGAACACTTAAAGAGTCAACACCATAAGACATAAACTAAAAATGTTTCGCAATGTGTCCCTGAATGAA
>JANRMT010062814.1:22792397-22802748 GCA_026402145.1 Polypterus bichir lapradei | reverse complement strand
TCTATCTATCTATCTATCTATCTATCTATCTATCTATCTATCTATCTCTAATTGTGAGGACCTGGGCTTAAAAGTGGGCCGGGACACATCCCCTGAAGAGCCTTTCCCAGCCCATGTGGGACGTGGAAAGTAACTATGAGGTTGTGTGACGATGGCCAGGGTTCATTCTGTTCTTCTCCACAGAGCTTGTAATTGAAGAAAAAAAAAACAGTTTTGTAAACTCAATAAAGTTTTTGTTTCTGATTTGTGACAGAAAGTTGTAAAGAAAATGGATGGCTGACAGGCAAAAAACCATAAATATCATTCAACATGAATCATGGCCAGTGAGAGAAGTGCCACTGTGTAGTTATAAAAAAAAATGTGTCCAACATTAAATGATGAACCTGATGGATAAAGCAAAACTTGGAAAGATACTGCCATCTAGTGGTAGGCATTAGTTGTACAGCATGTTTCACACAATTCTACTGTAATGTACGGTATTAATGAGAATCTCTAATTAGGACTCTAAAACTAATTAACCTTTACAGAAAAAAGGAAAAGTTTAATTTAAACAGCACCTTTCTATAATTGTAAGGTGTTTTCTGGCTATAGTACAATAGGATGCATGTTTGAATTGAGAAGGTTGACAAATTAACTCGGAGACAGAATAAGACTGTGGTGTGTGTGAACCTTTCAGCCATTGGGAGGCAAATTTATTTCAGTTTAAAGGCCACATTTTGATCCATCATCACTTCCTGTAGTTTGATAATTTCAACATTTCTATTAACTGGCTAAGGGGCCAGGAGCGGGAATGGGAAATAGAGATTTTGTATAGTACCATCCATTGTAAACAACATGCGGTGAACGGGCACAATACAGTTAGGCAGGTGAGGGGTCTCACTCGGGGACACACAGAGGTCAGTTGTGAGGACCAAATCAACCATGTGAGCTGCAGCACATGACCAAGGCCTTGTAGCTGTAGAGAATTTAAATCTATGTATCAATGCAATCTCAATCAGATTAAAGTAAAACATATTGTAATAGGTTGCTTTAGGCCATGTAAGAGTTAAACATTTAAGGCTCATCCCTGTGTTTATCAGAACGAGACTAGGAATGTTAGAACAAATTAAGTGATAGTCACTTCCTGGGCCAAGTGGCAAGTGTGTCGCGTGAACTAAGATAACATTAATGAGAGAAGATAAAAGACGGCTAAACTTGCTTCTACATACTGCGGCCTGGAACTGATTTTTTGTTTTACTTGTTTGCTTAAAGACCAATATGACACAATGAAAAGCCAAGGACAGTGTGTACTATGAAAAAACAATCAGGCCATTATTAAGGAAATGCAGCTGTTTAAAACTTCAACCTTGAGAGATGATTGTACCTCAAGAAACTTTCATTTGAGTGGCCCGGTATCTCATGTGTGGGTCTTCCTGGCTTTGACTTAAATTGTGTACTTGCTCAATGAATAAGCTTTGGACACCTGCACAGGGTATGAAGTAATGATGGCTAGTTTCAATCAAGTGATGGCCATTAGGCAATGGTGGCAAGAGCTAGAGGCAGGCGAGTATTTTGCCTAGATGATAAGAAATGTAATACAAATCAATGCACTTCATGGGTTAAGCACTTGCACCATGGTCAAGTCTCTTTACTACATTGCTGTGTAATAAAAAGCTTTCTTGCACTTCCATCTGGGCTCTGAGACTGCATTATTTCAAGAGGGAGAACTTCTCTTCATGACATATTCAAACTCTGCATGTTTATTTGAACTATCCCTTGTGGGACTTGTAACTAATACATTGGCAAATACATACTGTGATTTTGGCAGCCATACCTTTATCTTGAGGAGAGTTTTTAAATGTCATCTTTTCAGAAAAGTAAGACTTGACAAGCATTGAATGGAGTCTTTTGCAAATGAACGAGCTGGGTCAACCTGTTTGCCTTCAAGCATATTTGAATCAGCAAGTTTTTAAGAGCAACTGATACTTATTTATGGACTGAAAGTTGGACGTTGACTTTGTTCCAAACAGCATTTAAGTGATTTAAACAATCATCTGTAACCCTAGTATTGCATTACCTGTTTATGCCCTGTGCTGTTTTTTTCCAGAAGTAACTATTTAATAATACAGTGATCCCTCCTCGATCGCGGGGGTTGCGTTCCAGAACCCCCTGCGAAAGGTGAAAATCCGCAAAGTAAAAACCATACATTTATACTGTTATTTTTATATTGTCACGCTTGGGTCACAGATTTGCACAGAAACACAGGAGACTGTAGAGATGGGGACTTTAAAACACTGCAAACAAACATTTGTCTCTTTTTCAAAAGTTTAAACTGTGCTCCATGACAAGACAGAGATGTCAGTTCCGTCTCACAATTAAAAGAATGCAAACATATCTTCCTGTTCAAAGGAGTGCGCGTCAGGAGCAGAGAATGTTAGAGAGAGAGTGAGAGAGACAGAGAGAGAAAAGCAAACAATCAAAAATCAATTGGTGCTGTTTGGGCTTTTAAGTATGCGAAACACCGCCCGACAAAGCAGCTGCATTTTTATCGGAGCGTCCGTATCCACTAGGCCGGTGTTCGAGGAGCCCCTCTGCTCACACCCTCTCCATCAGGAGCAGAGAATGTCACAGAGAGAGAGAGAAAAGCAAACAATCAAAAATCAATAGGTGCTATTTGGGCTTTTAAGTATGGGAAGCACTGCACGGGAAGAATATCGTATATCATTGAGGAGTTTTATTTAATACACTAGGCTGACCCGCCTTTTAAGGCGACCGACTTTTAAGTTGACCACTTCTTAAGGCAATTCAATATGTAAATCAATTTGATATTTTATACAAACTCATTAATTTGGTTATATTGCATTTGAGTGGTATTACTTTAATACTCGTAGTTTCTGTTATTTTTGTGATGAAATTTAAACTTTTTTTCTATATTGAGGTTGCCCCTTTGAACCCCCCTGATATTTACTACACGGTGAGGCATTTGTACTCCATCAACATGAATTATTTCCAGAGACATAATTTTGTCTATTTTTCCAGTGTATCGCGCACAAAAGCAAGGGAACGATGGGAGCACCAGAACTCTGCTCACATCATGTCGTTTTGTACCGCAAGCTGCAAGTAGTAAGTCTGTGATAAGCGGAATACCGCTACTCTTTCCACTCACGGGACGGAAGGACAATCCCGACCGCTTTTATATAGTAAGAAAGAAGAAGAAAATATCGCACAGTCTGGAGTAGAAAATCATCTTTTACCTGGAAAAACAAAACTACAAATCCCATCGTGCATTGCAAAATGGACGGGGCGTGTGTGAAACTCCGCGCCTGTGTAGCACTCACGGGACGGAAGGACATTCCCGACCGCTTTTATATAGAAGGATAATATGTGCTCTGATTGGGTATCTTCTCAGCCATCTGCCAATAGCATCCCTTGTATGAAATCAACAGGGCAAACCAACTGAGGAAGCATATACCAGAAATAAAAAGACCCATTGTCTGCAGAAATCCACAAACCTGCGAAAAATCCGTGATATATATTTAAATATGCTTATATATAAAATCCGCGATGGAGTGAAGCTGCGAAAGTCAAAGCACGACATAGCGAGGGATCACTGTATTTTAGCCAAAAAACTGCATGTGTTTTACATGTTGTGAACAAACAACTTGATTAACTGACATGTGGATTATGGAACACCAGTAACGGCGCACTGCATGACAACGTGCAGTGAATACACTTGACTTGAGCATTTATAGTTTTCCTCTTCTTTCTCTGTACATTTAGCATTCGTTTGCTCAGAGGTTGATGCACATGCTGCTTCCTGAGCAGCTCTTCTTTTCTCTACCCTAGCGGCCCGTTTCTTCTCTTCTTTCGTCGGCATCTTTTCACTTTAAAATTGATGAAGTCAGTGTTTGTGTTGCAATTACTTAGTATGTTTTCTTTAATTTTTCACTTAAGCTGCCATTTAAGTCTTTAATCTGCCTCAAGAATGATTTAAGATATGAAGAAGTAGGGGAAGTGACCGCGAAGGTGGTAGGGATGAGAACGGCGCCCGTGCACATGCACGATGTGGCCACCCTGCTGGCCGCTGCAGAGAGCTAATTCTAAAATAAAATAAAATAAAAATAAAAAGAGGAATAATCTTGGAGGTTAATCATCACCCCGAAAGCGAATAGTAGAGATCACGTAGTATATGCGTACCAAATTTCAGGTCAACAGATCAAATGGTTTGCGAGGTACAGGTGATTTAAAATCATGGACAGACAAACAGACAGCCACGGTAGCGTATTATATAAGAAGACTAGCTGCGTGTGGTCTTAGGAACAAAAACCAACCCTAAGACTCCCTAGCAGTTTTACTGTATCCGTGAACTTGGAGAGGTGTCAGCTCACTCTTAAGAATTACCGAGTGCAAAGGACGTGGACCCTCCTGTGCTTGCTGCCCCGATGGCTTTTGTAAAAAGACACTGGCAATGTGTTTCACTTGCATGTTGTTGAGCCATGCCAATTGCTTCCATTTGATGTTGTGTCTCTTGCGGTCATCTGTGTCATTAGCACAACATCATTGTTGCGCTGCTGTGTTTGTTGCACACAGGGTAGTGAGAAATGAGGTGCATGCAAGGGCAGAAAAAATGTAAAAGTACATGCATGCACCATCTAGTGGCTGCGGTTGAGCATGAGCAGAGTGGACTGCTCCATACATACATATACAGGTCTTTCATTTATACAGTATATGTCTAAAGTGGAAGAAAGACGCAGAGGAAGACAGGAGTGCAATCAATCAGTATGTTTATTAACAACAGATGAGTAACATGGATCTCCTCCTCACAAGTCAGAAAAGTGCACTTCCCCTTCTGCAAGCCCTTTATATAGTTTAGTAGCAAACTACCCGCACTTCGCAGCAGAGAAGTAATGTGTTAAAGAAGTTATGAAAAAGAAAAGGAAACATTTTAAAAATAACGTAACATGATTGTCAATGTAATTGTCATAGGCTTATTTTAGTATTGAGAGTGAATTTGATGATTGTAACGAAAAGGCAGGAGTCACCAGCAGGAAGACATGAAGCAAGGCCAACAATAACAGGTTTGAAGCGGTGGAGTAAAGAAGAAGGGAGCAGTTAGCACAATGAACAGCTGAGGAAAGTAAGGAAGTGAGTGAGGTAGCACGTGAGCACAGGATGTCGTTAATGTATATAAGTTGGGAGCCAACCATGCGGTAGGAGGACCAGGGGCAGCCCTTGTGCGTCTCTGCCATGAAATAAATCCTCTGTTAACGGAAATAAGGAATGAAACTCGCCAAAAGGAGAGGTCAGTTCCGAAAGTTCCTTACAGCATATTGGTGAGAACCACCAAAAAGAAGACGTTATTTTCGTTTGATCGTTACAGGGAACGGTGCGAAATTAAACAGACTTAATGTTTTTAAGTACAGTGAAAAGGATGAGCATGGGAAATTTGTGCTTCCTACTTATATTGGAAGTCGCAGAAATAGTGAGGAGGGGTTTCCCCTAAAGGAATGAGAACGCCAAAAGGAGAGGTCAGTTCCGAAATTTCCTTACAGCATAATGGTGAGAACCGCCAAATAAAAGGCGTTATTTTCGAAAGTTCACACACGAATACAGTGCACCACTCACCATCAATCAGTCCTTCAGACTTCTTTCCTTCTCTCTCTCTGTTGCCTCCACTCCTCTCTTCCAAGCTCTGTCCACTTCCACCCGACTCTGGCTTCCGAGTGGAGTGAGGCGGCCTCTTTTATTCAGCACCCGTGGCGGAAGTGCTGCAATCCAGTTCAACTCCTCTTCTGGTAGCATTTCCGGGTGTGGTGGAAGTGCTGCAGACCACGGTTCTGGAGCTGTCCAGGCACCCCCTGGTGGTGGCCACGTCTCTCCATAGGGTTAAGCTCCCAAGCTCTGTGGCCCTCATGTAATCCAGGGAGGTTGTCCCCTTGTGGTCCAGGGAAGATACTGCCCTTTTCCTGGTCCTTCCCTACTTCCGATATCTGTCACACTATCAACCTTTGAAGATCATCCAGTATCAATGTGCCTGCTTCGATGTTTGATGAATGGTTCGATGTGGTGAAGCAAAATGCCAACAAACAAATGCATTTGTGGTACTTTTATATAGCGTCGCATATTCCCCATTGTAGTGACACGATACATTTTAAAGGTCTCACATAACATCTTCTGTGCCTCTTTTTGTTTTTTTTGCACCTTCACAATAGCAACAGAATGTACAGCACTGTATTTGAGCCACAGAGAAAAAAAATAAGGACACACTGAAAAGGTGTATTTTGTGATTAAAGTGGAAATTTCGGTTTTAATCTCTAAATGTCCACTTTAATCTTATAGTTTAATTTATCATTAAAGTAGACCGTCGTATACGTCATCATAAAACTGACCAAGTTGTTAATCTCTACGAGCTTCTGGGCCTTCCTTCTGACCTGACAGCAGCGGCGATAAGCAACAGATAACCATACAGAACACATTAGATGTATTAGATTTATACTTATATCAGTTTCATGATGAAATGCATTAAAGTTATGTATGTTACATTTTATAGCTAATTCGTTAATTTCATTTAAATAATGAATACTGTTAATAATTACACACATGGGGGTGACACATAGTGGTGGAGGGCTAGCGCTGCTGTCTCGCAGGGAGTCACATCCCTGGTGTTCCCTGCCTGAAGTTTACATGTTTTCCTGCTTGTTTTGCACAGTGTGCTCCGGTTTCCTTCCAAACATATGCAGATTTAGGGATTTGGTGATGCTAAAATGACACTAGTGTATGTGAGTGCTTATATTCACTATGCGATGAGATGATACCCCATCCAGGGATTGATGGATGTAATCATTAAACATCCTTTTCAGAGATATTGCAGCAAGGTGTCCTTGGAATTTAATGGATGTTTGAGGCAATTCACAACATAGCAAAGCCGAAGCTGTTCTCACAGTGAAGATCTCTAGCACTGCCACCTGGTGGAATCTTCCAGATTTACGTAAAGTACTCGCGCAAGTATGAACACTAAAGCGATTGTGTAGCCGAAGCGTCCGCTGGAGCATGAGTTGCATCGCGTGAAGCATAAACCTGGCCTAACTAGCTGCATGTGGTCTTTGGGACAAAAAAAGAACCCGAAGACTCCCTAGCACTTTAACTATATTTGTAAACTTGGAGAGGCGTCAGCTCACTCTTAAGAATGACCCAGTGCAGAGGATGTGGACCCACCTGTGCTTGCTGCCCCACTGGCTTTCATAAGAAGACCCTGGAGATGCCATATCTTAGCCGTATTGCTGGAATATGAGTCCTACTAATCTTTGTCTTAAGAAAATATCTCCAGATAGACAATGTTTTTAGTGAAAACTTCAAGCCTTGCCCTCTGTTACTAATATGTATCACTTGCACATTGTTGAGCCGCGGTGTTTGCTTCCTTTCTTCGTTGTGTTTCTTCATCTGTGTCATTAGCACCATGGTGTCATGGCGCTGCACTGTTTGCTGCAAACAGGCCTTTCGTAGTGAGAAGTGAGGTGCAGGCAAAGGCAGAAAAAATATAAAAGTGCATACATGTGCCATCTATTGGCTGTAGTTGAGCGTGAGCAGAGCGGACAGATCCATAAACTCACACAGACCTTTCATGTAAATGTCTAATAATGAGATTTTTTTTTTCTGCCATAGACATTTTTCATACCCTTTGTTTTCATATCATTTTCCTAACCAGCATGAAATGTTAGTACTGTATGCTCCATTTGGTTTGTTGCAACTGATCCATTAATGCTGACAAATGTTTGAATAGTTGCTGTTTCAAAAAATAGAACACTGTTCTATTATGGAGAAAAGGCCTGTCACTTCCTCAAGTAAACTATGTAAGCTCATCTAATTAGCTAACTAACCTGAGCTACTAAGATACTGACATATTTAAAGATATTCTCATGTAAAATTCAAATCCAACTTTCAGTATGTATTGCTGTATGTCATCTGCAAAATAACGGCTTGCTTTTTCACTACATTGAGGATATTCACAAATAATGGCCATCTTTTGATATCCAAAACAGGTTCATCATTTCATTTGCAACCTTGTATTATAGCAGAACTTATGTGAAGACTTCAATTCCCATTAGGCAGAAAAATCGTGCTGAGGCTGATGGGACAACACCTTGACGGTGCACTGCATGCCATATGTATTTTGTGATGTTATATTTTACTGTACATATGTTATGTTTGCAATATTTACACTTTCTGACAGTATGTGATCGTTTGCCATTAAGTGTTTGGAGTTAGAGACAGAGAGTTTTTGTTGGGAATGGGGGAACTGGAATCTCTCAGAGACAAACTGCACCGGTCCACTCATTGTATGCAGCACATAACCTACAAAGTGAGATTTGTCTCTAGACAAACACAGCAGTGGCGTGGTGAGTGCTGGTTAAGTGTGCCAATAGGAATGTCATTATACTGTATATGCATGACAATAATAATTATAATAATAATAATACATTTAATTTATGTAGCACCTTTTCCATGCTCAAGGTGCTTCTTAGAAAGAACAGCAGGGTATATGTAACGTTGGATACAAATATTTTCTGCATAGAACACAAAAATAGATAAATACAGGGTATACAAAGCATTAAATAGAATAAAAGAGAATAATATCCATCCATCTATTATCCAACCCACTATATCCCAACTACAGGGTTACGGGGGTTTGCTGGAGCCAATCCCAGCCAACACAGGGCACAAGGCAGGAAACAAACCCTGGGCAGGGCGCCAGCCCACCGCAGGAGAATAATATCTATATAAAAAATGCTTTTTAAAAACCATGCTTATATTTTTTTTTATTTTTTTTATTAATTTTATTACAATCCATACAAAGCAATCAAGTTTTTACAAAGAGAAAAATTAAGAACAGATCGATCCCCACCCCTGAGAGAGAGAGCAAGCCAAACGGCGTTAAATTTAAGGCTTGGAGACATACCTAAGTTAATAAATTCTCTGTGCCTTTTGAACTTATTTTAAAATATTACTGATTAGATCCTGCCATGTTTTGAAAAAAGTCTGTACGGATCCTCTGACTGAGTATTTGATTTTTTCCAACTTCAAATAATATAACACATCGGTTTCCCACTGACTTAAAAGAGGAGAGTTTGGGTTCTTCCAGTTTATGAGAATAAACCATGCTTATATTAAGTTAAAAGTGTACTAAAAATTAAAAAGTAAGTCTCTTATACATAACTTGTAAAATAAAAGGTGGACGCTTTTGCTAAGATTTTAAGAAGTGTTTTTTGAATGTTGATTGATCAAAAGCACCCACGATTTTATTTAATGAGTGATGTATGAGAGACTTATTTTTTAATTTTTAGTACACTTTTTAACTTAGTATAAACATGGTTTTTAAAAAGTATTTTTATATATATATATATATATATATATATATATATATATATATATATATTTTGTGAACGGGACCCGAACACAGACAGATGCGCATCGTTTCTTCCACCACACACACGTTTATTTACAATTATGTACAAAAGTCAGTGCACAAACCCAGTGCCTCCAGCACCGATTCCCCAAAGTCCAGGCCTCACAGTCACCAAATGCCTTTCTGGCCGCCTCCAGTCCTCTCTCCAGCTCCGTCCTTCTTCCATCCGACTTCCGCTTCCGAATGAAGGGAGGCGGCCCCTTTTATCACACCCCGGATGGGCTCCAGCTGCTTCCCGGCATTCCTCCGCAGACACGCCCCAGTGTGGCGGAAGCCCTCCGGGTGTCCCCTGTCTTCTTCCCCCCAGCTACTTCCTGGTGTGGCAGAAGTGCTGGGCTCCAGGTTTCTTCAGGCACAGGCACCGGGGCGCCGCCTGGCGGTGGCCATGGGCCCCTACAGGATTGGGCTTCCAAGCCCCTTACCCAAGGCCACCAACAAAACCGAAGCGGTCGCCCCCTCGTGTTCGGGAGGAGGCACCAGCCCTCCTCCGATCCGCTCGGGCGTCCCAGCTGGGCTCCACCCCCAGCCTCCTGTGACAATATATATATATTATTTTCAACTTTTTAGTCATGGGTTTGTTTTAGTATAATTTTTAAATCAATATTTTAACACTTTCTTTAATATTTCTATCCATTACTAGTGCCATCTATTGGTGAAATGTTTAACTATTCTTCATATGAAAATTTAATTTCTTAATTAATATGGATTAATTGATCAATTAGTGAAACTGATTACTGATTCATGTATTGTCATTGGAAGTGAGTTAGTGTGCAAAATTTCAAGTCATTTGGACAATAGGAAGTGGGCTAAATACTGATTACAAGATTTATACCAGACAACAAACAAGTTAAAATAAGTGTGGTAATAATAATAATAATAATAATAATAATAATAATAATAATAATAATA
>JANRMT010062814.1:22760844-22792387 GCA_026402145.1 Polypterus bichir lapradei | reverse complement strand
TAATAATAATAATAATAATAATAATAATAATAATAATAATAATAATAATAATAATAATAATAAAGAGTACATACTAAATTCAATACTAAAAGAAAAGCCTAAACATATCCAATAATTTGCGAAATAACACACACACAAATTATCCTGAGCATCTGAACGAAGACATAAAATGAAAGAAGCATCAGAATGTCAGGTTAAGTTAAACTCATTCCTGAACAGATGAGTTTTAAGTTGTTTTTTAAAAGAATGAATGGAGTCAGCTGATCTCATGAATTTGGTCATTCAAGAGACAGGGTGCTATACAGCTGAAGGCCCTGCCATCCATAGAGTGCACGTTAGTGTGGGGGCACAACAAGATGGCCAGAATCAGAGGACCTTAGTGGCTGAACAGGAGCAAAGCAATGGAGAAGGTCACTGATGTAGTCCGGTGCAAGGCCATTTAAAGATTTGTTGGTTAATAATAGAATTTTATATTCAATCCTGTGTGACACAGGGAGGCAGTGAAGGCGAAGCAGGATGGGTGTGATGTGCTCACTGCTGCTGGTTCGAGTAAGGACTCTTGCAGCAGGGTTTTGAATCAAATGGAGCTGTGATATAACATTTGAAAGGACACCTGAGAGTAGGGAGTTACAATAATCAATGCGTGATGTGATAAAGCAGGGACAAGTTTCTCAGCATAAGAAAAGGGAAGGAAAAGAAGGCAAACTATGCAATACACCTAAGCTATGGTAGAAAGAGAACAACTGAGAGTGATGTGTCTGAAGGGTTAAAGTAATTGGCAACTTTTACTGTTTCTTATTTGTAGGTATTTATTCAACTCCATTTTATGATGACACTGTTCTAATTTTAGGATTTGATGCCAACATAGAGTCTTGATTTGAAGCAACTTTAAAAATTCAATTTTGAATGAATTACCTTTGAATAAACTTTATAATATTACAAAATATCACTTATTTTCCAGTAACTGTCTTAGTGAAAATATCATATCAATAGAGGATCTCTCTACCATAATGCCACACTGGGATTTGGGGTATACTGTACCTACTCAGCTAGCGTCTGTAGCCTTTTCAAGACCACTCAATTAAATGCCCTGCTAATAGTGCTGAGCACAGTTTCCATTGCTGTTGTCTCCCTTGCTTTTGCATAGTGTGATGCTGCTTTTGTCATGCATATCTTGATCCCTCTTCCCAACACTGGGTAAGAAACACCTGCTTCCTGCACTGTATCACCTAAACAGGAATGCCATCTTTTCCCGATTCCTTGTCATGTGAAAATGAGTCTGTGACCTTGCTGAGCTCATCCTCATTTGGAGGTGGATGAAGCTCTTTCATGACGGAAATGCAGTTTAGTGCTGCATCCATGACCGTGTTCGATGTGGAGTAAGAGTCTTGGGTGTGATGTGCTCGCGGTTGCTGCTCCATGTAAGGACTCTTACAGAAGAGTTTGGAATCAACTGAAGCTGTGATAGAAGATTTGAAGGGACACCTGCCAGTAGGGAGTTACAATAATCAAGGTGGGATGTGCTAAAATCATGGACAAGTTTCTCAACATTAGAAAACAAGAGGAATGAGCGAACATAGGATATGTTACGGAAGTGGAAGTAAGAAAGTTTCTTGATGTGGTTTATGTGGGTGGAATAAGATGTAAGGAATCAAAAACAGCACAAAGGCTCCTTGCATTAGAAGAAGGTCTGATGAGTTCATCTTCAAAAGTGATTTAAAATGCGCTCAATTTAATAATAATAAATTACATTTATAAAGTGCTTTTCTCACTAGTCAAAGCACTTTATATCAACAGAGGGGAACCACTTCAACCACTAGCAATGTGTAGCACCCATCTGGATGATGCAATGGAAGCCATTCTCGTGATGATATGCTCACCACACATTCGCTATCACAGTAGGTGGGGAAGGAGAGATAGTTAGTCAATAAGGAACAGAGGAGGATTAGGGGGCCAGAATGACAATGCCATAGTGGGCAATTTAGCCACGACATCAGGATAAACCCTACTCTTATTGAAAGATGATCAAGGATCTTTAATGACCACAGAGAGTCAGGACTTTGGAAATTAAGTCTCACCTGAAGGACAGCTCCAATATTTTTAGCACAGTGTCCCCATTACTGTGCTGGTGCACCTGTCTTGAAGTGCCAGTGGTATGGCTGCTGCTCAGTATATTTGAAATGAACTGTTGACATATTTTTTTGTCAAAGCAACACCTTGTATTTTAAATATTTCCCATCTGCTTACCATCACTAACTTTGAGATTCCAGTCAGCACTTAATGTTACAAGCTTTATGTGCCATGTAGCGTGATAAGATAAATCATGAGGAAATGGTAAAGAAGCCAAACTGTGCAATACCCCTAAGCTATGGTAGAAAGAGAACAACTGAGAGTGATGTGTCTGTAACTTTTACTGTTTCTTATTTGAAGGCATTTATTCAAGTCCATTTTATGAGGACACTGTTCTAATTTTAGGATCTGATGCCAACATGGAGTTTTGATTTGAAGCAATTTAAAAAACTCAACTTTGAATTAATAACCTTTGAATAAATGATATGACAATATACAGTGGTAACTCTGGTCACGACCATAATTCATTCCAAAACTCTGGACGTGACCCGATTTGGTCGCGACCCGAATGTAATTTCCCCATAAGATTGTATGTAAATATGATTGACCTGTTTCAGACTGTATGAACTGTATGTAAATATATTTTTTAAAGATTTTTAAGCACAAAAATAGTTAATTATACTATATAATGCACAGAGTAATAGTAAACTAAATGTAAAAACATTGAGAAAACCTACAGTATGAATGCCACTTCTCTTGTGAAACTTTTCAAACCATCCTCTGCTGGCCTTAAATTCCTCACCTTCGCCACTCGAAGAAGGATTTTTTTTTCAGCAAATCGCCATGAATCTTCCTCGCTTTCTCGCATATGATCGCCTCGCTTACGTTATCCCCTGCAAGTGGCTTCTCATTCAACCACACTAGCAACAGTTTTTCCACCTCTTCCAGCACTTGAGGCCTCTGCTTGGTTAACGCTGAAACTCCTTTTACAACATCAGCTGCTTTAATGGCCTCTTTCTGCTTTAGAATATGGAGAATGGGAAATCATTGGTGCGTACGATGGGAAACTGGCCTCCAGTGTTTTTGTTCGCCACCAGAGCATGTGGTTGTGAACAGATGCAAAATTTTGGCAAAATTTTTGATCGTAACCCGATTTGTACGTGTTCAGAAATGTTCGTGACCAGAGGTTCTACTGTATATATTGTATTACATATTATATTACAAAATATCACTTATTTTCCAATAACCGTCTCAGTGAAAACAATAGAGGATCTCTCTACCATATTGTCACACTGGGCCTTGGGGTATACCTGCTCAGCTAGCGTCTGTAGCCTTTTCAAGACCACTCAATCAAATGCCTAGCCATTGGTGCTGAGCGCAGTTACCATCACTGTGGTCTACTTTGTTTTTGTATAGAGGTAATGCTGCTTTTGTCATGCATGTCTTGATCCCTCTTCACAACACTGTGTGACGATGTGGGTTCGAGTCCATGCTCCCATCTGCTGTTCAGGAGCCATTAAACCCATCACCGTCGATAGATGAGCTAAGCAGTGAGGCAACAACATAGCAAGGGGATGGTGAAAAAGTGCAAAGTGCTTTTAATAAAACAATCAATAAAACAGGGTGTTCAAATTCAAGTGCAGTGTCCAAAGTCATTAAATAAATAATCCATAAAATCAAAATGTGGAGGTTAAAAACAATAGAAAAAAGTATTCTTAAAACAACGAGGTTAAAATAGCACAGGAAGCAATCTTTTTAAAAACAAGCCCAGTGACTTCTTTCCTGGCGTCTCTCCTGCAACCTCTGTATGGGCACTCATCCCAGATGAGGCTTGGCTTTCACCCAACGGCCAGGACGCACACGCTGGGGAATCCACCACCAAAGCCTCCCGACTCCCACTGCCTTCATTGCCTTACGCGGCCTGTTGTCCTTGCTCGCTCAGGTGGAGCGACCGCTTCCTTCTGACCCCCCCAAGTGTTGGCCAAACACCCTTCTTGGGGCTCTCCTTCCAGCTGCCTACCTGCGAGCCTGCACTCACTCACTCGCTCGCTCACTCGTCCACACCGGCTCTCTCACTGCACTGCTTCCTGCTCTCTCCTGCAACCTCCATTCGTTCCTCCTATCTTTTTGTCTTTTTTTTTTTGTTTCATGTGGGTGACCTGTCGATTTTGCGCTTGAACTCTATTGGTTGTATGTGTGCACTATGTCGGTTTCGCGTATGAAACATATTGGTTATGCGTGCACACACTATCGCAACTCTCTGTATGAACTATGTCAGTTCTGCGTGTGAACTATATTGGTTGTTCACGTGATCTTCAGAAGAAATGGGCGGGGCAAAAAACAGGAACTCAAAGGCCGGTAGAGTCATGGAGTGTAAAGACAAGCAGCTAGGAGACGCATCTGTGTACCCTTGAGTCTGTAATGAACACAAGGCTGAAGTTAGGTACGTAATGGGCCGTCTTCTTATTTGCTTCCAGGATCATGTTTGCTCACACCCAGCCACAGTACTTTTTCACAACTTTTGAAACCAGTTATTCATTCTGAAGGCAAAATATTCAACATTTACTAACGCCTTTATGCAACATACAACATTTAGATACTACTGGTTAGATTCCCCCAGTGCTAAGGTGACCATCCGTCCCCGTTTTCCGGGGACAGTCCCCGTTTTCGGACAACTGTCCCCACTCCGAAACATGTCCCCGGTTTAAGATTTCGTCCCCGCATTCAGCTGGTTCACTTTTTTGAATATATCTGAATATATCTCTCCTGCAACTTTGGCGAGAAATCACGTGATAAGCTTTCACTCTGTATGTAGTCTACACTCCTCTAGCACCCCCCCCCCAACCCCCATGTCCCCGCATTGGCCCAAAAAATTCTGGTCACCTTATCCAGTGCCCCCCGCACCGCACAGACAGGTGAAGTGACTTGTTTATGGTCACATTGTGTCATTATCAGGACTTGAACCCACCAACTCAGTTTAAAAGTGCAGTCTTAAACACTACGCCACAATGCTTGCACATCTACAACGTGTATAATTGGCATAATATAAACTTGTCCAGGATAGATTCCATTGTTAAAGTTGAGTTTAACATTTTCAACCCGTTCAAGTTTTGGTTGAAAATCTGAAATATTTATTTTTTCAAATAATGGATCAGTTTGCGGATTAATGTACACACTGTAGAATATTTTGCCTTGCTGTTAATACAGAAGAAGAAGCTGGTTTGTGAATAAGTAGCTGACTGCAAGCTTATACTGGATATACAGTGGTGTGAAAAACTATTTGCCCCCTTCCTGATTTCTTATTCTTTTGCATGTTTGTCACACAAAATGTTTCTGATCATCAAACACATGTAACCATTAGTCAAATATAACACAAGTAAACACAAAATGCAGTTTTTAAATGATGGTTTTTATTATTTAGGGAGAAAAAAAAAATCCAAACCTACATGGCCCTGTGTGAAAAAGTAATTGCCCCCTGAACCTAATAACTGGTTGGGCCACCCTTAGCAGCAATAACTGCAATCAAGCGTTTGCGATAACTTGCAATGAGTCTTTTACAGCGCTCTGGAGGAATTTTGGCCCACTCATCTTTGCAGAATTGTTGTAATTCAGCTTTACTTGAGGGTTTTCTAGCATGAACCGCCTTTTTAAGATCATGCCATAGCATCTCAATTGGATTCAGGTCAGGACTTTGACTAGGCCACTCCAAAGTCTTCATTTTGTTTTTCTTCAGCCATTCAGAGGTGGATTTGCTGGTGTGTTTTGGGTCATTGTCCTGTTGCAGCACCCAAGATCGCTTCAGCTTGAGTTGACGAACAGATGGCCAGACATTCTCCTTCAGGATTTTTTGGTAGACAGTAGAATTCATGGTTCCATCTATCACAGCAAGCCTTCCAGGTCCTGAAGCAGCAAAACAACCCCAGACCATCACACTACCACCACCATATTTTACTGTTGGTATGATGTTCTTTTTCTGAAATGCTGTGTTCCTTTTACGCCAGATGTAACTGGACATTTGCCTTCCAAAAAGTTCAACTTTTGTCTCATCAGTCCACAAGGTATTTTCCCAAAAGTCTTGACAATCATTGAGATGTTTCTTAGTAAAATTGAGATGAGCCCTAATGTTCTTTTTGCTTAACAGTGGTTTGCGTCTTGGAAATCTGCCATGCAGGCCGTTTTTGCCCAGTCTCTTTCTTATGGTGGAGTTGTGAACACTGACCTTAATTGAGGCAAGTGAGGCCTGCAGTTCTTTAGACGTTGTCCTGGGGTCTTTTGTGACCTCTCGGATGAGTCGTCTCTGCGCTCTTGGGGTAATTTTGGTCGGCCGGCCACTCCTGGGAAGGTTCACCACTGTTCCATGTTTTTGCCATTTGTGGATAATGGCTCTCACTGTGGTTCGCTGGAGTCCCAAAGCTTTAGAAATGGCTTTATAACCTTTACCAGACTGATAGATCTCAATTACTTCTGTTCTCATTTGTTCCTGAATTTCTTTGGATCTTGGCATGATGTCTAGCTTTTGAGGTGCTTTTGGTCTACTTTGTGTCAGGCAGCTCCTATTTAAGTGATTTCTTGATTGAAACAGGTGTGGCAGTAATCAGGCCTGGGGGTGGCTACGGAAATTGAACTCAGGTGTGATACACCACAGTTAGGTTATTTTTTAACAAGGGGGCAATTACTTTTTCACACAGGGCCATGTAGGTTTGGATTTTTTTTTCTCCCTAAATAATAAAAACCATGATTTAAAAGCTGCATTTTGTGTTTACTTGTGTTATATTTGACTAATGGTTAAATGTGTTTGATGATCAGAAACATTTTGTGTGACAAACATGCAAAAGAATAAGAAATCAGGAAGGGGGCAAATAGTTTTTCACACCACTGTAGCTAGAAGTGAATAAATAGGCAGCTGAATGTGCACCTAACTTAAAAATAATTACCACCAAACCCTTTCACAAACATACTGTGATGTGCAAAAGTATTAAATCCCCTTGAAAGTTGTCATAATTTTATGCAAGACAAAATATTTGTACACATTTATTCATTCCGTATTTTTTCTTATGCTGTAACAAAACATTTCCAAAGTCAAAATAAACTATTTTATGTAAACATTTAATTGAAGAAGAAAATCTCCAAAGTTAGTGTTTACATAAGTGTTTACACCTCTGTGCTTTGGAAGCTCCAGGTTTACACCAATGACAAATTAATTACAAAGGTGGCAGACAGTTGACAGTCATAATTAAACATAATGAGGTACTACTTACTCTCTGGATATAAAAAGCCCCCTTCGTAGGGGCTGTAGTCTTTGGTGGACAGTCACTGAAAAAATGAAGAGAGAGGAGCATTCTGCTGATGTGAGAAACAAAGTTATTGAAATGCACAAGGTAGCAGGAAATAATTATAAAAATATCAAGAGTTTGAATGTCCCATTGCGTACTGCTGGATCCAACATCAGAAAGTGGAAGGTTCATCACAGCACCCAGACTCTTACTAGAGCAGGCCGTCCCTCAAGACTGAACATCAGAGTTAGACATCAACTGGTGAGAGAGGAGACTAGAAATCCAACCGTCACTCTCAGATGTTTGCAATGCTTTGTGGCTTGAAACTGGAGTGAAGGTGCAGGGGTCCACAATTTCAAGAGCTCTCCATTAAACAGGCCTCTACAGGAGGGTGGCATGAAAGAAGCCATTCCTTAAGATGGTCCACATAAAAGCACTTGTGGCGTTTTTCCAGTTAAATGTGGGGAGAAGGGTTTATGGTCAAATGAAACCAAAATAGAACTTTTTTCTCAGACTTCAAAGAGGTACAGAATGTGTGGCGTAAAACAAACACTGCCCATGCCACAAGAAACACCAGACCTACAGTGGAATATGGTGGTGGCAGCATCTTGCTATGGGGATGTTTTTCATGTGCTGGGACTGAGAATCTTGTCAGAGTTGAAGGGACAATAGATGGGCCCAAATACCACACAATATTGCAGGAGAACTCGTTCCAGTCTGCTATAAATTGAAAGCTCGGGAGAAGATTCATATTTCAAGATGACAATGACCCTAAGCATTAGACCAAAGTGACACTGGGATGGCTCAAAAACAGACAGGTGAATGTTCCGGAATGGCCAAGTAAAAGGTCTGATCTTAACCCTGTTGAGAATCTGGGCCATTGTTTAAAAACTGCTGTTCAGAGATACCATCCCACCAACATAGAGGGTACCTAGAAATCATGCCAAGAAGAATAGGGAAGAATCAGGCATGAGCAATGTGCAGAACTGGGGCAAATTTACATACTTCAAAAGAATGAAGGCTGTTACTGCAGCAAAAAGGTTCTTGACAAAGTGTTGGGCTTGAATGCTTAGGCAAACAATCACTTTGGAGTTTTTCTTCAGTTATTTGGACTTTGATAACGTTTTGTTACAACACAGGAGTTCACTTTAAAAATACCAAATGGATAAATATGTGGACAAATCCTTTGTCATGCAAAAAATTAGGATGACTTTTAAAGGGATTGAATACTTTTGCACGTCACTGTATGTTTGTGAAAGGGCTTGGTGGTAATTCTTTTTACTAGTATTTTCCCTTAATTCTGAAATGATCACAGGGCTGAAGTTAGGTACGCATTCGGCTGGCATTTTATTCACTCCCAGCTACTCCCAGTATAAGCTTGCAGTCAGCTACTTATTCACACAGCTTTTGCAAAGCAGCTTCTTATTCTATTATAACAGCAAGGCAAAATATTCTACAGCGTGTACATTAATTGGCATCATTACAGACTGATCCATTATTTGAAAAAATAAATATTCCACTTTGCAGTGCCCATTAAATATCACAGTAAATCCCATTTATCTGATCTTGAAGTGGGAATACATTGTCAGTTTCATCCTGATATTCGCACTGGGCAATGAAAAACTCCGCTGCATCTTAAAAAAACGTATCTGTCTTTTCACCAAACTGTGAAAGGTAAGGTGGCCCAAACTGAGCCATGCAGGTCCTAAATGTTAAATGTTCAGCTTTTCAAAGAATTGACACGTTTAGTCAATTAATACACACGTTATAGATGTGCAAGCATTGCGGTTAGGGCTCTGCACTTTCAACCCTTTGTTCGTGGGTTCAAGTCCTGGGACTGACACCGTGTGACCCTGAGCAAGTCACTTCACCTGTCTGTGCGGCGCGGTGCGGGGTCGCCGGGCATAATAAATCTAACTAGTAGTAACTAAATGTTATGTTGCTTAAAGACGTCAATCGTAAATGTTGAATATTTTGCCTTTAGAATAAGTAACCAGTTTTGCAAATACTGTGTGAACAAGTACAGCTGCGGGTTGCAAGCAAGCATGTAGATGGGACCGAATAAGAAGAGACGGCCCAATACGTACCTAACTTTAGCCTTGTGTTCATTACAGACTCAAGGGTAGATTCTGTTAAATAGTAATAACTACCACCAAGTCATTTCGCAAACGTATGGTGCGGAAAAAATATATAGTGCCGTTTAAAAGCAGATGCGTCTCCCAGCCAGTCTCGTCTTTACATTCCATGACTCTACCGGCCCTTGAGTTCCAGTTTTTTGCCCCGCCCATTTCTTCTGAAGATCACGTGAACAACCAATATAGTTCACACGCAGAACCGATATAGTTCATACACAGAGTTGCGATAGGGTGCGCACGCATAACCAATATGTTTCATAGGCGAAACCGACATAGTGCACACATACAACCAATAGAGCTCAAGCGCAAAATCGACAGCTTACCCACATGAAACCAGTATAAGACGTGCATGAAACCACTATAGTACATACACAAATCCATTGTTAGACCGTCATAGAACGCAAGCCAATATAGTTCATACGCAAACCGATAACATTCAACCGAAAATCAACGCAGTTCACTCACAAACCAATAACAAACGTACTGGAACCAGCGATATACACACGCAAATCAATATAGTTCATATGCAAACCAGTGGTATGCACGTACAAACGGATATAGTTCACGCACAAACCGATAATATACGGACACGAAGCAATATAGTTCGTATGAATGAAAACAGTATTGTACGCACGCAAACCAATTAAGTATGCACGCAAACCGATAGTAAATATTCATAAACCAATAGTGTTCACACGCAAAGCAATAGATTACACTCAGAAATATATGATTTATGGCCTGTTTGGCCCCTCATATCACGGGTTTAATTTAATTTTGGCGTCAGTCTTCGAATTGAATTCTATGGAATTCATCTATTTTACACGAAGCAAAGCAAAGTTCATGTTACTCGAATATCAATCAGAACAGTGGAGTTACCAGCAGCCCTCTTGTAACGTTGTGTTTGTAGCTGCGATGCTGACATATAACCTAAAAACTTCAAAGTATGCCATCGTTGCTCGGTTTTACCGGTCTACCCTTTCATTTAATCTACATCTCTCATCACAAGCCTGCTCTTCTTGTTCCACTAGTCATTTCGTTTAGCCTTCCTGCCTCTTTCACTTCATTCTTTGTCAGTTCATACGGAGTTGTCCAACATTAAGCGGCTTTACTCTGTCTGATCCTTTGTAAGAGAGCTACGCCCTCCTCACGATACCCACCTGCTGTCAAACTCCCACCTCACTTCATTGGACACCGTCCATTGCACACCCCTTTTTAAAGTTAATACGCGACCCCTCTCGTATTCCACCTGAAGTCGGATCGGATGTGCAAACTGGTTTGGCTTTTTAAAATCAACTGCAGGTAACGACCGGCTGGGAAACCAGCGTTATGGCTTTGAGTGCGAGCGTCTTTTGAAGTTTACGTGTGATGCTGTCTAATGTAGCCGAGCACAGCTTGGCTGTCTGTTTCTTTCTTTAAAAATAAATACATAAATAAATAAATATGTATAATGTCCACCATATATAAAGTAACATGTATAGAGTTAGGAATGTGGATTTTTATGGGTTAATTTTCCAGTTTTAGTCTTGCAGCAACAGTGGCTACTGGTGTTATTTAATGTCTACAGTACTTTCATTTAATGAATTTCTGTCCAAATTGATTCTGCAAGTTTTTCACAATTATTGTGTATGTGTCTGGTGTAAGAATCTTCAAAAAATATTTATTGCAATGACATATATGAATAGGTGATGTGTTACCTGTGCTGATTTTATTAAATATGCTTTCAGAATTGTTTGGCTTAGTTGAACCATAAGTGGTGCAGGATTGAGGGTAGAGATTTTGGGTTTGAAATTTGAAAGTAAGTACACCCCATGTAATGCTTTTTTTCTTTTTATGTGGGCATATCAAGATGTGATATTCATTTAAACGGTACCTTTTGGATAAAGATGATTTAATTAAAAAAAAAAATGAAAATTAGACATTGCAATAATTTATTCCTTTGAAAAATGGACATATTTAACATTTCCATCTGTGGAAAAAGTAAGTCCACCCTTGGCTGTAATAGCTAGTATTGCCCACTGAAGCTGGCATTTCCTAGAACTGTCTAGTAGTCCCTGGCATCAACTGGGATAATGTTTTTCCTACTCCCATGAATGTCTGAGGGGTGTCTTGCATGCACAGTCCATTTCAAGCCCCACCACAGCATCTCAATGGGGTTCAGACTTGATCATTCCAAAACCCTCCATTTCTATCTTTTCAGCAATGTCTTGGTGGATTTAGTGGTATGCGTGTCATATTACGAGGTCCACTTTCAGTTGAGCTTCAATCTGCTGACAGATGGTCTCACATTATCCTCAAATGCCTTCTAGTATATGAAGAGTTCATTGTGGATTCTGTGATGGTTAGCTTCACAGGTTCTGATGTAAGCAAAGCAGCCCCAGCTCATAACATTTCAATGCTGACTTTGGTTTTCACCAAACATGCCTTCTGATATTTTGGCCAAATAACGAGATGCCTTGTATGCCTAAAACACATTGCTCCAGACATTCTGACCTTTGCCTATAGGTGCTCAAAGGCAAAATTTAGTTTTGCCCTTATGTTCTTTCTGAACAGTAAATTTTTCCTCCTGGCACACCTACCATGTACAAATACCATGTAGATCTGATTAGTGTAGCCTATTTCTAATGGTAGACTTATGCACGTTGCCATCAACAGTGGCAATAGTGGAAGTCCTAGAATGACATTCTGGGGTTCATGGAATCTTCTTCCAGCATCTTGCGTTCTGTTTTTCCAGTTATTTTAAAATCTTCTCCATTTGCAGATGATCTTCCAGATAGTGAAATGACTGATTTCCAATTTTTTGGAGATCTGTTTAAATCCTTTCCCAAACACATAGGCGTCTGTAACCTTCTTTCTGATGGCCTCATTGAGCTTTTTCGATCTAGGCATGGTGATAACACACACTTTGACAACAAAGAGCAAACTATACCAACTGTCTGAGGTTTAAATAAGACAGGTTCACACAAGACCTTCTCTAATGATGTTCTAACAATCTGCACCTGATGCTAGTCGGAGGTATTTTGGGTATTGATAAATGTAGGGATGGATTTGTTTTTACACATCTGAAATATGCCTTTAAATTTATTTTTATTATACAATGGGCTGCAAATAGTGGTGTGGTGTTTGTTATATTATAGCACCTTCATTTACAGGTACTGTTTGAATGAGGATAAATCTTGATAATGCAGACATACTGCATGTTAAAACAGAAAGAAATCATGGGCTGTGTTTACTTTTTCACACGACTCTGCGTCTTATGATATCAAACAACAGTTCCAATAAATTGATCATACACAGAATTATGATTCCTGTATCTTTTCATCCTTCCCTGAAATGAATTACTGGCTTCATATCTGAGTAGGGCATATATGAATTTTGGACATTGAGTAGGTAGGTGCCAGCAGCAGTTAGTCAATAAGCAGTTTAAACAGCAAGATTACCAGCATGCATTATGACAAGGTGCTTGAAAAAGCACTCACGTTTACAGTAAAGTATTACATGTGCCTACTAAGTCCAACCTGCAGGGCAAAACCTGGGAGTTGGTGGCAAAATTGGCACTCCAGCCACCATAAAAAAACCTCACGCTGGTTCCATACCACCTGAACTAGTGTGGTTCTGAGATATCACCCGTTGCATGGCTGCACTCGGGTCTGTGAATCTGGGGTCCTGAGTTGATTTGTCATGTGGTGGGTGCGGCAATGCGCTGTATCAGAATGGTTCCGTAATGGAACTCTCCTGGGTTGTGTAGTTGTTCAGAAAATCATTGCTTGATAAAGAACCATTTCATTCTGGTAAGAGAGCTTTACATATAAAATTGTTTCTTTGGGCTTTGAAAAGACTCTTATTATGTTGACAACACAGAAATCTTTAATGTAGAGTGGCCTACCTTGCAGGATACTGAAATAGATCATCCATCCATTATATCCTAACTACAGGGTCACGGGGATCTGCTGGAGCCAATCCCAGCTAACACATGGCGCAAGGCAGGAAACAAACCTTGGGCAGGGCGCCAGACCACACACACACACACCAAGCAGACAATTTAGGATCACCAATACACCTAACCTGCAGGACTGTGGGAGGAAACCCACATAGACACAGGGAGAACATGCAAACTCCACACAGGGAGGACCTGGGAAGCGAACCCAGGTCTCCTAACTGCGAGGCAGCAGTGCTACCCACTGCGCCACCATGCCACCTGACATAGATCAAGAAAACCCAAACCATGCCCGTGGGACTGAATGCAGTAAGAGTCCTTTTAAAATCAGATACCCATTTGGAGCATCATTGTTTATAAGATACAAATACGTTGTCTATATAAAGATTTTCTGAGGGTCTTAATCCCTAGCTGTTTTGATGAGTTTAACTGTGAATACTTCTGAGAAGGTTGAAAAAGATCATTATTGTGTATAGGAGCAACAGATAAGTGCCACTCTGCCTTGAAATGTGTTGCTGCATTGGTTCCGCATCTTAAGCAATTGATGTATAGTTAGATTATTGGTGAACTGTAGATAGTTAGTATTCAGTGGAGCACAAAGCAAGGAATACAAGCAAGATTTAGAACACTGCAAGCCTGGTTGGTGGGAATTCATGAATTTCTGCTGATTTTGAAGAATTTATTGTGTGTATATGTTGCGGCCAAAACCCGAATTTGCCAGCAGTTTCGCATTTTGGCCATGAGGTGTGGCCAAAGTCCGAATTACTAGAAATGACCAGTGTATATGCTACTTTGGCTGGCCATTTCACAAAGTGGCAAGAACTCCCTGGCCAAAATTCGATGTGCTGATGTAAGACTGTGTGCTCAAGGTGGAAAGATGCTTATAAATTCAGATGCAGATTCAGAAGTCTTGTTCAGAAAGCAGATGCCACTTGAGATGGCCTTCCCCTCACCCAAACACTAACCTTACGGTCAATAAAATAGGTCCCTGATGTTAAGCCACTATTTTATGGCTAAAATGATAACAGAAATGTGAAACCTACTTATATACCTAATCTTAATTATTGTGAAACAACTGTGGTGTCTGCTTTCTGAACAAAAGCTGCCAAGGCTACACTCGATGCAATTGCATTACTAAGTGCACAACAAATCGCTGCTCATGCCTTTTTTCTTCCGACTTTGGCCGATGGCCCCATGCCATTTCGCAAACTGGCCGGCCAAATCCCGAAATCGAGGAAAAGATCGGACATTGGCCGCTCAATTTACAGCGACATTGGCCATTTCCCGATTTGGCTGGACACTTCCCGCTTTGGCCAATTTCGGGTTTTGGTTGTAACATATATTTGATTCCTAGTATAAAAATTGAAAGCTAGGTACATAGTGTCATGCCACCTTCTGCTTTAAATCTTTGTAGAGTTGCCTTTTGAATGTGTTTGTCATTTCAAATTCAAGATGAATGATGTTATGATTGAGTCTAATTTCTTAAAGAATGATTTGTTTATGTACAAAGGGATACTCTGGAATAGATAAAGCAGCTTAGGGAGGATGATCATTTTGACTGTGTTAATTCTTCTTGCTTAGGTGAGATGGAATGTGGACCATCTGTTAACATCTTGTTGCATTTTAGATAGATAGATAGATAGATAGATGTTTATTGTCATTGTCTCTTTTACAAAGGAACAGCAAAATTAAAGGTGCAATCGACTCAGTGTGAGGCATAAGAGTTAAAAAGACAAGAAGAGAGAAAATAGTAACAAACTGAATAATAATAAAAGTACTTTACAAAATATACAAATTGCACTTGTTAAATGTACAAATTGCACTGGTTGACTTAAGGTCTATATTGCATATTGGGAGAATGATATGGAGCAGTTTTATCACGGTACAGGCAAAATTATATTGGAAAAGTACTTTATATCCACTTGCAATGATTATCCCCTGTTTCGATATTATGAATGAATAGCTATCCAATCTAGATAGAGATGATTGTGGGTCTGATATATAAAGCACCAGAGCACCTGCATTTAGTGAGATTTTATGTTCAAGTCCATCTCAGATAATCTCCTTTATCTCTCGTTTCTTCTTGAGTTGAATAGCCAATAGCCGACTGACTAATGCAAAAAGCATTGGTGATAGTGGGCACCCTTGTCGAGTACCTTGTTCTGCTGTGAAGTTTGAGTTATTACTGTGGATTGAGGCTTGTGCACAAGTGTAAAGTATTTTAATCCATGCAGATATACTGGAGTAAAACCCAAATCTGTGCAGTGAGGTAAATAGATAATCCCACTTGACTCTATCAAATGCATTTTATATGTCCAAAGGCAATAAAGCAAGTATATTACATTGAACAGGCAGCAAAGGTCAGCGTCTTAATGCCTGCCTTTAACAAATTTGGTTTGATCTTGTGATACCACTAAGGGAAGCACTTTCTCAGTTTTTCTAGCTAGGACTTTCACTAGTATCTTAGTATCATTATTCAGGAGTGAAGTTGGTTTATGTGATGCACACTGTACTAGGTCTTTATTTTTCTTTGGAGAAACAATTATTAATACTTGATAGAATGTTTAGGGTAAATTTTGGACCAGTTGAAAGTTGAGTATATAGGGCATAGTAATGTAAGTTCCAAAATAAGAGGTGTGTGGTCGGAAATGACAATAGCATCAGATTTACAAGATTTGATAGTGGGTAAGAAGTTATTACCATTGAAGAAATAATAAATTCTTGAGTAACTATTATGTACAGGAGAAGTTGGGAGCATGCACTGACAGCGTGTGGCCGCACCCACCACATGATGAACCACCTGGCACCTGAGTGCAGCAGGTGACACCATAACACCACACTGGAACAGTGTGAGGACTTTTACGGTGGCTGGAGTGCCAATCCTACCACCAACCCCCAAGATTTCACTGTAAGTACAGTAGAGAAGAAGGAATACTCTCCTGAATTTGGAAATAAGAATCTCCGTGGATCTGATAGATTGAAATGTGCGATTATCTATGAAGGTTAAGACGTTGTAGTTTATGTTGTTGAAGACCTATCCAAGTCTGGATCTATAACACAATTAAAATCCCCAGCCATCTTAATTTTATGAGTGTTCGTATTAGGAGCAACTAAAAATACATTTTACATAAATTCTCTGTTGTCCACATTAGGTGTGTTACTGGAATTAATGTGGAGTTGAAAAAGCTCCCCACAACCCAGACATAGCACCTTTCACGATCTGATACTACAGTACATCTGTTCCTGCAAGTGAGATTGCTTTATGGATTAAAATTTCCACCCCTCTGGTTTTCTTATTATACTGGAATGAATGATTTAGCCAATCCAGTCTCTTTTCAGTCAAAACAGGTCCTTATTGGTTAGGTGAGTTATTTGTTAGGTCTTGTAGAAACACTATCTTGGTCTTTAAGCTTCTGTGATGGGAGAAAGCATTTTTTCTCTCTAGGTCATGATTGAGACCTTTGACATTCAAGTCAAGTCAAGTTGGGGAGCATGCACTGGTACAGCGTGTTGCTGCACCCACTACACGACGAAACAGCTCTGGATCCTGGTTGGCAACCCCCCAGGCAAACACGCAGTCCAGTTCCACCCTCCGGAAATGACCCTCTATCTGCTACAGCCAGGTGTTATGTGGGCGACCCCTTGGCCTGGTTCAGCCACTTGGGTCCCCAACAATGAGGATCTTACGAGCTGGATCACCCTTAGGAAATGGCACCACATGGCCGTAGTGGCGTAACTGAGGCTCCCTCACAATGCAGGTAATGTGCCTCATTCGGGACTCCATGAGCAACTGCTCATTCGACACAAAGTCAAACCAACGGTACCAAAGGATTTTCCAGACAGACACAGTACCAAAGGAGTCCAGTCTTCATCTCTGGTCACTGGATAGCGTCCATGTCTTGCAAACATATAGCAAGACAGGAAGCACCAGGACTTTAAAGACTTCGACCTTTGTCCTTTTGCATAGATATCAGGAGCACCACACACCCCTTTCCAGCGACCTCATGACCCCCCATGCTCTCCCAATCCGTCTACTAACTTCATAGGAAGAGTCACCAGAGACATGAATGTCACTGGTAAGGTAAGTAAACATCTCAACAAGGTTGACACTCTCTTCACAAACAGACACACTGCTGATGACCGTGCCCAAGAGGTCATTAAAGGCCTGATTTTGTTTTTTTATCAGGACACTCGCAAGCCCAGATACTCAGACTACTCGCTCTAACTTTCGAGAGCCCAGAGAGCCTCCATTGACTCCGCGAAGATCACAGAATCATCAGCAAAGTCAAGATCCGTGAATCTTTCCTCACCAATAGATGTCCCACAGCTGCTGGACCCCAAGACCTTGCCCAACACCCAGTCCATACATGCATTGAGCAGAGTAGGAGCAGAACACACCCCTGATAAACCCCAGAATCAACTGGGAAAAACACAGAGATCCTGCCTCCACTCTGCACAGCACACACAGTACCAGTGTACAGGCCGGCCATGATATCCAGCAACCTCGAGGGCATCCAGCAAATCCTCAGGATGTCCTACAGGGCAGCTCAATCAACTGAGTCGAACGCTTTGTGAAAATCGACAAAGGCTGCAAAGAAACTCTGCTGATATTCACGTTTGCGCTCCATGAGAACCCTCAGTGCCAGGATGTAGTCGATGGTAGACTTCTTAGGTGTAAAACCAGACTGTTCCGGTCGCTGGTTGGTGAGCAAGTGATCACGGATCCTATTGAGGACGACCCTAGCAAGGACCTTACCCGGCACCGACAGCAGTGTTACCCCCCTGTAGTTGCTGCAATCCTGGCGATCACCCTTCCCTTTCCAGATAGGGATGACAAGTCCCGTTTTCCAGTCGGTTGGCATGATGCCAGTTTCCCAAATGGAAGCAAAGATTGCTTGCAATGCCAGAAGGACAGCCTTACCACCAGCCTGGAGAAGTTCACCCCGGATACCACAGATCTCCTGCAGCATTTCCTCTCCTCAGCTGGTTCACCATTTGTGCAATCTCAGTGAGATTAGGTGGTTCACAGCTAATTGGATGACCAGCCTCAAGAACCGTGGACCCAGAGATATCCAAAGTCCAGCTTACAAACTGGTCACAGACATACTGCTTATCAGTGATAAGGGTCATTTTGTGATCTTATGTAAAAAGCAGTACTTGTTTTTAGATTTCAGCTTTCACAATAATATGAAAAATATATTTATTGTCAGCAGTTGCAGTTAGTGAGTAGTGCATACATTGACACTTAAAACTGTGAATGGGGGGGGAAAGAAATACAGAAAAAATAACTTGCTCTCTTTCCCTTCTCTTCACTCTCCCTATAAAATGTTTTTAAAAACTTTTAAAAAATAAATCTTTTTTAAATTAACAATGCACAATACTGAAGTTTAATTTTCAGAGCAGAAATAAAATTCTGAAGTTTATATCTGGCCATGGAAATGAGTATCCCCACCAGCAGGCAGAATAGCGAAGTACTGTAAGTGATATAAAAGATTGCCTGTAACCTTTAAAAGGAGATTTTTAATAATTTTATAATTCCAGCATTCATTGCAGACAGATGGAATGCATTTTTTTGGTAATGGCCCAGCCATGGAAATCAGAAACTTGAAGGTGATATACAGTAGAAGACTTCCTACAATTATTTTAAATGTTTTAGACAATTTTATAATTCCAGTATTGATTCTGAGAGCCGCAGAGAGAAGACATGCATTTCTGCAACTAAGGCCAGGTCGTGGAAATGAGTGTCCCCTCCAGTGAATGTGAGAAAATGGTACAGTAGACGTAAGAGTGATATAAAAGACTTCCCACAATCATTTTATATACACTCACCTAAAGGATTATTAGGAACACCTGTTCAATTTCTCATTAATGCAATTATCTAATCAACCAATCACATGGCAGTTGCTTCAATGCATTTAGGGGTGTGGTCCTGGTCAAGACAATCTCCTGAACTCCAAACTGAATGTCAGAATGGGAAAGAAAGGTGATTTAAGCAATTTTGAGCGTGGCATGGTTGTTGGTGCCAGACGGGCCGGTCTGAGTATTTCACAATCTGCTCAGTTACTGGGATTTTCACGCACAACCATTTCTAGGATTTACAAAGAATGGTGTGAAAAGGGAAAAACATCCAGTATGCGGCAGTCCTGTGGGCGAAAATGCCTTGTTGATGCTAGAGGTCAGAGGAGAATGGGCCGACTGATTCAAGCTGATAGAAGAGCAACTTTGACTGAAATAACCACTCGTTACAACCGAGGTATGCAGCAAAGCATTTGTGAAGCCACAACACGCACAACCTTGAGGCGGATGGGCTACAACAGCAGAAGACCCCACCGGGTACCACTCATCTCCACTACAAATAGGAAAAAGAGGCTACAATTTGCACGAGTTCACCAAAATTGGACAGTTGAAGACTGGAAAAATGTTGCCTGGTCTGATGAGTCTCGATTTCTGTTGAGACATTCAAATGGTAGAGTCAGAATTTGGCGTAAACAGAATGAAAACATGGATCCATCATGCCTTGTTACCACTGTGCAGGCTGGTGGTGGTGGTGTAATGGTGTGGGGGATGTTTTCTTGGCACACTTTAGGCCCCTTAGTGCCAATTGGGCATTGTTTAAATGCCACGGGCTACCTGAGCATTGTTTCTGACCATGTCCATCCCTTCATGACCACCATGTACCCATCCTCTGATGGCTACTTCCAGCAGGATAATGCACCATGTCACAAAGCTCGAATCATTTCAAATTGGTTTCTTGAACATGACAATGAGTTCACTGTACTAAAATGGCCCCCACAGTCACCAGATCTCAACCCAATAGAGCATCTTTGGGATGTGGTGGAACGGGAGCTTCGTGCCCTGGATGTGCATCCCACAAATCTCCATCAACTGCAAGATGCTATCCTATCAATATGGGCCAACATTTCTAAAGAATGCTTTCAGCACCTTGTTGAATCAATGCCACGTAGAATTAAGGCAGTTCTGAAGGCGAAAGGGGGTCAAACACCGTATTAGTATGGTGTTCCTAATAATCCTTCAGGTGAGTGCATATTTTGGGCAATTTTGTAATACCAGTATTCATTTTTCGAGCAGTATGCAGGAGCATGCATTTCAATGGCAATGGCCGACCTGTGGAAATGAGTGTCCCCTCCAGTAAATGAGTCAGAGGGGTGCAGTAGCATGACAGTGACATAGAATAATTCCTACAATGTTTTCAAATAGATTTTGGATGATTTTACCTATCTCATGTTCATGTTGCAAGCAGCAGGCACTGAGCACACATTTCCATAGCAAAGGCAGAGTTGTGGAAATAAGTGCCCCCTCTAGTATAAAAGGACTAAAGGGCACAGCAAATAAGGAATTCTGTAGAGACTTCTTACAATTTTTTAAATTACACTTGATCAGTTTTAATCTCCCATCATTAATTGTGCATGTCATACACACATTTTATACAAGTAAGATTATGACACCAGCGGTGACTCCCCATTTTAAAGTGCTGGTAATGACAAGTAAGGGATTTTCTTTTTTTTTTATACAACTTACAGTCTTTCAGTCACAGTTTCAATTGCTCATGTAGCAAAGGTTTGTCATTTAGTTCGTGGAAATGTGTTTTAACCTGAAATAAAAAAAGAAGAACGGAAGAACAAAGGAACTACCTGAGTAAATGTTTTAGAGCAAGGGACAATGTACTGTATAGTACGGAAGCGTATTAGGGCCACGGAGAAAAAAAAAAAAAAAACGGACACAGTAAAGAAAAAAAACTAAATGTCGAGAATAAAGTCGAAATGTTGACTTTATTCTCGACATTTCCACTTTATTCTCGTAGTTTATTTTGTCAGTAGAATGTCGCAAACTAAAGTTCATCTTAAAATGAATGTTAAATTTAGTAGATTTTCTCAAACCCCGTCATAAGTTAATGTAGTACATTAAATGCTTTACAGGTATATTAAGTGTTCCCCAACCCAATTGGTAATCTCTACGCGCTTCTTAAACTGACTTCCTCTGCACTAAGAGGAGGCGCTGGCAGCGATCGCCGCACATTGACTTCATGATATTCCTGCTTTATGAACATTCAGAATACTAAGATAAATACTTGATATGTTTTTCATGATGAAATGCATTAAAGCATGTATTAAACATGGGTGGTGGGAGGCACGGTGGCGTGGCTGTATAGGGCTGCTCCCTTGCATTAAGGGGTCCCCAGGTCTACGTTCAGTATAGAGAACGTTATGGCAAGTGTGACGAGGCTCCAAAAAACTGGCTATATGAATGGGTATCGCACAGGTTTAACAGAAATATTGTGTAAATGTTGGGTTTGTGATGTAGTGGTCGGACACACGAACACACAATTCAATGGATGTTCTGAGCAGGCTTTCTTTATTGCATGCGTGCTGTCTCTGTGTGACGTACTAAAGCCCCCAGTTCCTATCCTTTCTTTTTCTTTCTCGACATAAACCATCACCACCGATAAACGTCTTTGTGAAATTAAAACTAATTATAAACTTTGACCTCAGAGTTTTCAGAACTCAAAAAAAAAAAAATCTTCGTTATACATGTTTAATTATGCCATCCATTCGGGGTTGCGCCCATCCCATCAAGCGTTGTCTGCGAGGCAGGAGTAAATCCTGGTGAAAAGGAGCAATACATACACTAGCAGGGTCAATAATACATAACAAAACCCCACATCATACATGACTTTGAAAGGAAACTGAAGCACGCCGAGTAAACCCACCAGAAAAAAAAAAACATGCAAACTCAAGGCAGGGAACACCCGGGACCCTCTTCCTGCGAGGCAGCAGTGCAACCACCATGCCACCGTGCCCCCACATTTTTTAATACATTTCATCATAAAAATGATATCAAGTATTTATCTTTGCATTCTAAATGTTAAGAGAGCATGAATATCATGAAGTGAATGGATTCTGTGCGGCGATCCCTGTCGGTGCCTCCTGAGTGCAAGAGGAAGTCTGTTTAAGAAGCGCATAGAGATTAACATCTGGGTCGGGGAACACTTAACACAAAGCATTTAATGTGCTACATAATTTATGACGGGGTTTGAGAAAATCGGCTAACTTAAACATTCATTTTAAGATGAAGTTTAGTTTGCGACATTCTACTGACAAAATAAGCTAAGAGAATAAAGTGGAAATGTCGACTTTAATCTCGACATAAATGGCGTCTTTTTAATGCCTTTGTCCGAAGTTCTTTTGTGTCAGGTAATAAATTAGAAATTATTATCTGTATTATTTACTAAATCGTATTCCCATGTTCCTTGGGTAATGAGCTTTCGTTAAACAAATTTAATAGTAACAGAACCTGTAGTACGCTCGTCAAAATGACTGAAGATAACACTGAAAAGTGACATATTTCGATGCCATTTCAACAGGGTTTACTGTCCGCTGTCAAACACAGACCACATCACTTAAACTACAATGACAAGTAACACACCAGTAGCCTTAGAACGCAAACCAAATGCCATAGCTTAGCGGGAGGAAACAGCGAGCACGTGGCTGCGCGTGCACGTTACTGACGCGCAGGACGGCGTTTTGCATGGAGTATGCGTTCAATCAAAGGAGCAAAGAACCGTAACAATCACACCTCAGCGCGCCTGCGCTGAATCAGGTGAGACACTCAACTCCACGGAGCACCGAAATCTTTATAATGTCTTCCTAACAGCCAGCTCAGAATGTACACTGTAAAAAATGTCAGTAAATTTAACGGTAAAAATACTGTAAATGGTGAAGGTAAAAGACCTTTTCTGAAAAAAAGGAAAGTTACCTTATGTTCTACTGAAAATTACCTGTATATCTTAAACAGTAAATTTCATTATTTTTTACAGCCAAGTTCTGTAAAATCAATATTTTTCTACCTTCAAAATATGCTAAATACCGTTTATTGATGCATTACAGTTATACTGAAAAAAATCTGTTAATTTTACAGTGTAAAACCGTTAAATAACGAAGGTAAACAACCGTAAAATGTAAAACGGTAAATCAGTTTCAGTAAAACTGGTTACGATATTTGCATAAGGACACGCCCCTTTTTGCAATATTGTTCCTGGTGAACCGCATACCTTTGAATAGTAGGGAAAAAAACTTAACCTAAGTTAGCAGACTTATTTTTCCCCACGTGCTGAAGGTTTTTTGAGGTTATGGAAGCTGATTTATGGTGGGGTGTATTCAATAAGTAGGACACCATACACCACAAAAGAGAAAACTTTACTTCCCCACCAGGCAACGCGCTGTAACTTCCTTAAAAATTGAGTTTTTTTCAATGTGTATAATTCAATGGTACGTGCTTGCTATTGGTTGTTGTTAATTAATTGATGCAAACAGTGTACTGGGGTTTGACCCTGCCAATACATGTTGTTTATTGATTGTCATAATTATTACACAGCTTGAATTTCTGGTTAGGGTTAAACGTTCCCTTCTGTTGGAGTTTGTTGCGAAGACCACATGGTTTTTGCTTTAAAATTATACTGTAGATCTAAAAATATTGTCACCTTATTTATTACAGTAAAATTTTGGCAACCCAGCTGCCAGTATTTTACCGTAAATTTAACATTACAGTATTTTTTAAAGTGTACCGTAGACCAAAAAATATTGTTACCTTCTTTTTTACGGTAAAATCCTGGCGATCCCAGCTGCCAGTTTTTTACCGTAAATTTAACATTTTTTTTTTTTACACTGTACCTGCGGTGCTTCTAATCAAGCGATCTCTCTAATCGTGCAGACCTTTGAACGCATGCCCTACCCTAGTGATTGGCTACCCCATCCGCGATCGAGTGGATAAAAATCATGAACTTTATGTTACATTGTGGTTGCCTTTTGACCTACTTATATTCTACATCATGTGATGTTATCCAGTACCATGTAGCTGCTAGCATACGAAAAAAAATCAACCTAAATGTAAAACATTTCCAATGTGTGTTTTTAAATATTTCAAGCCCAATACAAAAAAAATGCAACAAAATATCGTTTTAACGTCATGCAAAGGAACTCTAGTAAATAACAAGTCTTATCTCACTGAAGTAAACTTTTACAGAGAACACTGAAAAAAAAAACGATACTAATGCATATATTTAAAGGTTACTTAAAATAATCAGGTATGCTGATGTTTATGTCGTTTTTTTTTAAGTTACATTAACAAAAAAATTCTCTCAGATGGCACACTGACACAGTTAATTAATGCTGAAACAAATCCAGTAATTATTTTCTTTTAAGCATAGTCAGGGTGGCACAGTGGCGCAGTGGTAGCGCTGCTGCCTCACAGTAAGGGTTCCCGGGTCCTCCCTGCGTGGAGTTTGCATGTTGTCTGCGTGGGTTTCCTCCGACAGGCAGGTTAGGTGCATTGGTGATTCTAAATTGTCCCTCGCGTGTGCCCTGCCTGGGGTTTGTTTCCTGTGTTGGCTAGTTTTGGCTCTAGCAGACCCCCGTGACCGTGTAGTTAGGATATAGCGGGTTGGATAATGAATGGATGTATAAGCATAATCAGAGATGGAAATAGAAAATGGCTGTTTTTACTATATGGTAAAATCGTATTGTTTTGGATTGTATTTTATAATGTGTAAATAAAAAACTTATCTCTCTATTATAATAAAAAAAATTTTGGGTCAATCCGTGATCTTCTCGCAAGACACTTTGACGTCCCGCGAGAGACACTTTAATGTCACGCGAGACAAGGCAGTGAGATAAAAGGACAGCTGCTGTACAGCCTTTTAAATGATCGACGCACAGTGCGACAAGCCGAACATGCAGGTCGGCAGCAGCAGCAGGCAGCTGATCTGTCCGCATCTCCTTAGCGTGCGTTCAGCCCCCAATTTAACAAGACGCACAGTGGCTGCAGCATAGCATGACCCGGATAGGAGCGAGTGGTTGGGGGAAAGTTGGTGGGCGAGCGAAGCGAGCAGGTGGCATAGCCCCCTAGTTTTGCAAAAAAATAAAAGATGTGGCCGCGTGGTTCACATCAGTAATGAGAATTCTGACAGTATGGTCAAATTTGACAACAAAGGCAGTTAAGAGACCAGGAGGAGCTATGAATATGCACTAAAATTAAAAACAAAGTACAGGGAATTTACAGATGTAGCTTTGTGCTGCCAACATCTGTCAGGCATTCAATGCAAGAAGGGCAGAGTTTGACAATAAAGTTTGAAGTGGGGGTGTGGACAGTGGACACAGTCTTTCAACTAAATGGTGAATCACATACTCAAGGACACCAGTGGAAATTAAGAGGAAAGGCATTTAGAACCAAAGCCAGGAAACACTTCTTTATGTGGAGAGAATTGTGGGACTCTGGAACAAACTACCGACTCATGAAAGTGAAGCAGAAACTTTGGCCACCTTTAAGAAATATCAGGATGAGATATTGGGTCAGCTTAACTATGAGCTAAACAAATGAGCAGAATGGTCCGAATGGTCTCCTCTTGTTTGTCCAGTGTGAAAATGATACAACTCGACACACAGAAAAAGTTTTGGGGCAGCCACCCATGTACTTCAATCCTGGCTACAAAATGCAAAGTTTGTAGCACAGTTGTGTACATAATTGAGTCCAAGATCAAACTGATTACAGAGGGAGGTTGTCGGGGTTTTAAGGCAGCTCGGCAGAATCAACGTCTTCGTGGCCCGAACCGGAAGTGATCATCGGACTCACGCAGATTTTCTGGTATTTGATCTGCAGGAATATCAGAGGAACGATTAGCACACCCCGCCGCCCCCTAGCCTGTCGTGGAATTAGCTTTGATTGGTCCATCTAGCTGTCTCCTATGCGAACATGTGTGACATGAGTTTCTTATATTCTTATGTTGGTCTGCAGAGAGTGGGTGAGGTGCTGGTTGACCACACTCTGTTCATGTGACTTTACTGCTGCTACTACTGCTAACTTTACAGAAACAGCCAATAGGCAGGGGTTTCAAGTCCAGGCACAGGTGGTCTCTGCGAGGCATGCGTGGTCAGTCAGTGTTTATTTTACGAAGTGTCATCAACTCTCCCATGACACTTTACAGGGCTAATGTTTTACTGTGATACCTTTAAACCTGCAGTAAATATTACCAAACGAGACTTTAAAAATGCTGCATAGTTACAATATCAGATTTCTGTAAACAGAGTGCCATGTTATGGACTAGTCCCCTACGAAGGATTGTTTAATTGCTTCTTCTATCCATCCATCCATTATCCAACTGGCTATATCCTAATTACAAGGTCACGGGGGTCTGCTGGAGCCAATCCCAGCCAACACAGGGCACAAGGCAGGAAACATACCCCAGGCAGGGCGCCAGCACACTGCAGTGCTTCTTCTAATGTTAGCAAATTAAACTCCGGCCCACATGAACCTGAATTTGATTAAGCAGTATGTAATGTCTATTTTTATGTATAGAGGATTCAAGAAACATTCAGACTACTTAACTTTCTGCACACTTTATTGTGTTATGGATGGGTTTGGGAAATATGTACAGTTCTCAGATCTTGATATACAATATTGTTGGGTGTGCGTGGGGTTCGAGGCTGAATCATCAATTTAACAAAAAAATAAATAAAAAAGCCCAAACTGCTTTTATTGCTGTTCCTGTAATTTTCAATATGGCCACAGGGTGTCCTCGTTGTTAATTGCCATGCATTGAGACAAGGTATGAAAATATCCTTGTTTAATACAGGAAGACACAGATATGCAAATGGTTGGCTAAGAAGAAATCAAGCTTGCCAATCTGGCAGGCAGGACTGGCACTAGTCTGAGTAGGTGCCATGCCTTGAAGGACGGCAAACTGTTATTTTCATATGTGATCAGGAGGGGCGGATCAGCAATGGTGATCACCCAACCGTTCATCAACTTTATAGGCGATCAGGAGCAAGCTCTGCACTGGTGGTGCCCCGATCCCGAACCATGAATAAAGAATGGGACCAAAACATCCTCCGAGAGCAACTTCTCCCAACCATCCAAGAACAGTTTGGTGATGAACAATCCCTTTTCCAACATGATGGAGCACCAGGCCATAAGGCAAAAGTGAAAACTAAGTGGCTTAGGGAACACAACATCAAATTTTTAGGTCCATGGCCAAGAAACTCCCCAGACGTTAATCCCATTGAGAACTTGTGGTCAATCCTCAAGAGGCAGGTAGACAAACCAAAACCCACCAATTTTGACAAACTCCAAGCATTGATGATGCAAGATTGGGTTGCCATCAGTCAGGGTTTGGCCCAGAAGTTGATGGACTGCACGCCAGAGCGAATTGCAGAGGTCTTGAAAAAGAAAGAAGGGCCAACACTGCAAATCTTGACTCTTTGCATAAACTTAATGTAACTGTCAATAAAAGTCTTTGAAACTTATAAAATACTTGTAATTATACTTTAGCATACCATATAAACATCTGACAAAAAGATCTAAAAACACGCAGCAAACTTTGTGAAAACCAATACTTGTGTCATTCTCAAAACTTTTGGTCACGACTGTGCAAGGGGAGACCCCCCATCCTGCCCCCGTTTGTCAATTTTATATATGATTGTGACGGTGCCGATCTCCAAGCACCTCCTCCCTCACTTCTTTCGACTTCAGTTACGGATCCCAATGCGTGGATCTAAAAGGGGGGCTCTCTTTTAGACGTCTTTTTTTTGGGTGCTCGCAACACCTAAGGAAGCAATGTACCCTTGAGCCAGTTTTCTATTGTCTATTGTCAAGATCCGGTGATATCCAACTGCAGAGCCACAGAGCCATAAGTCATCATGGTTTCTTGGCGGAAGTCACGAATATAATGAGTTTCATAGTGGAAGTGACATTACCTCACATCTATACTACACGCTAACCACACGAACGTTAACAACACTAACCCCTTACCATAAATTACCCTTAACCTTAAGCATGAATACTACACTCTAACCACACTAACCCCTAAACTTTGTTACCCTAATCTTACTTCCACCAAGAAACTGCAGCCAAAAACTGTGGATAGAATCTGAACCTCGGATAAGGAACTTGCCTTGTTCCTGTTGGACCAGATTCTCTTGATGATGCTGATATGGTGTACTCAGTTATTTATAGACCTACTGATGTCATGTGTACAAAGTGCAGTGAAATTCCTCCTTGCATGTGCTAATCAACATGCAACATGTTTCTACTGCTGTGCCATGATTAGTGAGTAGAACTACAGTACCTTAACTTGGAATGTCTGTCTTCCTTCCCTGAAAAAATCTCAGGATGCATTTTACAGCATCTTTTAACAGTTGGGGACCTATCAGCTTAATTTAATATGATGCTGGTTTATTTTAAGAAATTATATTAATATAAAAAATCATGCTAAGTGCAGTTTTCTTTAAATTGTATGTGTTCTTTCCTCCTTTACCTTTTTTGAGGTGAGTAGGTGTTTATGAGCTTTAGGTTGTAGCCATATGTGAGCATATGCCCTCTTAGTGTATTCTTAGTGCACTGACATATGGCATCAAAAATATTCCCCACCTCTAGTAGAATCCACTGAGTTATTTTTGCCTCATTGTTTTGAACCTTAGTTTTCCACTAGTTGAGAACAAAATGTACAGCAGCTACAGAGGCAAGAACCCTTTGTAAACCCTTTGAAACTAACCACATTTTTAAATAAATTTATCTTAGAATATGGTCTGATCTTAATCTAAGTTACAAAAATGGACAAAAACAATCTGTTTTAACTAATATTGCATTATTTAAAGAGATTACCCAGGTAAAGTGTATGTTTTTACAGCTTTACCCCCATAATGCTAGGTTTATCCAATTTTTGGGCTTTACCCATATAGCATATAACACATCCAGGCCACAGAGAAGCCAATGGAACGTACAGTCGTCATTCAGTTCTTCACTGGGGAAAGCTGACCGCTATACGAGTCCAATCTGGCAGGGTGGGGTTGGCTTCTGGCTTCTCGGTGATTCTTTTCCAATATAAATACTTACATATATATATTCATTGAGCTTTTGTGAGGAAACCTGCCAGTATGGTTATGTTATGTGTGGACTCTGTTCTTTTGAGACCCAACTAGCACACAGTGCACCTGCTCTAATCACTCATAGCCTCTGCCTGAAAAATAACTATCCTATCTTTGAATAGAAGACAGGGGCTCCTGGCCATTATGAACAACTAGGGTAACTAGCCGGCCTTAGTCATCTTCCACTTGTTTATGTCCACTGTAAAAGATAGCCCGGCCACAGACAGACATGACATCAGATGTCCACAACACATGGTTTATTTACACTATTTACAGTTTTAATGCACAATCCAGTCCCAACTATTACATGGCTACTCAGTCTTTTTCTCTCTTCATCCGCCTCCACTCCTCTCTTGCAAGCTCCGTCTTCCTCCTCCCGACTCCGGCTCCCCGAGTGGAGTGAGGGGGCCACTTTTATAACACCCTGGATGTGCTCCATGTGCTCTGTGATGGTCTTCTAGCAGCACTTCCTGGTGTGGCGGAAGTGCTGTCTTTGCACCCAGAAGCACTCTGGGCGTGCACAGTTCCTGGAGCGGCAGCACTTCCTGGTTTGGCGGAAGTTCTGTCCTCCAGGGCTCAGGATCCATCCAGGCGCCTCCACAGGGTTGAGCTTCCCAGCTCCGTATCCGTGACCCCTGATGGAAACCAGGAGGACTGCCATCTCGTGCCCAGGGGAGATATTGCCCCTCTCCCGGTCTTTCCCTGGTCCAGGCGTCCTGGTGGAGCAATGTCCCTGGTCGTCTGCCACACCACCTTTCTGTTGGCTTCACCCTGTCAGCTTATTAATGGCTTTGAAATAAACTTCACAGATTACAGTGGCACACCACAAACCTATTACTTAAACCCTAAGATAATAGGAGTCAGGAGCTGGCAAACCTGGAGTTTATCCAATGAATTAAGATTGAAGGTGTGGTTTAGAGATACTTTGCCCAATTAAAAACAATAAAACATTTTGAATTTACTATTTATATGAAGCATCTGCTAATTTATTTTATGCCTCACAAAAAAAAAAAAAAAAAAAAAACTTCAACCAAGAATGTTTTTTGCATGAAGCTGGAAATGGTTACAAAAGTCTTTCCACTGAGTTTAGATATTCATCAGTGCACAATTAGGCAAACTGTATATAAAGGCAGACCATGCAGTACTGTTTCTATTCTCCCTAGAAGTGGGTGCCCAACTCAAAAGACACAATGCAGAATGCTCAGTGATACTGTATAAAAAAGAACCTTCGAGTAACAGCTAAAGGCCTGAAGGAATCATCGGAACAGATTAATATCTCTCTTCATGAGTCTACCATACACAACATGTTGAACAGGTATGGCGTCTATGGCAAAATGTCAAGGAAGAAGCTACTGCTCTCTAAAAAAAAAAAAAACACATTGCTGCATGTTTGAAGTTTGCCAAACACCATATATATCTTGTCTCACACGTGCGCATGGGAGGCAGCTAAAGGGCTCGGGTAAGGACAGTTCTGAGACATACCAGGATGTGGCAGAGTGCACTGACTCTTTTTCTTCCTTGCCTGCAGGCCATTCCCGGGAGATTCCGCCTGGCTCTCCTGACGTCACTTCCGGGACCGAGCCTATCGAAGGAGACTTTGCCGGCTCCGGCCCCTGTGATGTCACGTCCGGGCTCGAACCAATGGCTGAAGACCTCAATGAGCCCGACCCCTATGATCTCACTTCCTGTCTTCCCCTTTAAAAACCTTCTCCTTTTCCCTATGCCCTCAGTTCTGTATTGGACTCGGTTTTGTGCAGCCAGGAAAACAAATTATACAGGTGGCTGCCCCAAACCTTGCTTTGTCTCATCGTGGCATTTGTGACAATATATATATACTGTATAAATATATATGCATGTATATATCTACCAAAAGGGGGCGCCGGAGAACCCCAAACCACAGACACAGTAAAGCACCACACATTGATAGGGTTAAATAAAGGATTTGTATTCCTTTCCCATGCACCTCTTCACAATCCTCTGAATAACAAGCCACAATTATGCAATAAATGAACACAAATCACAAAATTATTCCTCCTTCTCTCCTCTGCTGAATGTCGCCCACTGCTTCCCAACTCTGACTCGTCCACTGGTGGCTTCCTTTTAAGCACTTCTGGGCTGTAATGAAAGTAGGGAGGTCCTCCCCCAACCCCACCCTCTATCAATTTCAAGGGACCCCTACAAGGTTGCACTTCCAGA
>JANRMT010062814.1:22634660-22730844 GCA_026402145.1 Polypterus bichir lapradei | reverse complement strand
TTGTATGAAATCAACTGGGCAAACAAACTGAGGAAGCATGTACCATAAATTAAAAGACCCATTGTCCGCAGAAATCCGCGAACCAGCGAAAAATCTGTGATATATATTTAGATATGCTTACATTTAAAATCCGCGATAGAGTGAAGCCGCGAAAGTCGAAGCGCGATATAGCGAGGGATTACTGTATATATATATATATATATATATATATATATATATATATTGTCAAAAGCGGCTGGGGGTGGTACCCAGCCAGGATGTCCGGAAGGACCGGAGGAGGGATTACGCCTCCTCCAAACCACGAGGGGGCGACGGCCCTGGTGGCAATGGGTACCACGGGACAGGAGCATGGAAGCTCAACCCTATAGGGTCCCATGGTCAAAGCCAGGGTGCAACCAGATGCCTGAGGAGCCCTGGCACTCAGCACTTCCGCCACACCAGGAAGTGCCGCGGGGAAGAAGACCAAGAACACCCGGAGTGCTTCCGGGTGCACAGCCGGCACTTCCGCCACACCAGGGAGTGCTGGCAGGAGCTCATTGGGAGGCACCTGGAGCACATCCAGGAGGATATAAAAGGGGCTGTCTCCCTCCATTCGAGGGCTGGAGTCGAGTGTAAGAGGACAGAGCTCGGAGGAGAGGAGTGGAGGCGGTCAGAAACAGAGAGAGGCATAGTGAAGAGGCCTGGACTAAGGGTGTTTGATACGGAAGTATTGGGTTGTGTGCACTGTAAACAATTGTATATAATGATTAAACGTTTGGGTGCAAACCTTCGGTGTCCGCCTGTCTGTGTCCAGGCCATGCTTCACAATATATATATATATATATGTATACAGTATTAGGACAGTAAGTTTATATCAAATTAATATTTTTATGATTTATGGAGTTGCATGATGCTGCAAGATTATGATAAGATTATGGTTATATCTTGACCATCACAGTAAACTATCATTCAGGATGGTGGATTCTCTAGAGATCTACCCTTGTTCCTTTCTATTGACTTTGCAAATGTTTCAATGGAAGGATTGGGACGGAGAAGGACATCTTACCCGGCCAGGCGGCCATATTAGACAGACCACATAAATGGAGGTGCAACCCAGCTGGGATAACTCTAGATTCCTATCTCCTTCAGGGTAATCATATAAATAGACAGATGGGTGGAGACAGGTTATCAGAGACAGTTTATCCCCCAGGGCAAAAGGTGGCAGTGTTAGTTTGGTATGGCCCCTGTTTGGTTTCTCGCAGGGTTTCATGGGAAGTGCAGTTCAGTAGGTAAACCTTGTCCAGATCCCTGGGTACCATCAGAGGGTGCGGCTGGGAAAAGATCTCCCTACTTTAGGGAGCTTCCTCATGAGCCAGAAGTGCTTCCATCAAGCTATGTTGTGACATCAGAAGTCATCCTGGGCGTGACATAAAAGGAGCCCTCTCGCCTCACTTAGTTTAGTCAGAGATGGGAGGATAGGAGTTGAAGCTCACCTGAGGAGTGGAAGGAGACAAAGGAAACTTTAATTAATGGTGGTGATTAAATTTTGGATTGTAATTTGTCTGTTTAATGACAGCCAATTAGAGACAGGGGATGATTAGGGGGCCAGAATGACTAGGCCATTGGGGGCAGTTTAGCCAGAACATCGGGATACACCCAACGCTTTACGAAGGTGCCCAGGGATCTTTAATGACAACAGAAAGTCACAACCTCAGCTTTATGTCTCATCTGAAGAACGGTTTCATTTTTACAGCACAGTGTCCCCGTCACTACACTTGGACATTGAGATCCACATTCAGACCACAGGGTAAGCACCCCCTGCTGACCTCACCAACATCTCTTTCAACAGCAACTCAAGCTTTTCCTGGTTTTCCTGGTTAGTCTCCCATCCCAGTGGATGGCCTGTTCTGTTATTCTGAACCACTGGTGATCCCGGGTCATTTGTTTCTCAATGTTATTATCATTTTTCTAAGCTAAAGGAAATACATACATATTTTTTCACTCTCTTTTTCAGGATGAACATGGCCTTTTTCGGTGTCAAAGTTTCATGCATTGAGCCTGGGTTCTTCAAAACGAATATAATGACAACAGAGTTGTACAAGAGTGTCATGAAGGAATTCTGGGAGAGGCAAACCGAAGAGCTAAAAGAGGAATATGGGAGAGATTATGTAGAAAAAGGTGGGCATGGTGACCATTGTTACTCTAGTTAACACCTTGACAAAACTTGCTACACTCTATGGAAAGATGTTAAAAAGTTTGAAGGGCCAGTTTTTTAATTCAATTGAGTAGCAGATCTGAGGATCCTGAGGGCTTCTATCTATGGGGTGAGTAATGCTGGAATGCATACACCCCACTTGTACTACTTAAGCCACTGTCACATTTCACGATTTATAGTCGTTGAGTGGCTGATCTTGTTGACAGACCATGTCAATCTGAGCAACTGAAAATTGCTGGGCTTGTCACATTTAGTGACTTCTACTGACCTTCCAGTACACTCGTGCTTGCACCTTCTTTTGATAGCCAATAACATGCTGCTTCACAGAACTGGTACTGCAGAAAGGCTTTCCAGGTACAGCAAATTCACCCATATTCACAATTACTTTTCTTTTTCCCATTCTCTCTTGGTACATAAAACGCGAAACATCACAAGACGAGCTTCCCTTCTGTGTGTGAGGTTCAAAACACCCACATCCCTTATTCCTTGTTGGTACATTCCATGCATTGTACTTCCGGAGGAGCATTCATTGGTAGTCAGTTCTCATGCACACAGTGCCCACCCTTACGACTAAAGACAAAATCAAAACTATTTCAGGGACGAGTCATGGACTAGTCAGAGTGAGTCAGTGGGTATGTGAAACTGCATGACTGAAAATCATGAGAGTCCACCATAACTGCCTCTGAGTTGATAAGGTTATATAAATGGAGGCTATGACTTAAAATGGCTAGAAAAGTCATCAAATGTGACATGGTTGATAGCTAATAAAAAGTCTGTTGTTTTGTTGTAAATTCACCATGTTCCTGTCTTCCCTTAAATTTTGTATATTCTAAGGATTTACGTGTTTTAGGGCATTAGAACATTAGAACAATCTAGATGAGAACAGGCCATTCAGACCAACAAAGCTCGCCAATCCTATCCACTTATTTCTTCCAAAAAACATCAAGTCGAGGTTTGAAAGTCCCTAAAGTCCCTACTGTCTAGCATGCTACTTAGTAGCTTATTCCAAGTGTCTATCATTTTGACAGAATAGGGGGCACCACCTAGCCCCAAACCCTGGACACAACCAACACAAATACAGTCATGGTTTCAAGTATCTTACAGGCCCTTCTGGAACCCTCTGCATAAAACATCACATAATAACGATTTTCCTCCTTCTCAGTCCTACTCCTTTTCCTCCAAGCAAGTGTTGTCCTCTGCCTCCCGACTCTGACTCCCTTGGATGAGGTTAAGCAACTTCTTTTATCTGTGACCTTGGATTACAGTTTGAGAAAGTCGGCATTCATCTAGACTGACAGACCAAGCTAATCACTCCAACTAGTCCGAAACTCACCCCAACAATTGTCGTTAGCAGTAAGCCCGACTCTGTGTGGCTGAGAGCTGACAACCAATGAACACTAATGTAGAAGTACAACGTATATATTGCAATATTCAGTAATAAGTAACACGGGTGTTTTGGACCACTAAAAAAAAAGTAGAGAATCTTGTCTGTATCATTTCTTATGTTTTAGGTACCACAACAGAACAAGAAAAAGAAAAACAGGTCAAGATTGTGGCCTGCTAATTTTTAGTACAGCACGCTTATGGCTGTCAGAAAAAGGGACAAGCATGACTATGCTGGAAATTTGTCATGCAGTTATTAAATTTGAAATGCCCAGCTGTTTTTATTGACACAGTCATGCGATGAGATCATGATCCACAGTCATCCAGTCGGACATAACCTATGACTAGAAGCTGTGAAATGGGCTTTTGCCTTTGATTTTGGTTTGTGTAATGGGTTTGCTATACCATAGCTTTATTGCCAGCTTTGACCTTCTGCAGAAATGAATCAGTAAATAAAGAAGTGTCTTCGGCCATCATTATAAATTAACTCCAAACATGGTCTTTCTTTATTTATACCTAAAGGTGAAGTTCTACATGTTCTTCTTAATGCAGTATGGTAGAATGAAGAACTCTAACAGAGTACTGTCTTTTCATTTTAGGTACATTTACATGTAATGACTATGAAACATTTCAAACACAACAATCAGAATACAGATAAATGGTATAATGCAGACTCTCCTGTACCATTAAGTATTATGTAGAGTCCCAAAATAGTTCATCTTTAAGAGTCTTAGAGTTATAAGATTTCTTATGTAAACTGTTATCTCAGAGTAAACTATAAAATTAAATGTTATGTATGATATAGTTTTCGATAACACTTTACATTAAGTGTCCATAATTACACTGAAACTACTGTGTAATTACCTTTATAAGTACAGTGTAGCTACGAGTTATTACTCCATACTTACTGTGTAATACAAAGCAACACTATAGTTAATACTCAGTTGTCATTGTTATTCCACAGTTTAAATAATTACAATGTAACAATTTATCGCTGATCCAAAAACAAGTGTACTTACATACAGTGGTGTGAAAAACTATTTGCCCCGTTCCTGATTTCTTATTCTTTTGCATGTTTGTCACACAAAATGTTTCTGATCATCAAACACATGTAATCAAACTGCACAAAATGCAGTTTTTAAATGATGGTTTTTATTATTTAGGGAGAAAAAAAATCCAAACCTACATGGCCCTGTGTGAAAAAGTAATTGCCCCCTTGTTAAAAAATAACCTAACTGTGGTGTATCACACCTGAGTTCAATTTCCGTAGCCACCCCCAGGCCTGATTACTGCCACACCGGTTTCAATCAAGAAATCACTTAAATAGGAGCTGCCTGACACAGAGAAGTAGACCAAAAGCACCTCAAAAGCTAGACATCATGCCAAGATCCAAAGAAATTCAGGAACAAATGAGAACAGAAGTAATTGAGATCTATCAGTCTGGTAAAGGTTATAAAGCCATTTCTAAAGCTTTGGGACTCCAGTGAACCACAGTGAGAGCCATTATCCACAAATGGCAAAAACATGGAACAGTGGTGAACCTTCCCAGGAGTGGCCGGCCGACCAAAATTACCCCAAGAGCGCAGAGACGACTCATCCGAGAGGTCACAAAAGACCCCAGGACAACGTCTAAAGAACTGCAGGCCTCACTTGCCTCAATTAAGGTCAGTGTTCACGACTCCACCATAAGAAAGAGACTGGGCAAAAACGGCCTGCATGGCAGATTTCCAAGACACAAACCACTGTTTAGCAAAAAGAACATTAGGGCTCGTCTCAATTTTGCTAAGAAACATCTCAATGATTGCCAAGACTTTTGGGAAAATACCTTGTGGACTGATGAGACAAAAGTTGAACTTTTTGGAAGGCAAATGTCCCGTTACATCTGGCGTAAAAGGAACACAGCATTTCAGAAAAAGAATATCATACCAACAGTAAAATATGGTGGTGGTAGTGTGATGGTCTGGGGTTGTTTTGCTGCTTCAGGACCTGGAAGGCTTGCTGTGATAGATGGAACCATGAATTCTACTGTCTACCAAAAAATCCTGAAGGAGAATGTCCGGCCATCTGTTCGTCAACTCAAGCTGAAGCGATCTTGGGTGCTGCAACAGGACAATGACCCAAAACACACCAGCAAATCCACCTCTGAATGGCTGAAGAAAAACAAAATGAAGACTTTGGAGTGGCCTAGTCAAAGTCCTGACCTGAATCCAATTGAGATGCTATGGCATGACCTTAAAAAGGCGGTTCATGCTAGAAAACCCTCAAATAAAGCTGAATTACAACAATTCTGCAAAGATGAGTGGGCCAAAATTCCTCCAGAGCGCTGTAAAAGACTCATTGCAAGTTATCGCAAACGCTTGATTGCAGTTATTGCTGCTAAGGGTGGCCCAACCAGTTATTAGGTTCAGGGGGCAATTACTTTTTCACACAGGGCCATGTAGGTTTGGATTTTTTTTTCTCCCTAAATAATAAAAACCATCATTTAAAAACTGCATTTTGTGTTTACTTGTGTTATATTTAACTAATGGTTACATGTGTTTGATGATCAGAAACATTTTGTGTGACAAACATGCAAAAGAATAAGAAATCAGGAAGAGGGCAAATAGTTTTTCACACCACTGTAGTTACATTGTATCTGTACTTTCAAAATGTAATAAAAACATCAGGTTATGTAACTACAACTATGTAACAGATGTTCCATGGTCTGGGCAATTGCAATGGAGAACTGCAGTGATAACTGCATAGGTTTTCGATTAGGTATAGTTTAGGTAGGTAGACTATACCTAAACATCGGAACCCATATGACTTGCAAATGTACCAGCTGCACCTGCTTTCCTGAAAAGTTCACCAATTTGCTCAGTATACTGTTCTTTAATAATAGTATTAATTATATTAATTATCCCACTTAATTAATTCATACCCAGAATGTATACTTTATGAGCCCAAAATTAATCCCATTATTTTGACATTCCTAACTGGTTTGCTCAGTTTCCACCCCTTGGAATATGAATTTGCTGCAGTATTGAACAAACCTTTCCTTTTAAACTATAGCTATTCTGACTAGCCTTATTATTGCATGACTTGTGGACTTGTTACTCACTTAAACCCCAGTAAGTGCCTTTTCTTGCTGTCTCTTCAGTTCTTCTTCATGTCTTTGTCTTTGTCTTTGCTTGTTGTCTTTGTCGTCTTTTCCTCTTTCTTTTTTTCATTCCGCTATGTAGGCAGGTCTGCAAAATGGAAGGTGACAAAACAGTTTCTGTCCATCTCATTTTCTTAGTTGTCGACCTGGTGCCAAAACTCAAACTTTGCTTCCAGGCATTCATTGGAACAGCTTGGCACTAGCGCCACTTTGCTCCAATGTGCTAGTGGTAACCCGATCTCCTGCATGGATTTTACTCTGCTAATTGCCTTCACTATTTATTACCTGCACCAACCCAAAGTCCATAAAACCTTACAATAGAAGTAGCACTATTGCAAAAAGCCAGAAAATTGAAACAGAAATAACTGTTTTCCCTTTCCTGTCTTCCTGCACTACCCTTCTATTTTTTTTTTTCGTTGCCTGTGTGTCCTTTTTTATTTTATGGTAACTGCTACCTGAAAGTGTGGGCTAAAACCTCTTAAGAATCCAAGTGCTAAATCTAGCATCTCGCCTAAAACTGACCTGTGCTCTTTGCTAAAGACCAGCTCACTTTTCTCCATTTTATTGCAAGAAGATTCATAGGCTGTCTTTTTAAACAACAGGTCAGTCAGGTTTCGAATTACTGAACCTAAGTGTGTGTGCTTTTTAATTACTGCTGCCCCTAGCACAGTTGTTAGGACCTTCACACCCCTGTGCATTCCTGGCTTGCTGCCTGAGCTTGTAAAACTTCCTGTTGCACCATCCCCCAATCCTTTGTTCTTTGGCTTGTCCTGATCCATTCAAACCAACTCCTAAACTGGTGCACTTTCTTTCCAACTCACCCATTCTTGCAGTAGCACATTCAGACCTTTCACATACAAGCACTTGAATCCCTTTCATTTCCATTGTTCCTTGTTTAAATTCCACACTTTCTTTACTCAGTATCCTTAAGCCAAAATCCAGTTCATGCCCTCTAGTCAACAATTGCCATTCACACTCACCAGCTTCTCTGCCTTCTATCTGATCTCTTTGTCCTAAATCAGATTTCAGTGCAGCACTGGTTACCTTTCCTAACAGTGGTGAAATATCTGTGGGTGTAGCATGTTCTTTAAATACTGGACAGACCTCAGAATTACCTGGAGATTGGGGTGCAATGGAGAATAATGCAATGAAACACCCTTGCTGTTTTCCCTTCCTTTCATCCCTCTCCTTTTCCTTACACTCACATTCCCACTCTTTATCTGAGCACTCATCTGTCTCATGCAAGTCACCCACCCATGTTTTAGGGTTCCAGTCCGATCTGGTTACTATTGCCCTAACTTTCACCACGGGTGGTTTACATTTCTTTTTTCCACTGCTTTCACTGCTTTCTACTTTAGCAGTGGGTGTTCTACATGCTAACACTTCACAATTATCACACCAACTGTTATATCTTTCAAAACTCTCACACAACATTCCATAACTTTCACTCACTTTGCTATTTTCTTCCTCATCATGATCTTCCTTATTACCAGTAATACAAGCTAGTAAACCTCTTATAACAGCAGCTGTCTTCTTTAAACCTGATCTCTGTTTTCTTGCTTTTAATCCTTCCAGCCCCCTTCCATTTTGTGGCACACTTAGCTCAGCTTCTGCTTTCTCTACCTGCACTACAGGTTTCCTAGCTTTAGCCTGCTTGCCTCTGCCACTCCACTGGAAGATGGCTGACTTTAAAATGAACTTAGGTGTTTCTGAGTCTATAATTTTACTCTAATACAATTTGCCACCTTCGTTATGGGTTGGCCTACTTTTGCCCCTGTAAGTAAACATACTTATACATATACAAAGATCCTAAACAAAAAGTACCGTATGAATGACGAATGCATGTCCCATCACTCCCTAGCACTTTAACCACTTAAATGCCGTATGAATGACGCATGCATCTTTCACCACTCCTAGCACTTTAATTAGGGACTCACTACCACCAGCACTAACAAACATGCGGGTGTCCTTGTGACACACATGAAATCTCTACACTTTATTGATTATATTCCATTCAGCAACCAAACAATATTTTACTTCCACCGCATTTGTACACTGGGTGCCCTAAAATTCACATGCCTAAACAAACACATACATCAAAACAGTATTTGCAAACAGGGTGCAAAACATGGTTACCCCAAAATCCTGCCGGATTATGCCAATTGTTTTATCTTGGTACTACTTTCCCCTATTTTATTATTAATATGTAGCCTTAGAATGCCTAATCTCACAGACTTACTACTGTTTATAAGGTATTACTGTATATAACTTATCCCCACCTTCCCTTCTATATCTATAACCTCAGGCATTTAGATGTAGTAAAAAGACAAGCAGGAGTTAAGTTACACATAAAATAATTTATTACTGATAATATTCATAAATAATAACAAAATGCAAAATACATTTGAATATTGGCAACCATACAACCTGATAAAATGGTGATGTGTAATTCAGGTGGCACACAGACTTGTAGTTACTTAATGTCTCTAGTTAAGGCATCATTGGTGCTCAGCTTTTAGCCACATGTCTGTTTTAAAATGGCTGAAGCTGTGCTCTTCATTGTGTTGTCTTCAGTTCATGGTGTGATGGTCTTCTTCACTTGTTAGCAAGAGAAAGATACTTCTACATCATCACAGGTTAGCAAGAGAGATGCTTCTTTCATCATATGTTGGTTAGAGAGAGAGAATGTGAGGTTAAGCACGTACATTTATAGATGTTCTCTCCAGCCCCTACCTCAGACCAATGGGTGAAATAGAACATCTTAACACCTGCCACCCCCCGCCAAACCATATGTTAAACATCCTGGCTTCCTTGCAGGGGGGTTGAAAGACTTTAGCAGAGAAATACTCATCAAACTGGTTTAAAACACATCCCCCCAAATCCTGTCGTAAAATTAGTCGTAAACGGGGGGGCAAACACGACTACATCTCACCAAAGTAACACTAAATTACATTGCTTTGCCTAGATTACAAATAAAGACTGTGATAGATAGGGGGCGCTATCGCTCCCTTGAACCCTTGTCCACAACTCCAAACACCAGGTAAAAGTCCAATAATTTACTTTATTTAATCACCACAATGCATAAAGCACCCTCTCCTCCACAATACTCATAAACAAACCAATAACTACAATAATAACAATCCTCCACACTCCCAGACACATTGCCCTCCTACCACCCAGCTCAGCTTGCCATCTGGGAGCTCTCACAGTCCTTTTATATTCTCTGACCTGGAAGTGTTCCCAATCCCAGTACATGTGATCCTGTATCACTTCCGGGTCAGGTAAAAGTTCTTTTCTTCACCCCGGAAGCCCGTCGCTCTTCCTTTGACGAACTTCCGGGTCATAGGGCACAAAGAAGTCTTCGGTCCTCCCTGCAGCTCCCTCTTGCGGCCCCTGTGGTATCCAGCAGGGTCTTGTATAAAAACTACATGTCCCATGACTCCCTGCTGGTCTTCGGGGCACCTCCATACTGCAGGGAGGGCTCCATCTGGTGGCCTGGGGGTATTGGCCGGGATGACAAGCTGGCCACATCTCACAAGACATACAAAACATTTATCAATTTATATGCAAAATCTTACATCACAACAGTGACGCTTAATATAGCTCACATGCCGAGTTGTTCCAGAGTGACAGTTGAGAAGTCGATGTCGCCATATAGTTGTTGAACGGGAACAGAAATAAAAGGAAAACAATGTGAAGGTAATGTGTTCCTGTGGTATAGCTGGTCCACAGTTCCCCTTCAAAAGGCCATTTTTAAATAAATAATCATCGCGCTCGTGGCGTAGCGAGGGGTGTGGTAGTGTAGCTGAAGCGGTTTCCGGGTGGAGTCGTGCTGCGGGCATTTCTCACCTGTGCAGTGAGCGAGCGAGTGAGGAGAGAGAGAGAGAAAACCGGTACGGTAGAGTGAGCGAGAGCAGGCTGGCGGCAGCTGAGCAGACAGCCTAGATGTTTGGCCAACACCCGGGGGAGTAGTAGTTGTGGTCGCTTCCGCTGAGATTACTTCGGAGAGCGGGAGTGACTGGAAGGTGGGAGACTCTCCGCACTGGGCTTATTGGTTTTTAAAGACTGCTTCCTGCATTGTGTTTTAACCTCAGTTTTAAAGTATTGATTGTTTTTTCTATTGTTGTGTTTTTTAAACTTTCACATTTCTTTTAAGGATCCTATGATCTTAGAGTTGGCGGGCGTGGCTCTGTCGTGCATATCCAATGGTCTCTGTGTTGCGTGCCATGGTCGGCTGCTTAGTGAATTCGGCTGCTTAGTGAAATGTTGGTTGGCCGGGGCTCTGTGAGTTGGCAGGCGTGGCTCCGTCGTGTCATGCGTAGTGAATTGTTGGTGGGCGGGGCTCGGTGAGTTGGCGGGCGGGGCTCTGTCTTGCGTTTTGCCTGTACAATACAATACAATACAGTTTATTTTTGTATAACCCAAAATCACACAGGAAGTGCCGCAATGGGCTTTAACAGGCCCTGCCTCTTGACAGCCCCCCAGCCTTGACTCTCTAAGAAGACAAGGAAAAACTCCCAAAAAAACCTTGTAGGGAAAAATGGAGGAAACCTCGGGAAAGGCAGTTCAAAGAGAGACCCCTTTCCAGGTAGGTTGGGCGTGCAGTGGGTGTCAAAAGAAGGGGTTCAATACAATACAATACACAGAACAGAACAAATCCTTAATACAGCAGAATAATAAAAATTTTAGAAATACAGAGCAGAATTTAACAGTAGATGATATCACATAATAAGATTTTGATATTTTTAGAGTGCTGGAGACCTCATCCGTCAAGCTGCCTCCCCATTTGGCCATTCCACGGCTGAAACGTTGCTCGGCCAGCCAATCCGATGAAAGGGCCCCTCTTTCCCATGATTCCTGTGATCCTCCACCAGGGATGACTTTACCATAGGCAGGCAAACAACTTGGCAGGTGGGCCGTGGCACCAATTGCCACATTTGAGTACCGAGAACAGAAACAAAATAGGTGAGGGTTAGTATTCAATTATACTTATCATGTTACTTATGTTTTAGTGCTAATGACTAACAACAGAGATGCAGTATGTACAGTTAATCAGCAGCTCTAGTCAGGATATGCTAAACTGAAGTAGTAAGTCTTCAGCCGGGATTTAAAGGCTGGGACCGAAGGGGCATCTCTTATAGAAGCAGGAAGACCATTCCACAGTTTAGGGGCCCTGTAACTAAAAGCTCGACCTCCCACTGTTATTTTATTAATCCTTGGAATCATAAGCAGACCGGCATCTTGAGATCTTAATGTGCACTCAGGTTTGTAAGTCATGATAAGTTCAGACAAGTAAGCCGGACCTTGGCCATTTAATGCTTTATATGTTAAAAGGAGGATTTTGAAATCTGCCCTAAACTTAACCGGGAGCCAGTGTAAGGATTTAAGAACTGGAGTTATGTGTTCATATTTTCTTGTTCTTGTAATAATTCTTGCAGCCGCATTTTGGATTAACTGGAGGCTGTATAAAGAACAGTTTGAACAGCCAGTGAACACCGCATTACAGTAGTCAATCCTACTAGAGATAAATGCATGAATTAATTTCTCACAATCCTGTTTATTTAGAAAGCGCCTTAATTTCCTAACATTTTTAAGATGGAAGAAACATGTTTTGGACAACTTTGTAATATGTGCTTTAAATGACATGCTAGAATCAAAGATAACTCCTAGATTGCGGGCTGATTCAGTAAAATTAATTGGGATTCCAACTGAGTTAAATGTCGACAAAATATTGCTGTGATCAGCGTCATTCCGTCCAACAATTAACATCTCTGTTTTATCTGTATTTAAAGACAAGTAGTTCTCATTCATCCATTCCTTTAATTCACTAACACAACTAATTAAAGACAACATCGGAGAAACTTCATTTGATTTAAATGAAAGGTATAACTGGGTGTCATCTGCATACAAGTGAAAATTAACATTATGTTTCCTAATGAGAGATCCCAGTGGAAGCATGTAAAGTGAAAACAGTAAAGGTCCCAGTACTGAGCCCTGTGGGACACCATATTGAACTTCTGTGTATAATGATGGAGTACTGTCAGCACATTTCTGTACATATTGGAATCGATTTGATAAATAAGAACTGAACCAAGCGAGCACGTAGCCTGTAAGACCAACATCATTTTCTAGCCTGTGCAGTAAAATAGAATGGTCAATGGTGTCAAATGCTGCACTTAAGTCTAATAACATAATTACAGTGGAGTTTCCTTCATCAGAGGATATCAGAATGTCATTTACAACCCGTGTTAGTGCAGTTTCTGTACTATGACCAGTGCGAAAACCAGACTGGAATTTCTCAAATAAATTGTAATGCATAAGGTGTGACTGAAGCTGACTGGCGACTACTTTTTCTAGTATTTTAGAGAGAAATGGTAAATTTGAAATAGGCCTATAATTATTTAGTATGTGTGGGTCTAGGTCTGACTTTTTAAATAAAGGTTTAATGACTGACACTTTTAGTGCATCAGGTACTGTGCCATGCAGTAATGAACTATTGATAACGGTTAGAATAGGTGCTGCAAGAACATCCATTGCACTTTTTACTAGTTTTGTTGGCACTGGATCTAGGGAACAAGTAGAGGGCTTCATTTTAGTAATTAAAGTTAAGACTTCCTGCTCAGTTACAGGATTAAAATTACTAAAGTGCTGAATGCAATGTGAGACAGGGTCTTCTAAGCTATTATTTGGTTTGTACTGTGATGCTGAGATCTGGGATCTTACATTTTTAATTTTCTCATTGAAGAAGTTCATAAAGTCTGTACTGCTAATATCTGTTGGTATTTTGCACTGTTGATCTGAATTGCCATTTGTTAATTTAGCCACTGTTCTAAACAGTACCCGAGGATTTTTATTACTGCTATCTATTAATGTAGAATAGTATTCTGAGCGAGCTTTAAAGAGGGCTTTTTTATATTTATTAACACTCTCTGTCCATGCAATTTGAAAGACATGTAGCTGTCCATGGTCGGCTGCTTTAGTGAATTACTGTATATATATAGATACTAGTTTTATATTGGTGGCAAGAGATAAGCTTAAATTAAAAAAGAAATATGGCATGTGTCTTTATTTAACCATTCTTTTAGCAGGCCTGACTTGCATTAATATTTGCACACACATTAGAGTGAATTCAGCACCTGAAGAACCTCCCAACCCCCCTCCCCCCACACAAACACAGGGAGAACATGCAAACTCTACACAAACACACACAAAATACTCTCTCCTTTGCAATTTTTGCAAAAACATGTTGAACCATATTTCAAATTACACAACATCCTATTTATGTATATATCTCTGCTTAATGATATTAATTTTGTATATTTTATTTAAAAATTAGTCAATAAGCACTTTCCTTATATATAGCAGGTGTCCCTCAAATTCACACAAGATTTGAATTTGGCGCCATTTGTGCAGTAAAGTGTTGCTAACGAAAAAAAGGACAGCGTGACAGCTAACAGTTCAGGATTATTAAAAATGGAGCGCTACACGAAAGAACAACGTGTTTTCATTGTTGAGCAATACTTTAAAAATAATGAAGGTTTGGCAGCTACAGTTTGCAATTTTTGTACAAAATATGTTCGGAGTAGTAATTTAACTTCATCAACTTTTTCGAACAAAATCAACTTCAGCGATGAGGCTCATTTTCATCTTGATGGCTTCATTAATTGTCAAAATTGTCGCATTTGAGGTTCAGAAAATCCACGAGTGATTGCTGAGAAACAAATGCATCCACAACGTGTCAGTGTTTGGTGCGGATTTTGGGCTGGAGGCATCATTCTTCTTCGAAAATGCGGCTGGTCAGGCAATAACAGTTAATGGTGCTCGCTATCACGGCATGATAATCCAGCTTTTTGTGCCTAAATTGCAAGATATGGATGTGGGCAACATGTTGTTTCAACAAGACAGTGCCACATGCCATACAGCCCGAGAAACAATTCAATTACTGCATGAGTCATTTCCTGGTCGTGTACTTTCCCATTTTGTTGATCAGAATTGGCCACCCAGATCTTATGATTTAACGCCGTTGGACTTTTTTCTTTAGGGTTTTTTGAAGTCTAAGGTTTATGCCATCAAGCTCACGACCACCCACGCCTTGAAGGAGGAAATTGAGTGCTGTATCAATGAAATTCAGCCACATTTATGCAAAACGGTCATGGAAAATTTCGACAAAAGAGTGTGTATGTGCCAGCAAAGCCGTGGAGGCCATTTACCCGATATGCTGTTCCATACATAACCCTATACTGTATACTTTATGAATCAATTAAAAATTTACAATTTTTAATTAAAAACCTTTGTTCTCTATCAAAATTACTTCTTGCGTGAATTTTGGGACACCCTATACTTTATATATAAAATACAGATAAACAAAGGGCGGGTTTATACTTCATGCGACATGACGTATGCTGCAGCAAATGCTCCTGCTATGCAAGCATTGTACTGTTTATACTTGTGCGCATACTTTACGTAAATCTGGAGGAATCCACCAGGTGGCAGTGAGAGGTATCATCACGGTGAGAACAGGTTCGGCTTCGCTGTGTTGTGAATTGCCTAGAAGACCCATTAAATTCCGATGACATCTTACCGCAATATCTCTGAAAAGGATGTTTAATGATTAAATCCATCAATCCCGGGATGTGTCCATTCCAGCTAGCATTGGGCACGAAGCAGAAACAATCCCTAGACATGGCATCAGCTCATCACAAGGTGAATACAAGCACTCACATACGTACACTCGTATCATTTTATTGTCACCAAATCTGCATATCTTTGGAAGGAAACCGGAGCTCACTTTGGAAACCCAGCAGGAAAACATGCAAACTCCAAGCAGGGAATACCAGCGACATGACTCCCTCTGAGACAGCTGCACCACCTATCCGCCACTGTGTCACCCCCTTGTGTGTAATTATTAACAGTATTCATTATTTAGACGACATTAACGATTTATCTGTAAAATGTAAAATACATACTTTAATGCATTTCATCATGAAAGTGATATCAAGTATAAATCTAAGGATTCTAAATGTGCAGAGAGTTGGAACATCATACATTTAATGTGTTCTGTGTGGTGATCTATTGCTGCTTGCTGTCAGGTCAGGAGGAAGTCCCAGAAGCTCGTAGCAATTAAAAACTGAGATGATATTTACAACGGTCTGCTTTAACGATAAAGTAAACTACGAGGTTAAAGTGGACATTTCGAGATTAAAGCCGAAATTTCCATCTTAATCACAAAATACACCTTTTCACTGCATCCTTAATTTTTTTCTCTGTGGTTCAAATACAGCGCTGTACATTATGTTGCTGTTGTGAAGTTGCAAAAAAAAACGACGGCACAAAAGATGGTATGTGAGACTTTTAAAATGTACAATTCCCATTACAATTGGGAATATGCGACGCTTAAATATAAGAGATCCACGAATGCATCTGTATGTTGGCATTTTGCTTCACCACATCGAATCATTCGTCAAACATCGAAGTGCACACATTGATCCCGGAGGATCCTCAAAGTGGCTTTCTGTCACATGTAGATAGTAAACAGAGACTCTGACGTCACAGTCCAACATTTATCACACTGCGCCCCCCGACTTTTTGCTGGTACTGCAACTTGCACGCGTGTTGCGTTAATTTCTGAGGACCTGCTCAGAGGACGCATCAAATGAACACTGAGAATGTGCGGCAGCCATGATGCATGCGCATATGCGTTCTGAGCATGAAGCCCAAAAAGGGAACTTCTGTTTCAAAAAGCACACAAAAAGTGTCCTTGCTATTTCATAATTATCAAAAGAACATTTTTCTTTAAAGCTAGATCAGGGTCTGAAGGAAAGATGTTATTCATATTTATAATTTTTTTTTATAAAAGCAAATACAGTATGGAGACATTTTAATTATACCAAATATGATGTATATTCAAAACTCATAATTTTTTAACCCAAATTGATTCAGCGCTCTGTTAATTTATATCAAAAATAATTTCAATTTTCTGTGCACAATATATTTTCAGCAATTGCTTTAACAGTTTAAATTGTTCCATTTTCAAAACAAATCGCAAAGAAATCCGTTTTACATATCGTTTCTTAGGAACAATACAACATTTTCATTCACACCCAGGATTCTTTTAAATCATTTAATCACTCACGACATTTTTCCTCAAACATTCCACCTTGTAAAAAAATAAAAATATTCTATATATTATTCCACTCAAATGAATAATAATAATAATGATAGTAATAATAAAAATATTTTTTTACATTTACATAGCGCTTTTCTGACTACTCAAAGCACTTTACATAGTGAGTGGGGAGCCACTTCAACCACCACTAATGTGTAGCATCCACCTGGATGATGTGACAGTAGCCATTTTTTTACGCCAGTACGCTCACTACTCATCAGCTGATAGGTGATGGAGTGGCGAGAGAAATAGCCAATTAGACATATGAGATGATGAGGGGGCCAGAATGACTAGGCCATGGAAGTGCAATTTAGCCTGGACATCGGGTTACACCCTGCTGTTTACAAAGAATGCCCAGGGACCTTTTATGACCACAGAGAGTCAGGACCTCGGTTTTACGTTTTATCCAAGGCATGGCGCTATTTTTACAGCACATTTTCCCTGTCACTGCACTGGGACATTGGAATCTACATTCAGACCACAAAGTAAGCGCCCTCTTCTGGCCTCACCATCATCTCTTCAAGCAGCAACCCAAGCTTTTACAAGATGGTCTCCCATCCAAGTACTGACTGGGCCCGAACATGCTCAGCTGCTTGTTTTATTGACCCCCCCTTGTTTACAATATGTTTCCATAGGTACTGGATTCACAAGCATTCCTAGAGTAAAACGTTATAGATAGATAGATATTTCTATATGTTTCCAAACAGTGCAAATTCTTAAGTTACTTTTTACTGCTTTTTACTCTTTTTAATTAATGTTATTATTTCTCCTAAAGGCAGTCGACAAGTCTAATTCTGACTCCCTAGATTATAGAATTCACCACAAAGATGACTTGGTATAAAAATAACTCATAAGACACTGCTGCAGTTCTTTAAAAAAATCTTACTTTTTATCTAAGCCTATTGTTTATTTTTATTAGGTAACAGAGTATAGATGAAACAGAAAGGAAAAATAAGGAAGTAAGTAAAGCTCTAGTAGTCCCAAGATACAGTGAGATCCAGCATCTTGTGATGATAGTGAACTTCAGCAGCTCTAAGATGAATGTAAAAGAGATACATCTCTGAACAAACGTGGAATACAGCATTCCAACATTTTTTTATTTTAAACTAGTGCATTGCTTAATCGCCTCATTACTGAAAGCCTTTCCCTAAATGAAGGGTAGGGGCGGAGTGGTGGCTCTGAGGCTAAGGACCTGTGCTGGTATCCAGAAGGTTGCCGGTTCGAATCACCGGCACTGACAAAAGAGATCCTACTCTGCTGGGCGCTTGAGCAAGGCCCTTAACCTTCAATTGCTCCAGGGGTGCTGTACAATGGCTAACCCAGCGCTCTGACCCTAAGGGGTATGTGAAAACGAACAAATTCCTAATATGAGAAATTGTATTAGTATGGTCACATTCATCCCGTATGTACTAAATCTCTTTGTACTGAGCATGGTTGTACAGTGTGAAATGATTCAGACATAAAACTTGGCAGCAGTTCATGAAATATTTCACACACAACTCCCTGCAGAAACAATTCAGTGGCCTCAAGGAATAATATTCCATGGTGAACCAGCCTAGTAGCGAGAATACCCAGCTCAAGGGTGATACAGGTAAGATTGTAACAGTAAACAAAGAAGAGTCTTGAGCCACTGCTATACTGTATATGAACTCCAAGCATTAGCCTTTCTTTATTTATGCCTACAGGTGGAGGCAAACTGAAGAAATCTAACAGAGCAAAAGGGTTTTCAGGTCCTGCAAATATTTCCAGTCCAATGGCAGCTGAAAACACAGCCCAAATAATTAATGCTATTGATTCTTCACTATTGAAGTTTTATAGCTGGGAAAGGAATTTATGTCTTTGAGCAGTTGCACAAGCCTTTACAAAATAATATTAACACTAGAATTACCAGAGCCTGCGAAAAAACGCGTAGATCCGTCCCACCTTAAATCGCTTCTCACCTCTCCGTCAGCATCTTTTGTCCTTTAAATGTGTTGATAATCAGCAAGCAGTCTGCTATCACATCCCCCACTGGCGCACAGTTTTCTCAGCTCAAGTCTGTTTAACTGCGTGTCCGTTGCTTGCAGTTGTATAGCGTGAGAAGTCAACCAAAATCACACCTTTTATAAATACTACATCGTTATTTGGAACACATGCATTTCATGTGTGTTCCGTGTCTACAACGATCTATGTAAACACATTGTTAAAAAAGAAACGTTTTTCATGTTTTAGTAGAAAGTCACAAGTACACTGCAGAGCTTCTTGTGTTCCTGTGTTACCTTGGTTAATTTACTTACTTCCTACAGAGTGCAGAGCTATAGTGCGTCTTTAAGTGAAAACAGCAGTGTCAGATGATGGGGATAGGGTAGGATCGTGAAAGCGACTGAGAAAATGAAATTGCCCTAAAAAGAAGTCTGACAGGCATTCTCGTACCAATGCTTGCGAACTGAAGTGTCTGCGTGCACTTTTCGTGACATTACATATGTATTTTTTTGAGCATGCCCGTGTCGCTCAAACACAGAAAGCTCTGCAGTGTACTTGTGAGTTTCTTTTTTCTTCGGTTATTGTCTTGAATAAAAGTGCACTTATTTTGTTATACTTGTACATCAATATTTATATGTTACGTACATAACAGCCAGATTGAATGTTATTTATTTGGATTTATTTACTTACTTCCTACAGAGTGCAGAGCTAAAGCGCGTCTTTATGTGAAAACAGCAGTGTCAGGTGGGGGGGGGGTATTAGGATAGGATCGTGAATGCGACTGAGAGAATGAAACAGAATAAAAAAAAAAAACAAAGCTAATCTTTACAAGTATCGTACATTTACACTGGCTGTTACAGACTGAAATTAAATGTATGTTTTTATTCTAAAATAGTGTGAATAAAAGCAGCTCACTTCAAAACAGACTCGTCGGGGATCAAACCTGTGAGATTTTGGTTACCAGTCAACAGTTGATACCATTGTGCCACCGAAGCAGTTGTAGTAAATTATTGTCACACCCTAACGCATGTTGTTTTTCTGCAGTTATATTTTTGAATAAGAGCGCACTTGTTCTGTTATATTTGTACCTTTTGTGACAGTATTTCTTTGATATTTGGACTTCAGGCTTTACACATTATGAACTTCATGTCTACATTTTGTCAATTATTACTAAAACATGAAAAAGTTTCTTTTTTAACAATGTGTTTACATAGATCGTTGTAGACACGGAACACACATGAAATGCATGTGTTCCAAATAACGATATAGTATTTATAAAAGGTGTGATTTTACTTTACTTCTCAGTCTATTCAACTCCAAGCAACTGACACGCAGGTAAACAGACTTGAGCTGAGAAAACTGCGCCGAGGGGGGATGTGATAGCAGGCTGCTTGTTGTTTGCTGTTTATCACCACATTTAAAGGACAAAGGATGCTGACGGAGAGGTGCGAAGCGATTTAAGGTGGGACAGATCTACAAGTTTTTTCGTTGGCTCTGGTAATTCTAGTGTTAAGAAACAAACACTGCTAAGCAGATAATTTTCCCTGCACAATGATTTTAAAAATAGCTTGCTTTGCAGTGAAAATTGCACATATGCCAACTTTTAGCTTTTAGGTGAGTTTACGTAACACATTTGAATATCTTTTAATGTTCACCAATCAGCATGCAGATATATGGTATACTCCAGAAACACACATCTAAATTATGTATTAAGTAGAGTCCCAAAATAGTTCATCATTAAGAGTCATGGGAATACCTGGTGAAAAGACTTTTTAAATGTAATCTGTTATTAGAGATCAAAATATAAAATAAAATTTTATATATGACCACATTTTGTAATTTGAACATGCTGGTACAAATAGCTGGATGTCTTAGTTAAACATGTAGGCAGTTTCAAAAATCTTTTTTCTTGCAGACCCCTGATGGTCTTAAGACAGAGCAAAACCATTTTTTATTTAGCGTAGACATTTATGTATTCTTTCAGTTTTATGCTTATTATTTGTTGTGTTAGTATTATATGTAAGTCTTCAATTGAACAAAAGCAAAGAGAGGACACATGCATTTTCCTATGTGAGATAAGAGTAGAGAATGACACACACCAACTGCCTAACACATTGCACTTGACTTAATAATTGTGATATTACATTATTGAGAATTTCAGCATGACCTGTTGAAATTAGAAAACAACATCTCCATCTTGTGATGTCCCAGCAATATACACAACTTATACAAAGCACGCCAATATACAGCACACATAGTACCAATATAAATAGGAAACAGCAATAATGAGAAGTATAGTTTTGAAGAAATGGTAATTGCACCACATCACACAAAACAATATTAACATGTTTAGATATCTGTTACTTTCCTCTGTGACAAATAGGTGACGCCACTGGACCCCAAACCCTGGACACAGCAAACATAAATACAGTCACAGACTCAAAACAGGTTTTTAGGTTTTTATTATACAAAATACCTCACAAAGCTATCTTGAAAAAGTTGCACAAATGCAATTCCCATCAAATTATTTTTCCTTCTTTCTCTTCTCTCCCCATCCATCTCCCTCCAGTGTGCATTGCCTTTGTTTCTCCCGACTCTGACTCCCTGAAGGAGGCTGGATGGTTTCCTTTTATTGTCGGACCCATGAGTACTTCCGCTGCCAGGGCATAGCCTGACAAAAGAACTTCTGGGTTAAGTGGAAGTCTTGAAAAACAGGTATCATGAATCCCCACAGCACCCCCTGGTGGTACTCATGTGACCCAGCAGGGCTGATATGTGGCACCACGGCACCTATCATGCCCAGCAGCTGCCCACATGGTTACTGAGATGCTGCCATCTAGTCAATGGGGGGTTAATATATTCCAAAACAGTAGCCTTCCTCAATATTCTTTTGTTTAGGCAAGTGTTCCATATCCATCCCAGACAGGATGCCAGATAATACTGCTTGGCACTTACATCTTGCTATGCTGAATTAATATATTTATACAAACTGACTTGTTACTTTTTTTCAAATAACTAAGCTCTTGACATTGTGCCACAGTTTAGCTTACAGTTGCTAATATTTCCAACTGTTTACCTTCAACTTGAAATTACTGCCTTGGGAAACCCAAACAAATTATTTCAAGTTATGTTTCTGGCCCATTTCAGATCTTTTAAATGTAAGCAACTTTAATTTTCACTGTCATGCACAGATAGTGAGTGAATGTTTATTTGCATTAAATTATACACATTAAGTCATTAGCAGCTTGTGTATTTGCCACCCAGTAATAAAATTAATTTGTATTTAAGTAATTCAACAGTTCAAGTCTCCGAGAAATTCTTTATTGAAATGTACTTGGACATGGAATTGCTTGTTGTGACAAGAGGCAAACTTATCCATCTTCCAAGCCCCGCTTATCCAGAGCAGGATTGTCAGGCAGCTGAAGCCTATCTTAGCAAGTATCGGGCACAATCCAGGGTGAACACACACTATCACACACTCCAGGGCCAATTTAATAATAATAGTAATAATTCATTACATTTATATAGTGCTTTTCTCAGTACTCAAAGTGCTATCCACACAGGGAGGAACCAGGAAGCAAACCCACAATCTTCCACAGTCCCTTTACTGCAAAGCAGCAGCACTACCACTGTGCCACCTGCGCAACTCAGGCAGCTGCAAGAAGAACATGCAAACTCCATCCAGGGAGCACCCGGGACATAAACTCTGGTCGCCTTACTGTAAGGCAACACTGCTATCATAGTACCACTGTGCTGCCACGAGGCAAAACCTCACAGGGAAAGTTTAAAATAACACTGATGTTGAGGAAGTGATCATATTTTTGGTTAATATTATTCTATACTGACATTTACAGGAAAAGTCGATAACACATACACAATGTTGCCATCCTAGATATTAACATCTGTCCAATTTCTTCTCTTCATGGTCATTTTTGTATTGTAAGTTTCACAGCCACCAGTAGATGGTCAACAGATGTGAAATGACACCTATTCCCAACATATTTTTTATCAACCTAAATAATCTTAATACAATTTAAAATCTGATACTTCACAGTTGCAGTTAGTAAGATGTTCCAATAGCACAGTATTTTTAACCCTGATAGAGTGTAAGTAGGCAAACACAGCACTGAAATTACACCTCTTAGGATTTTAGTATTTAGAAGATTTACACACACATCTCATGCACTGAAACCAACTGTGTGACAAGTTTTGGAAGGAATGTCCTTTAAATGTCTGTAGAAAAGTTCTGCTGCTAAAATGTTCATGATGAAAATTTGAATGCTGAGCACAAACTCCCGAAAAACAAAGAGGAAACTCTTCTCCCTACTGGCTTCTTCAGCACATGAAGGCCTCTCCTAAAAGTTCCTTTGAAACGTTTGCCACTTCTGGACAATAATTTGTTTCACCTGCTGGATCATCAAAGTGAGGTTATGGTGGCTCAAACAAACTCTCCTTATTTCTATTTATTTTTTCATCTTCTGTGTTTCCTTCTGCGGTGGGCTGGCGCCCTTCCCGGGGTTTGTTTGCAGCCTTGTGCCCTGTGTTGGCTGGGATTGGCTCCAGCAGACCCTCGTGACCCTGTAGTTGGGATATAACGGGTTGGGTAATGGATGAATAGATGGATGTGTTTCCTTTTTAACCACTCACTTCCTGCTTGGATTCTTCCTTTTACTTGTTCCTGATTGGCCCCTCCAAATCATGAACTTCGCTAAATGCCACCCTTAGGTTTTTAATCTGGTAAGGTAATTATGCATGTGGTGTTAGAGGGGGCGACATGTTTCCTGTTGACTAACCAGCAAAATTTTGCTATACTCTCTACACATTCCCCCATATGAACCTATACAGCCTGATATATGCTATTAGGAAATACAGTACAGTACAGCACAGTAGAGGAACAGTACAAAGCCTTAGTGACAAAGATCCCATAGGACAACTGTTACAGGTCCTTGTAAACTTTGAAGAGCTAGCACATTTGTGGAAAGTATTTGTATAATAACCTGTGCTCTCTTGACAGTGACAGAATTAACAGAGATAAAAAGACACATTTAAGGAGTAGTATACCTGTAATGCTGCACTCCACTTGAACTGGAGTTCTTAGTAGGAGATTTCAACTGCAAACCCCAACAAGTCAGATTTCCTGCTTGGAAAGTCAACAGAGCCTCACCAACAATATCAAAACCTCAAAATCCAGGATGGCTGAACCACACCTCAACAGAAGTGACAGTAGTACTATTTTACTGTTTATTACCACTTCTGTCTGTTTGTGTCTCATTAAATCAGTCGGACACACTGTACTGTCAATCTTCTATCTGTTGAATATTGCTACAGTGTTTGGTTGTGCAAAATGCATAATGTATTGTTCAGTAGTTGTCACTATTCTGAAAGAACAAGCATAACAAAAACTTTCCTGGTGGAGTCCATATTGGTTTTCTGAATATTTTACTGGAATGTGGTCAACACGGGTCAGCTCTGACATCTGACTTCTGGTTCAGATGGAACACAGCTGGAACACAACATATGTTCTTAAGTCCTTTTTGTGTAAAGAATATGAGCTACCATGGCTTGATAACTTCATTAACCTCTGACAATTTATTTTTGATATACTGTATTAATCCCCAAGGGGAAATTCTCTTTTTCGCATACCCCAACTTCCTCAGAGTTTTATGGCCAGAGTACAGGGCCATTTATTTGTACAGTGCCCCTGGAGTATTTGCAGGTTAAGGGCCTTGCTGAAGGACCCAACAGAGCAGCATTCCTTCTGTCACTGCTGGGATTCGAATCAACAGTCTTCCAGTTACCAGTCCAGGTCCTTCAGCCACAAAAGCCACTACTCTGACCAAATACTTATAGAGTGCCATAAACTCATTCCAAAGTAGGGAAACTGCAGGCCCAGAAGGCTATAAAGTTTAATTTTATAAAACACTTTCTAGTGAGTTAGCTATATTATTAACAATGTTCATACAAAGTAGGAAAAGTAAAATTTTACCCCAAATGTTCTTCCAAACATTAATAACTGTTTTACAAAGAAAAATAATTACCTACTATAATGTGCATTATATAGACCAATTTCACTCCTGAATAATGATGTTAAGATACCAGTGAAAGTCTTAGCTTGTAGGATTGACAATGTGCTTCCCTAAGTTAAAATCACAAAATCAAATTAGATTTATTAAAGGCAAACACGCAGCCACAAACTTTTCCACCTGCTTAACATAATATTCATGCCCACAAAATGACTAGAAGTCTTACTATCTTTGTGTACCAAAAATACCTTTGATAGAGTCGAAAGGGATCATCTGTTTACTAATCTGCAGAAATTTGGATTTAGTCCCAATACATCTGCATGTACTAAATTACAGAAGCCCCAGTGCATATTAATAAAACAACCTCAGATTTCTTTAAATTAGAATGAGGTTCTTGACAAAGGTGCCCATTATCACTAATTCTTTTCCTGATAGCTATTGAGCCATTTTGCTATTTATTTCTGAAAGAAACCAGAGTTTCATTGGATTAACAAAGGACTCGAACAGATATTATCACAATATACAGAATATATGGTACTTTACATACAAGTATCTGTCATGATTAGGTTTTGCATAAATTCTTTTTGGTATTTTTAATTTGAACAAAAGAATGCTTGTTCCAATGAACTCTCTAACACATCATACCAGATTGGATACCTATTTTTTCATAATTTCTGGAGATAACATCACAAGTAAATATAAAGATCTCTTCCTATAGTATTTTGGAAGTATTATAGAGAAAATCAAACAGCATTTTAACATGTTAACAGATGGTCCACCCTTAATCTCACTTTAGCAGGGAGAATTAATGCTGACAAAATGAGCAGCTCCTGAACTGACTGTATCTATTCCAGAATATCCCTATATACATCAACAAATTATTCTTTATGAAATTAGACTCCTCATATCATCATTCATCTGGAATTAAAAACGGCCACATATCCAAAAGGCAACTCTACAAAAATCTAAAGCAAAAGATGGTATGACACTCCTTAACTTTCAGTTTCACTACTGGGTAGCAAATGTAAGCACAATAAAATTTTGGAAATCGAAAGAAGTTCATGAATTTACACTGGCCATGGCTTACATTAGAAAACAAATCTTGTTCTAAATCAGCTTTGTATTTCCTGCTGTGTTCTCCAATCAATACTAACAATTGCAAAATTACCAGCAATCCAGTCGTTCACCAATTACAGTGGGTACGGAAAGTATTCAGACCCCCTTCAATTTTTCACTCTTTGTTATATTGCAGCCATTTGCTTAAATCATTTAAATTAATTTTTTCCCTCATTAATGTACACACAGCACCCCATATTGACAGACAAAAAAAAAGAATTTTTGAAATTGTTGCAGATTTATTAAAAAAGAAAAACTGAAGTATCACATGGTCCTAAGTATTCAGACCCTTTGCTCAGTATTTAGTAGAAGCACCCTTTTGAGCTAATACAGCCATGAGTCTTCTTGGAAAAGATGCAACAAGTTTTTCACACCTGGATTTGGGGATCCTCTGCCATTCCTCCTTGCAGATCCTCTCCAGTTCTGTAAGGCTGGATGGTAAACGTTGGTGGACAGCCATTTTTAGGTCTCTCCAGAGATGCTCAATTGGGATTAAGTCAGGGCTCTGGCTGGGCCATTCAAGAACAGTCACAGAGTTGTTTTGAAGCCACTCCTTCGTTATTTTAGCTGTGTGCTTAGGGTCATTGTCTTGTTGGAAGGTAAACCTTCGGCCCAGTCTGAGGTCCTTAGCACTCTGGAGAAGGTTTTTGTCCAGGATATCCCTGTACTTGGCCGCATTCATCTTTCCCTCGATTGCAACCAGTCGTCCTGTCCCTGCAGATGAAAAACACCCCCACAGCATGATGCTGCCACCGCCATGCTTCACTGTGGGGACTGTATTGGACAAGTGATGAGCAGTGCCTGGTTGTCTCCACACATACCGCTTAGAATTAAGGCCAAAAAGTTCTATCTTGGTCTCATCAGACACCTGAAGGACTCTGAGATGGTGAGAAATAAGATTCTCTGGTCTGAGTTCCTTAAATATGAAACAAATGCAGGACAGGTACTCCCGTGGTTCTGACATCCTGATCAGAAACACAGTCCTTGAATCTCACAAACTGTGGCCTGCCATACAGATAGTCCATTATCCAGGACACCATAGGCTCATCCACCTGCATATCTCTGAGTTTACCCCTTAACAGAGATGGCTGGATGGTACTGAAGGCATTGGTGAAATCAATATAATGCTCCCAGTTCTGTCAGCTTTGACCAGATGAGAATAAGCCTTGTGGAGCAGATAGATGATTGCATCCTGCAATCCAATCTTTGTTCAATGGGCAAACTGCAGAGAGGTCCAACTGTGCTTCCACTTCCTATACACAGGTCACGCACTGTGCTTGTGGACCATGATCAGAGAACTGATGGGGTAGGGGGGCTGTTGGGGGTTCGCAGATCTCAGTGATTAAGGAGTTCAGCAGGACAGCTAATCGGATTGCACATTTTTGATAACTCCTCCCACAAGCCTAATCTTAACCATAGTGTAGCCAAGCATATTGAGTAACATCACTGAAGTATAATGTAAAGTAAATGGAGCAGAGCTTTGGAAGTCCACAGCGTGACTCTGTTGGGGTTTTTACTGTTTCATGAATTGTCAGACTAACATCATTGACAGACACAGTAATTTTTCATTAATGAGCAGAGAGATGACTTTAAGCCAACACCAATCAAGAGTGCAGAAAAAAAAATGAAAAGAAAAAACAAAAATGAAAACATGAAGAAGCAGCTTGTGCCACACTTGTTGCAGGTGTGTTTAGAAATCTAAACTTGTCTAACAACCAGTAATCTAGCTAACATTACATCAACTGCCACTACACTAAAGCTCGCAGTTTACCGCAGTAATTATAAATGTTATAAGCAATATTAATTTAATGAATTCAGGGAGGCAATGTAGATATGGGGGTTGGGGGGCCCAACAAGATTCCGCTTAGATCCCTAGTTTGGTAACCAATGTAGTAACATCAGAACTGGAGAGATGTGCTCGGATTTTCTTTTCCTTGTTAAGATTCTAGCAGCTGCATTCTGCACTCGTTGTAATCGATTGACGTCTTTTTTGGGTGGTCCTGAGAGGAGTGCATTACAGTAATCTAGCCGACTAACAACAAAAGCGTGAACTAATTTCTCAGCATCTTGCAATTTTGCTATATTTCTTAAGTGAGAAAATGCTGTTCTGGTAATTTGATTAATATATGATTTAAAATTCAGGTCAGAGTCAATAATTACCTATAAAATTCTTTACCTCCGTCTTGACTTTTAAGCCTAATGGATCAAGTTTATTTCTAATACCCTCATTATATCCATTTTTGCCAATCACTGAAATTTCTGTTTTCTCCTTATTTAGTTTAAGAAAATTACTACTCATCCATTCAGAAACACAAGTAAGACATTATGTCAGTAAATTAAGAATGTCGGGGTCATCAGGCGCTATTGATAAATACAGTGGTGTGTCGTCAGCATAGTTGTGGTAGTTCACGTTATACCTTGAGATAATCTGACCTAATGGAAGCATATAAATCGAAAGAGCAGTGGACGCAGGAAAGAGCCTTGTGGAACACCATATAGAATATCAGGTTTAATTACCACAACTAACAAAGAATTTTTCTACCTGCCTGGTAAGACTCAAACCAATTTAAGACCCTGCCAGAGAGGCCCACCCATTGACTAAGGCAATTTCTAAAATATTGTGATCAATGGTATCAAATGTGGCACTCAGATCTAAGAGGATGAGAACAGATACACGGCCACCGTCTGCATTTACCCGCAAGTACTACTTTAATGAGTACAGTTTCTGTACTGTGATTTGTTCGAAAACCTGACTTAAACTTGTCAAGAACAGCATGTTTATTCAGGTGGTCATTTAGATGCATAATGACTGCCTTTTCTAGGATTTTACTTAAGAAAGGCAGGTTAGAAATGGGTCTAAAATTTTCAAAAGCAGAGGAGTCCAGATTATTTTTCTTGAGCAGGGGTTTAACTACAGCAGTCTTAAGACAGTCTGGGAAGACCCCGTATCTAATAACACGTTTACTATGTCAGGAATACTATCAATTAGCACGCTGGATACTTCTTTGAAAAAACTGGTTGGTATTGGGTCAAGATATTATTGGTATTATTGGAGTCACATTTGAAACTTTCCAGTCCTCAGGTATTTCTCTCTTCTCAAGTGACTACTCAAATATGCCTAGTAAGGGTTTATAGATGGCATCTTTAATTAATTTCAATACAATTGGTAAAATTCCATCAAGTCCAGGAGTTTTATTAGTCTTTAATGTATTGAGGGCTTGTAGCACATCGGGCTCTTCTGTTTTAAAATCTATGAACTCAAGAGTTTGTTTTGTCTTCTGCATCAGACCTGCCACTTGTTTCTTCCTTTATAAAGACTTGGGTGAAATGTTTGTTCAGTTCATTTCCTGTTTCAATCTCATTTTTAATGATTTTTTCATTTGTGTCACTAAGGCTTCTTAAATTCTTTTTTACTGGAGTACAATTGAAAAAAATGCTTGTTGTGTGTCTTGGCTTCACTAGAAATTTTTATTTTGGCTTCTCTTTCGCATTTTGAATTTTTTTTTTATCTCTTGCTGTAGTTTCCAGTATTTCTCTATTTCAGAATTTTTTTTTGCTTTTTAAAAATTTTCTTGTACAGTAATCTTTTCAGTTTTACTTTTTAAATAATGCCCCTATTTATCCATTTTTTTTAGTCTTTTTGTTTTATTGGTTTTCACAACAAACTTATTTTGAGCCTGGGTCAGAAGATCTCTAAAGTAACATCAACTATCATTTATAGTTGTTGAGTTTTTGTTTTATTGTTTGCTGAACCTTTTCTAATGCCTCCTTTTCTCTGTCTTTTTTGAAATGTGTGTTCCTTTCTTTTAATGCATGCAACCTAACAACAGGAACCCCTAAAAATGATTGAATGTTATAATTGGTGACGTCCTTACTGTTTGCAGAAAGAAACTCTTCACCAGGTATTTCTTTTTAAATATACGAGAAAAAGGTCAGACAAACACAACACTTCTAAACATTGAACAAACACAATTGACGTTTTATGCAGCCCTGCTGTTAGGTGTAGTATGGCGGTTCACAACCTGCATGGCACGCCCGAAGTAACAAAAAAGGGGGCGCGAAGATGTGAAAAAAAGAAAACAAGAATCGAAAATATGAAAAATACATCTATTGAAACCAAAACAAATTAACTTAAACTACATTCTGATACTAGAAAAATAAATATAGAGTTAGATAAATGTCGATAAAAGTTAAGTAGGTATAATAAAACTTGTAGCGGTGTATCGGCAGCAAAAAATATAGGAATAAATTTTAGTAAGGTTTCAAAAAAACGTTAGGGGGGCGCGATTAAAACTGTTATGTAAACTCAGGTCGCAAATACTTAAAGGTTGACAAACACTGGTGTAGTAATTGAATGTTTCTATCGTACACCTACAGTCTGGCTATTTGGTCCACCAAGGGGCATTGTGCTGAGTTGATCGAGTGTGTATTTCTACAATCGTGCAGGTGATTTGGGACATTTTTTTTTTTGCTCTAAGCCACCATGGCAGATTTTCAAAAGACAATGATGATCACGTTTTTCGATACTGACTTGCTCATAAAGAGTTTGTTCCTCACGAACAGACTGTTAATCAGCGACATTATATTGAACTGCTGATGCATCTATGGGAAAGCATCAGAAAAAAGTGCCAGGAGTGAACCATACACCGCATTTTACACAAAACTACACCCCTACACCCACGGCATTGTTAATCAAAGAATTTGTGACCAAAATCAATTTGGTTGTTTCTTTGAACCTCACAGTAATCATAAGATTTGACTCTCTGTAACTTCTTTTTGCTCTCAAAATAAAAACTGACAGCAAAGAGAAGTGCTGGGACAAGTCAATTGCATCTCAATTAGTAGAGTAATTTGAAGGGAACTAAAAGGGAATTGCTGTAAGTCTTATAATAAAAGATTTTTTTAACAGTTCCGGGAAGTTTTGCACCAAGGTACAGTACAACCACCAAAGGTCAGAATTAAAACAAATTTCAATGTACATCAAATACTTAAAATTAAGTGTATAATTGTCTTGATTCATGACATTGTTGATGAAAACTATTCTAAAGAAACGAAATATAAAAACTTCATGCAGCCTGTAAATTGTGTCATGTAAAATTCAAACAGTGGTCACTTGAAAAGGGCTCTATTCTTAATGTCACAAGGAGGAAGTGAAGCATTCAGGTTGGCTGGCTTGCACATGCCAAAAAAACTTTACACTGGGGTTGAATGGCCTGCCCAAACAACCAAGAAACAGGCTTGCGGCATAAGACATAAAGAAAATTTCTCAAAATCTCCCCCCCAAAAAATCCAACATAAGAAATTGCATAATCATGAAAACATGAAGAAAAAATATGACAACATCCAAGTTGGGTTTGCTAACATACTGTTATGTTAACAGTACGTTCAGTTATTGAAACAAGTATAATTTTTGCAAAACAGTCCCATCTGCTGGAAATGAACAGTATTGTCCCACATGCAATGAATGTATCGAGGCCACTGAATTTGATTGTTAAGAATCAGACATTAACTCATTCTATAGTTCACTTCTAATATTTGATGACTATTAACTCCATTTTAAAGAAAATCATCATATAAAATTAGTTAAAATGTTCTATCAAGAATTTTGAAAAAAATCCTATGGGATATGATATGAGAGGGCTTGCAGCGCATGCCTGTGTAGGTCTTTCACTAAACTGGCATCACCCTTAATCTACACCCTTCATCTGGTAGGTGTTGAGCCCATAAGACTCCACATTGCAGTTTTAGGTTGAGCCTGGCCTGGTTATGTGGGTTGTCCAATCACATGGTGCTCGCTGGTGAACAATATTTCAAATGGCTATCTCCAGTAGAGGGTCCTGGCAGTTGTATATTATTCTTGACAGGCAGGGTTCACTGTTTTCTAATTTGTACCGTCATGAGGGTCAATTTGAGCCCAAACGTGTTCACCAAAGGAGACTCTACCTGAAGTACAAAGCTCCAGATGACCAGGATTTGAGCATCCCTAAGGTGCACAAGCCTCACCACCGTGTCAAGTACTGGAGTGGTGGTAGGTGTTCTGCGGCACTGCACTTGTCCATGGTGGTGAAGCAAGCTTAGTCCAAAGACAAACTTTTGTGAACTGTGAGTCCCAAAAGTACATAAGTCCCATAAATATTTCCATAATTGTTCACTTTAGGGGGTACTACCATCACAACCCCGACTAGAAGCAAAAAGGGCCTCGAAGAATCTTTATATAATAAAAAGGTTTATTCTTGACATAATCGTTTGGAGAACCAAAGCAAGCTCTGTAGAGAACAAAGGCAAAAATGGAATTGCCTAAAAAGCAAAGTCAATCGAAAGCAAACAAGTCCCAATACAGAGTCAAAAAATAGACAAAATGGCTCAAAGATACCAAAAATCCACAAAGGTACATTGAAGCTCAATCAACTCAACACTGCAGGAGGGCATTCAAAATTAACCTCCAGGAGCTATGGGACACACTCGGGATTTATAGGGCAGAGGGCAGTTCCTGACAGTGATTGGACCCACAAAACACTTGGGACATGACCAAAACATTGATACATAGACAAATTGAAACACAAACAATACAAAAAAACACAAGTAATATTAATGTAAACAAAATGATCACAAAAGGCATAAAAGAAATATTTAAACAACAGCCAAAGGAGGAACCATGACACAAAACTCTTAGTTTTCCTAGTTGATTTCCATGTTCTCTCCTATGGTCAAGAATTGTAATTGTGAGTTCAAGAGGTAAAAATTAGGTTTCTTCACAGGGTGGCTGGGTTAATACTCCATGATAGGGTAAGAAGCTTAGCGCTTCAGGAGAACCTCAGAGTAGAGTTGCTGCTCCTCCAGATCGAGAGGAACCAGCCGAGGAGGTTTGGATGTGTCCCATTTGGTAAAAATATTGCGACAGGCCCAGAACATGCTGAAGGGGTTACTTGTACTGTATATCACTCGGATGACTTGGGAACACCTAGGAATTCCCCAAGAAGGGCTAAAATATACAGTGGTGTGATAAACTATTTGCCCCCTTCCTGATTTCTTATTCTTTTGCATGTTTGTCACACAAAATGTTTCTGATCATCAAACACATGTAACCATTAGTCAAATATAACACAAGTAAACACAAAATGCAGTTTTTAAATGATGGTTTTTATTATTTAGGGAGAAAAAAAATCCAAAAAAAAAACCTACACTTGGCGTACGCACTTTTCCACGATACCTCATACCTTGTCGTACGCAAGTTCTCCGCTCGGTTTTGCAAACTGGCGGCACCCAGCGTCAAAGCAATGCTACTGTTCCTGTGTGGTTACTCCTTATTTTCCTGACGCGGCTTTATAAATACACTGAAACTAACCGCATATTGTTTATTCGCGTAATGCGTCTGATTGTAATTAACTTGTAATAATATAATGGTCCAGAGAATAGCCATAGTATTCCAAATACCATAACTGCTTTAGCGTTGTTACTCTAACTGCACCTTCTTCTTCTTTCAGCTGCTCCCGTTAGGAGTTGCTACAGCGGATCATCTTTTTCCATATTACTCTCACTGCACCACTCAGAGTATTTATATCACTGTATCTGAGTGTGAATCACAGCAGCAGCTGATCGGAAAGAGAATTATCGGTATACAGCTTCAAAAACACGCTGTCTCAGCCACTGCAAAATGTTTCAAAGCCTTTCCTGTACGGACCTCACGGTTCAGAAACAATTTCATCCCAAGAACTTTAAACGCACTTAATCAATTGCTCCTTGTAGAACTGTTTGTACTTATAAGTACAATCACCCCACTGTAAACTTGCACTACAGTTATAATATTACACAACCTGTGCCACTTTATAAAGCGCATATTTACATATGATGACGATATAATTTTTAAGATGAAATGCAGCAAAATATGTTTATTATATTATACAGATAAAACTTTAACTTCATTTAAATAATCTATATTCTTCACTGGGACTGGCGTGAAGGATAGAATAATTAAACATGTACTATGAAGATATTTCAATGTTCCTTAAACGTTTTGAAGAATCGGCGCTCTAAGCTTACAGATGGCTTAACGTCTATTACAGAGCTGATTGTGTGGCGATCAGTTACTTGGAGAAAGAAAAGCCAGGACTGCAGGGGCGGCCACGCCAATATATATTGAATATAAAACAGAAAGAGAAAATAACGACACAGCTAAAAACGCAGAGGCAAATTTTGACAAAAGTTAAACGCTTGTGTCATGAGCACGAGGCGGCTATGCAGTGTCCGCAACGGACGTGGCCATCCACCGTGCATAAGATAACATATTGACATTGGACTTTCTCTATTGGACATAGAGCCGCCCATGAGTACTGCTGCAATAAATAATTTCATCGAAGGTCGCACACAATCACTGCGCCGTGAAACCCATGTTTAATAACGTGCTTTAACTCCTATCATCATGAAAATGATATCACGTATACATCTGAGTATTTTAGTTATTCAGAGAGCTGTAATATCATGAATGTAATGGATTCTGTGTCCTGTCAGAGGAAGAGAACCCGTTTAAGAAGCAAGTAGTGATTCACACACATAGAGCACATAGAAGATCACATACAAAGCATTTAACGTGCTATACTTTAATTACGATGTGATTTGAGAAACTGGTTAATTAAACGATTTTAAGATGAAGTTTATGATGTTCTATTTTAATGACAAAATAAACTATGTGATTAAAGTGGAAATTTCGAGATTGAAGTTGGCATTTTGTGCTTTTTCCCCACTGTGTGCCTTTTTTTTCTCTGTACCCTAATAAGCTTTTACATGACACTCAGATGGTGGGCTACAACTCGCCTTTTCACGGCAACTTTGATATGTGACTTCTTTTTTATTTCCGGCACCGTGCGACTTTGTGAACCTGAGCGTTCAAGTTTCTCCAACACGCTATGTCACTCGATCAACTTCCTTTTGTTGATTATACCAGAGTTTAATTAAACAAATAGTATGTTTTTCCTTTGCTTCCACTTGGTATTCGCTGACATTCTTATATTTCCCCTGTGCTTTTCCCATTGTCTTTTCACAGAAGGCTGAGCTAAAGGGCGATTTATATTGATTTGCATATTCAAAGAGGCATAACTCTGGGAGGAGTTGGGGAGTTACATAAAGAGCGTGCACGAGCGTTACTTTTCACGCTGACCGGGATTTATGTAGCGGAAGAAAGAGGGGGTTCTAGTGGAAAGTGGAAGTTGGAGTACGCACAGATTCCAGCATCTGGATTTTTCTGTGTGTAAACACATTTCGGCTTTTGTGCTTACGCCATGTTATAGTGCGAATTCTATGCACGGCTTTATACATGAGGCCCCTAGTTTTTAATGGAGCGACAGAGTTAAGAATACCATTCTGCTTCTAAATCTGAAACCTATCAATTTGTTAACAATGTTTTGCATGTCTTTCTTTGCTCGTAATTCTTACATTTTTTTTTTATTATACCCACAGTTGTGAAAAATGTGGGAAAGCAGATAGACAGTTATTCTGACACGGACCTGATGAAAGTGGTGAGCTGCATGGAGCATGCTGTTTCAGCTGAACACCCTTGGACTCGCTATGCACCTGGATGGGATGCCAAACTTTTTTGGATTCCACTTTCCTACATGCCAACTGTCATTATCGACTACGTATTCAACCGGGCCATGACCAAACCGGCGCAGTCTGTGTATTGAACTTGGGCAGCAGCAGTATTCCTGGAGTTGGGCCTTTCCATTGGGATGGATGACCTGCTAACTTTTCTTCAAATGTCTGGCAACTGTATGCTGAAAAAAGAGGGGTAGTTCTGACAAATTGTAAAGCAATAAATGCTATTAAATCATATTCTTGGGTGGCTTTCTTAGACTTTTTACAGTTTACAGGCACAATTAAACATTAAGGACATTACATGTAAAGTGTTACAGGGTATTTTATTAACAACTTCCAATGAATAAATGCTTTGTAGTCTTTCTTGGCATGAAACCATACTACTGCTCACTAATCATCACCTCACTTCATAACTGAGCTTCCACTACTCTTTCCCATAACTTCATGCTGTGGCTCATCAATTTTATTCCCCTGTAGTTCTCCCTTATTCTTAAATATCGGCACCAGTACACTTCTTCTCCACTCCTCAGACATCCTCTCACTTTCCAAGATTCCATTAAACAATCTGGTTAAAAACTCCACTGCCATCTCTCCTAAACATCTCCATGCTTCCACAGGTATGTCATCTGGACCAACAGCCTTTCCATTTTTCATCCTCTTCATAGCTGTCCTTACTTCCTCCTTGCTAATCTGTTGCACTTCCTGATTCACTATCTCCACATCATCCAACCTCTTCTCTCTCGTTCTCTTTATTCATCAGCCTCTCAAAGTACTTTTTCCATCTGCTCAACACAGTCTCCTCACTTGTGAGTATGTTTTCATCTTTATCCTTTATCACCCTAACCTGCTGCACATCTTTCCCAGCTCGGTCCCTCTATCTAGCCAATCGGTACAGGTCATTTTCTCCCTCCTTAGTGCGCAACCTCTCATACCACTCATCATACGCCTTTTCTTTAGACTTCGCCTCCCCTCTCTTCACCTTGCGCCTTATCTCCTTGTACTCTAGTCTACTTTCTGCATCTCTCTGACTGTCCCACTTCTTCTTTGCCGTCCTCTTCCTCTGTACTTCCTCATTCCACCACCAGGTTTCCTTTTCCTCTTTCCTCTGTCCAGATGTCATGACAAGCACCCTTCTTGCTGTCACCCTTACTACATCTGCTGTAGTTTACCAGCTTTCTGGTAACTCTTCACTGCCACCCAGTGCCTGTCTCACGTCCTCCCTAAACTCAGCCTTGCAGTCTTCCTTTTTCAACTTCCACCATTTGATCCTTGGCTCTGCCCTCACTCTCTTCCTCTTCTTGATCTCCAACGTCATCCTACAGACCATCATCCTGTGCTGCTTAACTACACTTCCCATGCCACCACTTTGCAGTCTTCAATCTCCTTCAGACCAACTCTTCTGCATAGGATGTAATCTACCTGTGTGCATCTTCCTCCACTCTTGTACGTAACCCTATGTTCCTCGTGCTTCTTAAAATATGTATTCACCACAGCCGTGTCCATCCTTTTTGGCAAAATCCACTATTCTCTGACCTTCTTCATTCCTCTCCTTGACACCATACCTACCTATCACCTCCTAGTCTCCACTGTTCCCTTCACCAACATGCCCGATGAAATCTGCTCCAATCACCACTTTCTCTGCTCTTCTCTGCTCTTTAGTTTCTTTTCTAAATTTGCCATAGATGTCATTCCCAAGAGCAAGCATCATTTGATTTCATGGCTGTAGTCATCATCTACAGAAATCTTGGAGCCAAGGAAAGCTAAATCTGTTACTACTTCCACTTCCTCTTCATCTCCTAGTGTTAGTTGACTTAATCTTGGTTTTCTTGATGTTGAGCAGCAAGGCAGCTTTTGCTCTCTTTTCTTTTTACTTTCATCAAATTCCTCCTCACTTTCAGCTGTTATTAGTGTCATCCACATGTCTGTTGATATTTCTTCTGGCCATTTTGATTCCAACATCTGAGTCCTCAAGATCAGCCTTTCACATGACATACTACATCCATCCATCCATTATGCAACCCGCTATATCCTAACTACAGGGTCACGGGGTTCTGCTGGATCCAATCCCAGCCAACACAGGGCGCAAGGCAGGAAACAATCCCCGGGCAGGGCGCCAGCCCACCGCAGGGTGCGCACACACACACACACATACATACACACACACACACACACACTAGGGACAATTTAGGATCGCCAATGCACCTAACCTGCATGTCTTTGGACTGTGGGAGGAAACTGGAGCACCCAGAGGAAACCCATGCAGAAACAGGGAGAACATGAAAACTCCACGCAGGGAGGACCTGCGAAGCGAACCTAGGTCTCCTTACTGCGAGGCAGCAGCGCTACCCACTGCACCACCGTGTCGCCCCTATCTTAAAGTAGTTAAATAATTTCACTCTTCTTGCATTTTGAAGGACGTGTTTGCTGGACCACAGAGAACACAGGAAGATATCAAAAGGGTGAGGCAGGCTGTAGAGTGGAAACATCAGCGATCAACACAACATCAATTGGTGGATTAAATATGTCAGATCAGTACGTAAACTCAAGGTTCAAGGTTGACTTTATTTTATTAATCGAAACGACAAACAGCAGTGCACAACAGAACAAAATTACATCATCAGACCCTTTCATATGTAACAACCGACAGAAATAAACAAGGAAAACAACTGGACTAGCAAGAATAAACATCAAAGAATGCTTATCAGATTGCATTTCATTCACAGACTATCACTGTATTAAAACAGACTGGTCGTTGTTTAAGAGTCTAATTGCTTGTACTACAAATCTTTTATAAACCAACAGTCTATTGTGGGGGTAAGTGGGGTCTCTGATAATGTTGGTGGCCCTATTTAGAGTTCTTGAGAGATGTCCTAATGATATTCTTAGACTGTAGAAAAATTCAGTCTGAGGCAGTACAGTCCTGATTCCAGACAGAGATGCAGGTAGTCAATACACTGTCTATGATGCCTCTATAGAAACATTAGTATGAAATCTTTGATGAAGTCCAGATTTTTCAGAACAGGGTAAGAGGACAGGGGCGACTTTTAAATCAGAAAAAAGATTTTTCACAATTATCTGAAAAGCTTGCTGAGCATCGCCAGTCAAAAGAAAAATGGCAGCCCAACCCCTTCTGTCACAGCACATCATTGTAGCTGTGTGCTTAAAGCAAAACAGGAAGCATTTGGGATCATCAGAAGGTGCTGTTTTCAGTAGCATATCCTTAGTATGAACAGAAACAGGAGCATTATCCTCTGGGTTAAAAAGAAAGGGAAACATCCTGAGGGCTGCTGGGCTGCTAGTTGCTGATAAGGATCAACACCACACTTCTGGTACCACTTGTCACATTTGGGCTTCTGAATTGCACCAAAAGAGGCGGGAAAGAAGTGGGCAATGCAACCTTTATTCTGGTACTTCAAGGAACAGTTTAGGAGATTGTATTAAAACACACAGCATTACTGACAACTACTTGGTTGCCTCCTGCAGTGGTTCATTTGAAGAAAGGCAGGTGTGGAGACAGGACCGGAGCTAGAGACGGTCTGGACAAGACAGAGATCAGAATAGCATATACGTGAGCAATGTATAGTAACTACCTCACGCACTATTGTCCACAGCATCACTGTTAAATCTTAAGTGATTTGAAAGCGTGCTTCTGTGTTATCTGATTGCTATCTGAAAGTGTTCTTTCTCTAGGGCTGAACCATCCCAACAGAAAGAAAGTACAGCTTAAGAGATACTGTGTATATACAATGACATACTACTCAATCGTGTTGATCAGCAAATTTCGCCAAAATGTTATTCGCAGTGAAATTGCTGCATTTGTGTTTGCCCTTGTTTGTTGAATTATTTACTGATAGTTTGGTTAGTTTAGGAGTATTTTTATTTTTTTAATATTAGTGCCCCATAATGCATTCCGAAGCCAATGCAATGTCCTCCAGAGCTGTACCAGCCAACATTGATGGGAGTGCCCCCAGGGTATATAATTGCTGATCATTTGCATTACAGACCCTGTGGGATGAGTTATCTGTGCTTGTAACCAAATGTGCAGTTCGATCTTCTAGTTCCACGTCGATAGAATAGAAGGAGGCTTGTGCCCTGTGGATACATAAGAATTAGCCATGTGGCGCGGCAAGAGTGAAAACAAACCTTGAAGGAGCCTGACACCCCCCACCTACTACCAAACACAAGAGATTCTATGAAATAATAATAGTAACAAAAGGATTTCTGTCTTTTTGATGCAAGAAAAAGTACAAAAGATCAGCACAGACAGTGAGACTTCAAGAACTAACTTCATCAATCAAACATATTTTTTCTGACTTTTGACCACGATTTTGGTATTTACACTTTGTTTTAATGAAATATCTGACTGTATTCTTTCTTCTTTGATCTCACTGAAGCACAGTGGCACAGTGGTTGGCACTGCTGACGCACAGCTCAAGTCACCTTTTTGCCACAATAATCAGTCCAGTATAGTTGGCAGACATTTCCGTAACCCTCAGGGACACTTAAAAGATGACTGCATTATTATAATCCAGTCAAATCTAGTTCAGTTAGTCCTTCTCCATTAACTTTAATGCAGTTCGCCAAGTTTGGCAAATATCGCAAACATTCCCGTGAAGTTCGCTTATCATTACTACTGAATCAAACAAATAATAACATAATAGATTAAACTATTTACTTCATGATCAATGCAGAGAAAACCAAAGAAAAATAAAAATACAAATGAATAAAAGCAAGGCAAGATTCAACCCCCACCCAGAAGAAAGAGAAAAAGAAGATAATCCCAATCAAAAAAGCCCACTTGACTTTTTAAATATAACAGAACGATTAATAGCATAAGAGATTCAGTCACAGGACCAACACACTTATTGCATAATAAGCATATCCTATTGGAGAAATCTTGCTTTTCTAAATTATATTAAATATATATATATATATATATTAATATATGTAATAAACTGCTCAAAAAAATTAAAGGCACACTTTGAAAACACATTAGATCTCAATGGGAAAAAAAATCCTGCTGGCTATCTCTACTGATATGGACTGGTAATGTGTTAGGAATGAAAGGATGGCACATCGTTTGATGGAAATGAAAATTATCAACCTACAGAGGGCTGAATTCAAAGACACCCCGAAAATCAAAGTGAAAAAATGATACTATACAGGGAGTCCTCGGGTTACAACATCTCGACATACAACATTTCAAGTTTACAACGCTCACTCCCATAAAAACTGAGAAGGAATAAAGCTAAGGATTTTTTTACACTAATTTTTTCTGTTACTACAGTACAGTGTACAGCACAGTATATTTATGTCCTTTTCCTTTTTCTGTGACTTAGTTGTGTTTTTATGTTCGAGATTATGATTTTGCAAATATGTTAGGATAGGTAAGTGACTTAGGCTAGGGTGTGTTTCGACTTACATCAAAATTCGGGTTACATCACTGTTGTAGGAACGGAACTGTGTCATAGCCCGAGGACTTCCTTTATATATATATATCATTAATCTCAATTACGAGGGATGTTCAAAAAGTTTCCACACTTTTTTTAACTCTATTTATTAAAAATAAAAAATAAAAAATGGAATCACTTTTATAAATAGTCACTTTCCTTTGTGATGCAATTTTCCCAGCATCATACCAGCTTTTTAATGCCATCAGCAAAACATGTTTTCGGTGGAACGCGTAGCCATTGATGCGCCGCAGCTTTCACACTATCATCAAATGAAAATCGTCTTCCCCTTAAAGATTCTTTGAGCTTTTGGAGCACTCTGCATCCATCACACTAATACGGACAATTTCGAACATTTCAATACACTCATTGATGACTCTACGAGAGAGAACTTTATCCCCATACTGAGCACACATGCGGAGATAAATTTGTACTCCCAGCAGACCTTCTGCCCACAAAAGTGTATGACAGAATGCTGTTTCTCTTTGTGGCAATTTATAAGTTTCACAGCCATCTTTACCACAGGGTGACAACATTTATACTAAACTGCAATGGCAGCCGGCTTGCCAGACAGAATGAGTCACATGACACTCTCAGACTCAACCAATTACTACTCTTCCCGCCTTCACCGTTTCCAACGAAAATATAAAAGTGTTACTATTTTATTTTCATTTTTGTTATTTTATATATATATATATATATATATATATATATATACAGGGTGAGTCAAAATTATGTTAACACTAATGGTACCGCTATGTGTTGAACATGATGGCGAACAGGTGAGACATTCCTGTAAATCATTCTGCACTTATGTTTTGTGAATAAATTATTTCTGACATTCAAATGCTAACATAATTTTGACTCACCCTGTATATCCATCCATCCATTTACCAACCCGCTGAATCCGAACACAGGGTCACGGGGGTCTGCTGGATCCAATCCCAGTCAACACAGGGCACGAACCAATCCCGGGCAGGGTGCCAACCCACCGCAGGACACACACACCAAGCACACACTAGGGCCAATTTAGAATCGCCAATCCACCTAACCTGCATGTCTTTGGACTGTGGGAGGAAACCGGAGTGCCTGGAGGAAACCCACGCAGAAACGGGGAGAACATGCAAACTCCACGCAGGGAGGACCTGGGAAGCGAACCCGGGTCTCCTAACTGCAAGGCAGCAGCGCTACCACTGCGCCACCATGCCACCCCTCACCCTGTATATGTATGTAGTTATTTTCATTTAATGTGATAGTGCCTTTTTGTGGAACCTGGTTCAGCTGTGCCATTTGCAGTTTTGCATCATATGGTCCATGGTAAATCCAGTGTGACCTCCAGGGGCCAATCAGCTCCCCAAACCCAGACACAACAGACACAGAGCCCAGTCTTGCCACATAGCACCCACTTATTTTAAGTGGGGAAGCGCTTTTCCTTTGCTCCCTACTACTCAGCACAGTACAAGCACCAAATAGCACAAATACAAATACTGTCCCTTTCTTCTTTCTCTCTCCTTTCTCTGCCTCCACTCCCCCTCCAGCAAGCTTCATCCACCTCCTTCCGACTCTGTGCTCCTTGAGTTGTGGCAGATGGCCCCTTTTATAGAGCACCTAGAAGTGCTCCAAGTGTTCCATGATCTCCATGGGCCAACCTTTTAACTGGTGTGAAAGAAATACCCAGACACACAACAAAGTTTTGGGGCAGCCACCCGTATAGTTTCCTGGCTGCAAAAGGCTTAAATTTGCGTACAAATGTGTACAGGTTAGAGTCCAAAACAGAACTGTTTAAGTATGGAGGATGAAGGGTTTTTATAGGTGGTTCACAGGAAGTGATGTCATCGGAGCCGGGACAGGAAGTGACGTCCTCAGGGCTAGGACAGGAGGGACTTCTCGTGGTTGGTCTGCGGACAGAGAGATTTAGTTCACCCCACTGCCCCCTGGCCTGGAATGGAATTGGCATTTCCTGGTCCCTTTGGTTAACTCCCAATACGCGCGTGTATGACACTGGCTTGGGCCTCTTTCTCCTCCAACTCCTGCTGCTATTCTTTGGCTTTCCAAGGGAGCCCACCTGGAGTAGTTGGTTACTCCCATTCCCCAAATCGCTCAACATGAGCGACCCTCATACCCTTCTTGAGAGGCGGCCACACGCTCCTCTCCTGGGACTTTTCCTGGCTGCCTGCCTCCATTCCTTCTTGTACCAGCGCTTCTCCCAATCCTGCCTTCCTTAACCTCCTCTAATTTAACCTCCTTCTCTCTTTTTCCCTTTTTTTCTGTTTCTCTTTTTTGGTTCTTCCTCTCTCCTTTTATACTGGCTGATTGGATGCAGGTGTGGTACTACTAATCCGAGGTATGAATGAGGCACCTGACTGATCCACTCTCATTCGCATGTGGGTGGGCAATCAGCCAAGCACCCCAATCAACCCTGGAGCAACGAGTGTTTGCGCGCACCCACAGTGTACTCCTGGGACTCAATAATTTATTTAAAGCTTCCACTTCGCCACGGACCTTCACTTACTCCATCACAGATCATTTTACAGCTTCTCGTAAACTGCAGAGGTTGAGAATTGTAACTTGATTTCATAACTACATTAATACAACAGTTGTAGAACATTTTGAGCTATGTTTACTTAACACTAGAATTACCAGAGTCTATGAAAAAACTTGTAGATCCGGCCCACCTTAAAACTGTTCACACCTCTCCGCCAGCGTCCTTTGTCCTCTAATGTGCCGATAAAGACAAGCTGGACATAAAAATAATGGACATAAAATGTATAAATTGGTATGCACTGTCAGTTAATGAGATTGTTATATTTTCATGTGGGATGCTACTTTTAAAATATTTTTTAACAATTGAGACTGCAATTAACATGAACAAGTGTCCTCATAACTGTTATTTTTAAGATTCATAACACACAGACAGACAGAGCACTGCGTAATAGAGAGACAGACAGACAGAGAAGTCACTAGATATATAAACAAACAGGGAAGGCACATGTACTGAAAGAAAAAAAAGATCAACATGTGCGTTGATCCTGCTGCACTGAATAAGCTCACGCGCTGTAACCCCCCCAATCTGACTATAAGTAACAGCACAAGTACAGACACAACACAAGTGTAATCAAGAGTCCCCGGTTCGATCCCCACTCACTCCTATATTTGCCATTTTCAGTAGTAAGCTGCTCTTTTTGTTAATATTATACAGTACACATATACACTTGGTTTGCATCTGTACTTGCGCTGTTACTGCTGGTGGAGAGGTGAGAACGGTTTTAAGGTGGGCCGGATCTACGAGTTTTTTTGGAAACTCTGGTAATTCTAGTCTTAAAAACTATGTGAGGCAGTTTAAAGAAAATATTCAAAATTGTTGTTTGTTTTAAGAGGATTAACCTCGACAGGATTGCTGCAGGCCTCAGAATGCAAAATGGCGGTCACCAGTTTAACATCCATTCCCCTAGTTGTTAAAATACGCATTCTTGACTGACTTCCTAAATTCTTCTCTAACATATCTGGAAACTTGAAAAACTGAAAATTATTAGGGTGGCTAATAGCCTTAGGCAAACTATACTACAGAATGCAACAATAAACTTGAATAATTCATTTATAGCAGGGGTCCTCAACTCTGGTCCTGGAGGGCTCCAGTGGCTGCAGGTTTTCATTCTAACCCCTCTCCTAATTAGTGACCTGTTTTTCATCCTAATTAACTTCTTTTGAAATAATTTTATTTGACATGCTCTTGAAGACTCAGGCCCCTTAATTCACGGATGGGCAAAGCCAGTCCTGGAGGGCCACAGTGGCTGCAGGTTTTTGTTCCAACCCAATTGCCTAATAAGAAGCACATATTACTCAGTTAACACTTTTCTGCTTCATTTTAGTTGTCTCACTCATTAAGAATTGGAACCCTTATTGCTTAATTTAGTCTTAAACAGCTGTATTCTCAGTTTTTAATTGCTCTTTATTAGCAATGACAAAAGAAATCAGCAGTTCTCACTTTAGCTTGTTTCCCTTTACATCTGTGCATATTTATCATGCACAATTTAAATAAATTCTTGGAAGGAAAGTGAAGAGAAAAAAGTGAAGGACTGAGAATTACTCATCCATTTAAGATTGACAGCCTTAGAAAGGAAAAAAGAAATCTACGATATGAGAACGACCTGACATGGCAGAGTTAAAGCACTAACAAGCAACAAAATGAAATTATTGGCAAGGATTGTTCTCTAATTAAGCAACTGGGTTGGCACTAAAACCTGAAGCGACTGCGGCCCTCCAGGACTGACCTTAATTGTTTTCTCTTCCTTAATTAGCAGCCAATCAAAATACTGAGATACACAATGAGCCAAAACATGACCAGCAAACTGTGACCATCATACAATATCTGAAGATAAAGAAAGGTGACGGTCTCAGGAATGTTGATCTGCTCAGGTCAACAAAACATTTTAACAGAACTCTTAGAAAAGAGAAAATCAACAATTTCGGATATGTCTGTTATTGCACAATGAGAGGAGCAACAAGCCATGGAATTTACGAACGGGTTTAATTAACATCAAGAATCAGTGACTAATTAAGCAACTGGGTGGAGTGAAGTTGGTTGAAGTTTGAGGCCCTGACTCAGTTGGTCTTCTGTCGGCTCACTCACTTCACATTTCATTTCTGTTTGGGTGCCATTTAAGGAAAGAAAGGAAACAATTCAGAGGAACAAATCTTTAAAAAACAAGTGAACTCAAATGAATACAAAAGAAGTTAATTAGGAGCAAAAAACAGGCCACTAATTAAGAAAAAGGTTAGAATGAAAACCTGCAGCCACTGGGGCCCTCCAGGACTGGAGTTGAGGACCCCTGGTTTACAGTGATTTCCGAAAGTACTGGACGTCAATCAGGTTCTATAAACATCTCAAGGAGAATTAGAATATTATAGGTTATGGAGTATACCTATTTAAAATTAAATCTACAACAAAATAAAATGTGCCAAAAGTGAAGGGATCTGAATAACAACAACCACAACAACATTTACAGTATCTCACAAAAGTGAGTACACCTGTTACATTCTTGTAAATTTTTTATTATATCTTTTCATGGGTCAACACTGAAGATATGACACTTTGATACAATGTAAAGTAGTCAGTGTACAGCTTGTATAACAGTGTAAATTTGCTTTCCCCTCAAAATAACTCAACACACAGCCATTATATCCAAATTGTGCCCAGAGTGTCAATATTTTGTGTGGCCACCATTATTTTCCAGCACTGCTTTAACTCTCTTGGGCATGGAGATCACATTTGGACATTACGGAGCTGGTGGATGTTAGAGACCTTGCGCTCCTCCACCTTTTGTTAGAGGATGCCCCACAGATGCTCAATAGGGTTTAGGTCTGGAGACATGCTTGGTCAGTCCAGCACCTTTACCCTCAGTTTCTTTAGCAAGGCAGTGGTGGTTGCCTTGGAGGTGTGTTTGTGGTCGTTATCATGTTGGAATACTGCCCTGTGGCCCAGGGAGGGGATCATACTCTGCTTCAGTATGTCACAGTACATGTTGGCATTCATGGTTCCCTCAATGAACTGTAGTTATGCAGCCCCAAACCATCACACTCCCACCACCATGCTTGACTGTAGGCAAGACACACTTGTCTTTGTACTCCTCACCTGGTTGCCGCCACACACGCTTGACACCATCTGAACCAAATAAGTTTATCTTGGCCTCATCAGACCACAGAACATGGTTCCAGTAATCCATGTCCTTAGTCTGCTTGTCTTCAGCAAACTGTTTGTGGGCTTTCTTGTGCATCATCCTTAGAAGAGACTTCCTTCTGGGACAACAGCCATGCAGACCAATTTGATACAGTGTGTGGCGGGTGTATGGTCTGAGCACTGACAGGCTGACCCCCCCACCCCTTCAACCTCTGTAGTAATGCTGGCAGCACTCATATGTCTATTTTCAAAATACAACCTCTGGATATGACGCTGAGCACGTACACTCAACTTCTTTGGTCGACCATGGCGAGACCTGTTTTGAGTAGAACCGGTCCTGTTAAACCGCTGTATGGTCTGGGTCACCGTGCTGCAGCTCAGTTTCAGGGTGTTGGCAATCTTCTTATAGCCGAGGCCATCTTTATGTAGAGCAACAATTCTTTTTTTCAGATCCTCAGAGAGTTCTTTGCCATGAGGTGCCATGTTGCCCAGTGACCAGTAGGAGAGAGTGTGAGAGCGATAAGACCAAATTTAACACACCTGCTCCCCATTCACACCTGAGACCTTGTAACACTGGCGAGTCACATGACACCGGGGAGGGAAAATGGCTAATTGGGCACAATTTGGACATTTTTCACTTAGCGCTGTACTCACTTTTGTTGCCAGCGGTTTAGACATTAATGGCTGTTTGTTGAGTTGTTTGAGGGGACAGCAAATTTACCTTATACAGGCTGTACACTGACTACTTTACATTGTATCAATGTGTCATATTTTCAGTGTTGTCCCATGAAAAGATATCATAAAATATTTACAAAAATGTGAGAGGTGTTATCACTTTTGTGAGATACTGTATTTCTATAGCACATTTTCATACAAATGATGTAGCTCAAAGTGCTTTACAGGATGAAGAAAGAGAAAAAAGACAAACTATAAAAATAAAATTGGGCAATACTAATTAACAAAGAATAAAAGTAAGGTCTGATGCACAGGGAGGACAGAATAAACAAAAAAAATACTTCCTGAATCCCCTCTATGTCAAAGTGAGCTGCTTCTCCAGTTTTCAAACCGCTTTTGCACGTTCCTTTTGTCAAGGCTGTCATCTGTCTGTAGATCAGTTTTACTGCATACCTTATTTTTATCTTGATCTCAATTCAAGCCCATCCTTGTTCTTTCATCCTGGGGTGAGCCCCTCTAATTACCAAGGTGTAATTCATATCCTGTCATCTGTAACTCTATGATGGGCTGGTGTGTCCGTAACCCTTTGACACCAAAAATTCCCAATTCAGCCGATGCCTCCTTCTGTAGACAGAAACCGTAGCTTTGTCTAAGTGGCAGTGGCAGAATATGGAGAAGAACAGGAGGTGGTCATTACCAGCTAGAAAAGATGGTGATAATAAGAAGTGATTCTGGAATGTGAGCAGTCTAATCAGCAGCTATAATAATGAACTAACAACCATTGTTTTATATAGCGCCATTCTGTACCGATGGAAAAGCGAAACAGAATAGTTTGTAATAAAAGGATTACATTATGCAAGCCTTCGAGGCAGCACATTTTGCCTGAAGAAGGGGCCTGAGTTGCCTCTAAAGCTTGCATATTGTAATCTTTTTAGTTAACCAATAAAACGTGTCATTTTTCTTGACTTCTCATTATGGTAAACTGAAGAACAATTCTAAACATTTCATAAGTTTCAAAAGCTTTTATTGGCAAATACATCAAATTTAGGTGGAGAGTCAATATTTACAGTGCTGACCCTTCTTCTTCATAACTTCTGCAATTCGCTCTGGCATGCTGGATATCAGTTTCTGGGCCAAACCCTGACTGATGGTGGTCCATTCTTGCCTTTTTAGCGCTTTGAGTTGATCACAATTTACGGGCTTCTGCTTGTCCACCAGCTTTTTGAGAATTGACCTCAGGTTCACAATGGGATTAAGATTTGGGGAGTTTCCTGGCCACAGGTCCAATGCTATGATCGCGTTATCACTTTTGTCTTGTGACATGGTGCTCCACCATGCTGGAAAATACACAGATTATCACCAAATTGCGCCTGGATTGTTGGGAGAAGTTGCTCTTGGAGGACGTTTTGATACCATTCTTTATTCATGGCAGCATTCTTGGGCAAAATTGTGAATGGGCCCACTCCCTTCGCTGAGAAGCAACCCCACATATGGATTGTCTCAGGATGCTTCACTGTTGGCACAGTGATACACGACTCATGTTACTGTTCACCTTTTCCTTCTCCAGAGCATTAATTTTCCAGATGTACTGAACAGTTGGAAAGAGGATTCATCCAAAAAAAAAAAAACTTTGCACCAGTCTTCTGCTGTCCAATCCTTGCATTTATGCAGAATTTCAATCTGTGCTTGATGTTTTTCTTGGAAAGAAGTGGCTCCTTTGCTGCCCTTCTTGACACAAGGCCATTGTCCAAAAGTCTTCACAGTTTCACTGTGTGTGCAGATGTCCACACACCCACCTGCTGCCAGTAGCCTACTGAGCAAGCTCTGCACTGGTGGCAACACGATTCCATAGCTGACTCCTGGTCCTGGTGCTTGCTGGACACGTTTAGCTGCTCATTTTGTGCCAGGGCCAAAATAAGTGAAAATGGGTTTTTGTGATAAAGTTAACTTTTTATGCTAATAAAGTTCTTTGAAAAGAATTAATATGCATCTGATCACAATAATATAAATAATAATAATAATAATATATAATAATATAAAAACAATGTTTTGTGTGATTTTGGGCTATACAAAAATAAACTGTATTATTGTATTGTATAATGTGAACAGCCACCACATAAACTGAAGACGCCAATTTTGTAAAACACAACATTTGTGTCACTGCCAAAACTTTTTTCCACTACTGTATGTGTAAAACTGCAACTGTTTTTTTAAGAATGAATTATGCTAGTTGTGGAACCTGTTGACAGATTATGCCAGTGGTTCTCAACCTGTGGGGCGGGCCCCCCTAGGGGTGCGCGAAGATGTAAAAAAAAGAAAACAAGAATCAAAAATATAAAAAAAAAATCTGTTGAAACCAAAACAAATTAACTTAAACTACATTCTGATACTAGAACAATAAATATAGAGTTAGATAAATGTCGATAAAAGTTAAGTAGGTATAATAAAATATGTATCTACATTTCAAAAATATGTTAGGGGGGGCGCGATTAAAACTGTTATGAAAACTCGGGTCGCAAATACTTAAAAGCTGAGAAACGCTGGATTATGCAATTCCAACATTTTTGTTAGGGTGAGGAGCGTCATTTGAGACACGCGTCTCCATCGTGAGGGTGTGATGTGCTGGTTACAGGAGAGTATTTTTGCTGTTTTTCAGGCTGGTAGCGCATGCCTGGATGGCCCCGCCGTGTTTGCCCCCAGGACATGAAATCAAACAGAGTTAACTCCTGATAAGCACACTTCCTCTTATCCCTCAGCACGCTGCCTTCTAGTTCATTCAACTTTAACCCGATTATTTCTAGGTAATAAAATGAGAAGTCAGTCTTCTTGGCATCAGTTACTAAAAATAAATTAATTTGATGGCCTGGATTTTTCAAATACAATTCAGAAGTTCATACCGGCATTGTTTTAATTGCCTCTTGTGCAAAGGTTACCCTCATTTGAGCTTGAACCGCCGTATAATAAACTGTTATATGAACCAGCCTCGACCCGCCCCGTACCGCCCTGTCGCCCCGCCTGTCTTGCTACGCTTACCATAGCCAAAGGCGGACAGTGGGAGGGACTCCTGCCGCAGAAGCACACAGCGGGTCAGCGGAGACAAGTACGGTAAGTGGCTTTCGGAGTGAAATTGGCGTCTCCGTGGTTAACAGGTGCGCACATTTATTACATAGAAATGTTCTGGTTTATGCTGAGGTTGTTGATGTGTATTATACTATTTTTTTTTACTTTGCATTTCAAAAAAATGACATGCAAATTGAGAGCGCAATAATAAATTAACGATCGCAGTTTGGAGGTACCCCCGAGTTACAATGTAGTGAAACAAATCGATCTAGATTTCCGGTTCTATTCTGATAACAAAACTCTTTATCTGGCCAGTTTAACTGAACTCAGGCTGAGCTTCGTTTTAAAAGAGCTTATAAAAAAAGAGTACCTTCGGATAAAAATGTCGTGAAAAGCTCAAGTGATTTTTTAATTATCAGATGCTGTGAAAAGTAGAGCGTCGGGACTTTACTGATTCTGTGTGTGATCTCAAGAACGTTTACACAATTACAACGGTCAGTCCACGTAGCTCAAACACTTCCATGTCAGCTTAACTGATAACTAAACAGTGTGTGTGTGTGTAAGAGAGAGAGAGAGAGAGAGAGACAGCATGTGACAGGCGACAGTCGCTCAGTTTCGTAAACGAATTAGAAGCATAGAAAGCCATTTTAACATTTAACGCTTTTAATTTGGGGTCTGCTTTCATAACTTTGACATCATATAGTTTTAAATTTGATATCAGCACTTAGAAATTTGATATCAGGCTTTTAATATTTGATATCAACTTTTTACAATTTAACATGAACTCTGGTAAATTTGGTAAGGAACCTTTTAAATTTGATATCGAATGTTGTATCTTTTTCCAGACCTTTGTTTGTCCCCGTCCCAACTCTTTTGAGCAAATTCAAAATTTGCTAATATTTTTCATGAAATTGTGAAATGTTTCACTTTCAACGTTTGATATATTATCTGTGTTCTATTGTGAATAAAATATGGGTTTATGAGATTTGCAAATCATTGCATTCTGTTGTTATTCACATTTTACACAGCGTCCCAACTTTTTTGGAAATGGTGTTGTATGTATATTGTCATTGACAGGTAGAGACACAGGATCGCAAATGAAATGTTGGGGTGTTACCAGGGCCACCCCATTTACTTGGTAAGGCAGAAACAAATACAACAGGCACTTGATGGCGCTAAGGTTAACAAAAAAGGTAGGGTCAGGGTTTAGGGGCACAGCTCCATCTTGCGGGTTTGCCCATCTCTCAAATGAGACGCCTCCTTCTGGGAGAGCCCTGCTTTTATAGTTCATGGATCAGAAGGGGTGGGGTCAGGTGCTGTCATTGGCCGTCTTCTCAGAGCTGTGGATGAAAAGGTGACAAGGTGGTTACTGATTGACTGCACCCGATGGTGTCCAGAGGTGGTAGAGCTTACCTTTGACAAGTCTGTAAGATAAGCCCACTGACGTGCATGCATGATCTTCAAATATAATATGCTATATTGGCTGTCCGTTGGTCTGTCCAGGATTATAAATCACCTGTAGTTCGCAAACCGTTTGACCTAGTGACCTGAAATTTGGTACACATATACTATGTGACGTCTACAGTCTGCTTTTGGGGTGATGATTTTTATTACTCTTTTTATTTTTCTTTTATTGTTGAATAAACTATCAACAGCGCATAGCAGGGCAGCCGTGTTTCGCATGCATACGGGCGCCGTTCTCATCCCTTACCACCTTCGCCATCACTTCCTCTACCTCTTCATATCTTAAATCATTCTTGAGGCAGATTGAACACTTAAGTGCCAGCTTAAGTGAAAAATTAAGGAAAACATACTAAGTAATTGCAACACAAACATTGACTTAATCAGTTTTAATGCAGAAAGATGCCGACGAAAGAAGAGAAGCAGCGGGCCGCTAGGGTGGAGAAAAGAAGAGCTGCTCAGGAAGCAGCAAGCGTATCAACCTCTGAGCAAACGAATGCTAAACTTACAGAGAAAGAGGATGAAAACTATAAGTCAAGTGTATTCACTGCACGTTATTGTGCAGTACACCATTACTGGTAATATATATTATACAATAATATAAAATGTTCACAAGTATAAGTTAAGTATTTTTATTGATAAAACAATTTACACATTTAATTCAGTTCAGTTTATTTTTGATTAGGGTTCTTTATTTAGTCCAGGCACAGTATGCTGTGACAAATTCTCTGGTAAAATGCAACTATAAATTTGACAAATTACTAAAATACAGAATTAGCACACATAAAGACAAAGATTTGTTGAAGAACACAGCAGACAAAATAGAAACTGATTAACATAAATGGAAAAATAAATGGAAACCGGAAACATTTGTCTATTAATTAACTGTTCAGCTGTGGTCAGTTGAGGGAAATAAAATACTCCTGTCAGCAGCATTCCTGGAGAAAAATAACACTTTAGGGGGTCTACAGTCAGTCATAGCAGAGAAAGTCAAAAAAGACAAAGTCAGACACAGTGCAGGTCTTGAAGACCTCGGTCAACTGCCCACCGACCTCCTTCTGGGAATTCTCTAGTACAGTCTGGGCTGGCCGTCCAATCTTTCTGTCTGATGATTTCAGTGATGACTTTTTGATAGGTAGGAGAAGAGCCTGGCAGTATAGCAGTGACACCAAGTGCCACATCCAAACAGCAAGAAGAAGAACAGACTAGAGGAGGGTTAGTAACGGTTTATAAATATTGTATTGCTTATATTTCTATACAAATGACTAGCACAGAGAGATGCCGTATGCATGGCTAATCAGCAGCTCTAGTCAGAGTATAGCAGACTAAATTTGTGAGTCTTCAGCCTAATTTAAAAGACTGAGACCGATGGGGCATCCTCTTTTAGTGGTAGGCCGATCATTCCACAGTTTCGGAACCCTGTAACTAAAAGCTCAACCTCTCACCGCTATTTTATTGGAATCATAAGCAGGACGACATCTTGAGATCTCAATGTTTGCTTTGGATTGTAAGTAATGATAAGCTTACCTAGGTAAACACGGAAATTAGGCATAGATAAATAGGTACATATGTTAATCAAAAAACATGTTCATTATTGAATACATTGATAAAACCTGTTACTTTTTCAGTAAATTAATAAATAGGTAAATATGTTATTAAGTGTTAATTAATCAATACATTAATAAAACTTACTATATAAATCCATTACTCAGCTGGTTAATACATGAACAAAATAAAACCCGTGACTTATTCGATAAACACCTACTGTACATCCACAATTGCTATTTCTGTTTTCCCAACGGTTACTGCTGATGTTGCACAGACCCAGCTGTCATCTTAACCATTACCGAGGGTCACAGTTAGGTACAAGGCGTTTGGGGGACAGTGGGAAGGTGGCATTTTTAGTTCTTACATTTCAAACACTATGAATATTCATTTCCTCTGATGTTGAAAGTTAATTTCCTGTTCATATCCTGTGTTATAAACAGAATAGATAAGCATCATGTGTTATGAAAGAGTCATTTACTATTGTGAAAGGGATATGACATTATGAAATGATATCCCCAGTATGTGTTTATATACTGTCGCATGCGGCTGGGGGTGGAGCCCAGCCGGGACACCCAGGAGGACCGGAGGAGGGCTTCTGCCTCCTCCAGACCGCGAGGGGGCGACCACCCTGGTTGTGTTGGGGGCCACGGGTAGAGGGCTTGGAAGCCCAACCCTGTAGGGGCCCGTGGCCACCACCAGGCGCCGCCCCGGTGCCTGAAGAAACCTGGAGCCCAGCACTTCCGCCACACCAGGAAGTGCTGGGGGGAAGAAGACTGGGGACACCCGGAGGGCTTCCGGATGCGCAGCCGGCACTTCTGCCACACAGGGGTGTGTCCACGGGGGATTGCCGGGAAAGCAGCTGGAGCCCATCTGGGTTGCTATTTAAGGGGCCGCCTCCCTTCCGTCGACAGCAAGAGTCGGGTGGAAGAGGACGGAGCTCGAGAGAGGAGTGGAGGCGGCCAGAAGGAAAGGCATTTGGACACTGTGAGGCCTGGACTTTGGGGAATCGGTGCTGGAGGCACTGGGACGTGCACTGACTTTGTTGTACATATAATCTGGAAATAAACGTGTGTTGGGTGCAAAAACGATGTCCGCCTGTCTGTGTCCGGGTCCAGTTCCACAATACATAAATATGTATTGCTTTCTCCTGGGTTAGTTTTCCAAGTAACCTATTGTCCTCGCCCCTGATAACAAAACCAATACTATTGTATATCAAGAGGCCCTCAGATAGGAAACCTATCAATATCAATTGTTCTCAATATAAATTACATTATTTTTCTTTTATTATTGATTTTAAAGTTTGGCCTGTTTCACTACTATGTGGGCGGCAATGCAGGGGACATCTTGTGTGTATATACAGGCAGTCCCCAGGTTACATACGAGATAGGGATTGTAGGTTTGTACTTAAGTTGAATTTGTATGTAAGTCAGAACAGGTACATTATTTTAATAAATGCTATTGTTGACCGACTGTAACCAAGTGCTCTGCCAATGAATGATGGCGTTTCACTTCTCTCTGACCTTTTTATTATTTCTACTTTATTTTCAATGGTGATGGTTTTTCTCTTCTTTACTGTATCACCAGCACTTGCATCAGATTTGTGTTTCAGAGACACTCTTGAAGGGTGAAGACAAAAGGTTAAGATGAGCTCTTCTGCACAGCACTGTACACGCTATCACAGCAGGAAGGCACCCGTCGTCAACACGTTTGATTTACTGACAAGAGACCACTTCCTGCTATGTGCGTAACAGTACAAGCAGGCTTGCTATTGAGAATGACTGGGGCTGTCGAGGGGGGGGTTCATCACTCACCCACCACACAGTCACCTTCCCTACAGTATGCTGCCTGCAGCATCTGCCCACCAAGAACGAACACGGTGTGGCCAAAGGCGGGTAGTGAATCGCCCAACCCCAATTCAACAGGCAGCCATCCGAGGCACACTACAATGCTACCCCCCTGCCGCCCCGTTTCCCCTCAATGGCCTCTGTTCAGCCACAACCGGGTCACCACTTGCAGCATTACCAGCCGTGTGTACTGGGCAGGCAGTGAAACGCCCCCCTCCTCTCTATCCAGCCTTCGTCGAGTCAGGAGCAGTTGCTGCGGCAGCGTAGTGGGCAGCAGTGAACCATCGTCCTGCACATGAGCAATAGCTGTGGCCTTGGTGACAATGGACCATGGGTGACCGCTTACTGCTGGGAGCCACCCAAGGGACACTACACTGCGCGAGCAGCGAAATCGCCCTCCGCCAGCCACCACTTGCAGCATCCCCTGGCCGAAGATGACAGAGCAGCAGTTACTGAGGCACATGTGTCGCAGCTATGTCCTCGTTCGTAGGTCGGATGTCCGTAACCTGGAGACTACCTGTATATAAATAATTTTGTCATAAACATGGCTGAAGTGTTCACCTCGCTCGCAGCTAGTCATAGTTAGAGAGTAAATATCTTGTTTTAAAAGTTTGTGAAAAAACAAATGCTATTTGACTTTATTTTAATTGGGGTAAATAAGTAACTATAGATTGGCCCAGAGGCTCAGTATATGGACTGGTGCTCCTTCCGTGGTTGGTTCCTGCCTTGTGTCCAGTGATGCCAGCATGGGCTCCATCTCACTGAGGGTTAAAGCATTTGAAAGGATGGAGAGATGTGTTTCAGTTTGGGTGGCACATTGGTTATGCGGTTGTTTCATAATTCAACTGAGCCAGGGTATCCAGTTCCAGCTTTGACTTTGACTTTGCATACCCCACATGGCTTTTCCTCATATTGTCCAGCCCCCCCATTTAAAAGCACACACACATTAGATAAGCTAGCTTGTTTGAATTGGCAGAGCACATCTACATTCCATCCAGGATTGGTTACTGATTTGTACCCATGTTGCCACAAAGTGAAAAAAAAACTTGTGTTGAGGAGTGGATGAATGTAGTGGCACACTGTCTAGTATTGTTGTCTCCCAGGATCTGGGTTCAACTTCTGCTTTAGTCATTACATGTTGAGGATTGTGTGTGTCCCTGTGAAGTTTTTTTTTTTTTTTTTCCAAATGTTTGTGATTCCTCCTAAATTTAAAAGATGTGCCTGTTTGGTTATCTGGCAACTGTAAATTGATCTGGCATTTTGAATGAGCCGAGCCGAGCCTACAATGGATAAGCATTACATCAGAGGTTGAATCGAGCCATACACCTAATTCTGCCAAGTCATTTATGTACCCCAGAGCTCCAATAACCTAGGATTGAGTCCTCTTTTCCAAGGTCTATGAGGATTTTCTTGAAATGATCCAAATTCTTCTTCAATTTAAAAAATCATATGAGGTCTCCAGGACTGAGTCTGAGAACCACCAGCCTATCAGAAACAAAGCGCAGACACTTTCCAGACACAGCTCATACTTTCAATGATGGCTGTCAAGACCACGCCCCCCATTGTGTCACCAGTGTAGGCCACGCCCATACAATACAGGCCATCATATACCCTGCTCCAAAATGCTGTCAAAAATAAACAAGTAAAGGAAAAGTTAAAGGTGAGTGAAAAAGACAAGCAAATGAAACAAAAGTATTTTTATTGAATAATGGCAATGCGGAGTTAGCAATGTTTTGCCAGGGATGCAAGGGCAGAAGAAAAAAAATATTTGATGTGCTGGATAGATTAGCAAAAAGAAGTTTGTAAACCATTTGGAATTACTGAGTTCTCTGCATTCATTGGTCATAAATCATGATCTGATATTCCTCTAATTTACAAGTCTAGACACAAAAGGAATATGCCTAAGCTAATAACACATCATGTCTTTATTGAACAAAAAAATCAGACATTCAGTGGTGGCTGTGGAAAAAGTAAGTGGACCCTTGGATTTAATATCTGGCCGAACTTCTTTTGACCAGAGTAACCTCAAATAAGCACTTCCAGTAGCTACAGATCAAAACTCCACAACATTCAGGAGGCATTCTGGACCATTGTTCTTTACTCCAGTTCAGCCATTTTCTTAGGATGTCTGGTGTGAGCAGCTCACTTGAAGTCATTCCACAGCATAGGAATGGAGTTATGGTCTGGTCTGCTGGGTTATGGTCTGGTCTCTGCCATTCTGTAGTAGACTTACTTTGATGTTTAGGGTTATTGTCCTGCTGCATCACCCAATGTCCAATGTTTCTAGGGGTGTGGCCTCTGAGGTTGTGACCCATGATTCTTTGACATTATAGGAATAAAGGGTGGCTTTGAGTTTTCTTTAACCGATCAGCGGATATTAAGACCCTAAAAGAGTAGATTTTAACAAAACCTTTTTGTTTTTTCAACTTTGATTTTGGATTCTATTTTTGGGCTTCGGTTTCATATTGTTACCAACATTTTATTTGTTTTGTTTTGTTTTCTTACACACATCTTCTGGTTGTCCTCTCAAGTCAACTATACATTGATTAGTTAGATTTAAATCTGTCTGAGATGGATAGCACAGCTAGCAATAATAATAACTGAATAATGATGCAAACTTAATTGAACCAATATAATTATAACTAAGTAATCTCTCATTTTCAAAGCTTCCAATTTTATTAACAAACATATTGGAAACGTTTTCTCATAGCAAAATCAAATGTCTAACTTCACCTAACAGGGAGGTTCTGTCTGTCTGTGATTGACGTCTTTGAAAGGTGTTCACATTACGTTTGATGGACATCCATGCCGTCCAAGATTGGTTCCTGTCTTGTGTACTCTAGGACTGGCCTTATCGTGAATTAAGTGGTTTCAGGAAATCAAAGACTGAATTAAGGACCACAACATATCAGTCAGTGGATTTCCAGTATCAATATGCCTGGTACTGTTTGAATAATACCAAAAATAACTTAATGTAAATTAAAATTTCTTTTTCTTTCTTTTTTTATACATTGTATTGGCTTTATTCAAATCAAAAAACATTCTATACAAGCAAGTCAAATTTTACAAAACTTGGTTGGAATCAAGTCAACCCTCACCCATAAGAAAGAAAGCTAGGTCAACAGAGTAAAATTTTAATAGTAGGAAAAATCCATCCATCCATCCATTATTCAACCCGCTATATCCTAACTACAGGGTCACAGGGGTCTGCTGGAGCCAATCCCAGCCAACACAGGGCGCAAGGCAGGAAACACACACACACACACCAAGTACGCACTAGGAACAATTTAGGATCCCCAATGCACCTAACCTGCATGCCTTTCGACTGTGGGTGGAAACCGGAGCACCCGGAGGAAACCCGCAAAGACACGGGGAGAACATGCAAACTCCACACAGGGAGGACCCGGGAAGTGAACCCGGGTGTCCTAACTGCGAGGCAGCAGTGCTGCCCACTGCGACACCGTGCCGCCCATAGTAGGAAAAATAAACAAATAAATAAACAGAATTAAAAAAGGGAAGAGAATCTGCTTCCGCAATTTAAATGCTTATTCTAAAATGTTATTGATTTGATCCTGCCAGGTTTCAAAAAAAGTTTTGCACAGATCCTCTAAGTGAGAATTTGATTTTTTCCAGTTTCAAATAATATAGAACATCAGTAACCCACTGACTTAGAATAGGAGAGTTAGGATTCTTCCAGTCGAGTAAGATAAGTCTACATGCAAATAGTGAAGTAAAGGCAATTACAGTTTGTTTGTCCTCCTCCACTTTAAACCCCTCTGTGAGTCCACCACACACAGCTGTTAGTGGATTAGGAGGGATTGTGACATCAAGGCCGTCTGAGAGGCATTTCAAGATTTTGGTCCAGAATGATGCTAATCTGGTGTACACTCAAAACATGTGGCCCAGTGAGGCTGGAGCTCGATTGCAACGTTTGCAGGTTGGATCTTACCCTGGAAACGAGACAGATGTGCTTGACAGATAATTTTAAGTTGTATAATTGTATTTTTCATTGAGTCTGAAGTTGTTTAAGAATAACAATTATTAATTTATTTTTTTTATTTTTCCATTTAGAAATGTGGTTGGTTTTGTTCAGCCTGGTGTGTATTTTTTTGTTCTACCGATGGCTGAGAGAACTAAGACGAGTCCCGGAAATCAACAAAAAATACGTCTTCATCACAGGCTGTGATTCTGGCTTTGGACACCTACTGGCCAAACGTTTGGACCAGTTGGGCTTCCGCGTGTTTGCAGGCTGCTTCACCGAGAAGGGCCAGGATGAGCTGAAGAAGAGCACATCTGACAAATTGGTGACCTTTCATCTGGACGTGACAAAGTCAGATAGCATCCGGAAAGCCGCAGAGCTCATCAAGTCCACGGTGGGGGAGGCTGGTAAGTAAACATGGAAGGCATGTTAGACATGTTTAAACTGCTACAGTGGTGGCCTTATGAAACACCGGGGAGCACAGGACCTGAGTTTAGTTCCCAGCTTAGCCACTCTTGGTATGGAGTCTGCATGTTCTCCCAGTGTGTATTCTTCTGACTATAACTTAATTATTTTTCGTTAATACATGGCAGGAGATGGCTCAGCAGTCATCCTCACTGCCTAACAACTCCAGAGTTCAAATTGCAGCACAGGTACTGTGAATGTGGAGTTTGCACCTTCTCCATGTGTTAATAATCAGAGAGAAAGGGTACCAAAAACATGTGGGCTAGCTTTATTTAAATGGGATCTATGTGTGTGCATGCACATTGAAAGGGAACATGTAACATTTTTTTTTTTTTTTTGTGGTCAGAATTTTTTGTTTTGTTCTCTGTTGTTAATAAACTGCTTCAACCTGCATCTGGCCTAATTACTTCCTCTAATGAAGTCTGTGAAAAATTATTCCATGTTTTCCATAATAAAATTAGGGATCTAAATAATTCAACTAACATAAATCCATCATCCAATTATATCTTTCCCTGTCTTCCGACTCCATCCTGTTCCTGTTCTAAATTTTCACCATCACGTCTGCATTTGTTAATGACCTGCTTTGTAAGATGAAGCTGATTGTCTGTGTACTGGACTCTATGCCCACCACACTTCTTAAACCCGGCCTTCATGCCACAATCACGACTGTTACAACAATAATAAATACATTCATTGACACTGGCTTTGTGTGAAACACTTTTAAAATGTCTTCTGTCACCCCACAGTTAAAGTCCGGTCTTGATACTGACAGTCTTAACAATTTTCGGCCCATCTGTCACTTACCTTTTCTGTCAACAGTTCCTGAGTGTGTTGTATCCTCCCAACTCACCAATTACTTAACTTCTAATAATTTGATGGAACCCTTCCAGTTGGGTTTCAGAGTACAGCACAGATGTGAAACTGCTCTGCCTCAGGTAGCTAATGATTTGCTTATGGCAGCAGACTCTGGACAAACCAGCGTATTAATTCTGTTAGCCATCAGTGCAGCGTTTGATACTCTCAGACATGGCATTCTACAGTCCAGAATGGAGAACATGCTGGGTATTTCTGGCACTGCCCTCCAGTGGTTTAAGTCCTGTCTGACTGATGGGCAAAAGTTTGTTAGTCTTGGCAACAGCAGATTCAGCTCAGCGCCAGTCCTACAAGGAGTTCCTCAGGGCTGTGTCCTCGGCCCTCTGCTCTTCTGTATCTGTTTGCTTTTCTTTGTTCAAGTTATTCGTAGCTATGGACTGGGTTATCATTTTTATGCAGATGATACTCTCAACTCTATTTCAGTGTTAAAAGTGAAACTTCATCAGAGCCTTCTCAGCTCACTACTTACCTCAGTGAAATTAAAACCTGGATGGAGTAGAACTCTTTAAAATTAAACTGAAACAAAACTGAACTCCTGCACATTGGCACTAAAGAACAACTTAAGAAAATGAGTTCCTTCTCAGTCACTCTTGACGGTGATCTCATCAGACCTTCTTCTGCAAGGAATCTTGGTGTCATTTTTGATTCCTCCCTTTCTTATTTCATTCACATAAACCACATTAAGAAATTGTCTTACTTTCACCTCCGTAACATATCATGTGTTCTCTCATTCCTCTCGTTTTCTAATGCTGAGAAACTGCATCGATTATTGTTAATTCTCCATTGGCGGATGCCTCTTCTAATCTTGTATCACGGCTCCAGTTGATTCAAAACTCTGCTGCAATAGGCCTTACACGGTTTCTGCAACAGAGAGCATATCACACCCATCCTGCGTCACCTCCACTGGCTTCCTGCGCCTTACAGAATTTAATATTCTATTAATAACCTAGAAAGCTTTAAATGGCCTCACACCGGACTACATCAGTGACCTTCTCCATCGCTCTGCTTCTGTTCGCCTACTAAGGTCCTCTGATTGTGTCAATCTTTTTGTGCTCCACACTAACCTGCATTCTGTGGGTGACAGCAGGGCCTTTAGCTGTATAGTGCCCAGACTTTGGAATGACGTCCCTAAATGAAAGAGATCAGCTGACTCTATTCATTCTTTTAAAAAACAACTTAAAACTCATCTGTTCAGGAAGGCATTTAACTTAACCTGACCTTAACCCATATATAATATATATATATATAATATATATATATATATATATATATATATATATAATTATTTTAAATGTTTGCTTCAAGCTTAAATGCATATCATCTACACCAGGGGTTCCCAACCCAGTCCTCAGGGAACCCACAGATATCCAGGATTTTGTTCATTCCAGGCAAACCTGTACCAGGCAATCATTAACAGTGTACTAACCCATATTGGGGTGGCACGGTGGCACAGTAGTCTGGGTCCTCTCTTCATGAAGCTTGCATGTTCTCTCTGTGTCTGCGTGGGTTTCCTCCTGGTGCTCCGGCTTCCTCCCACAATCTAAAGACATGTAGGTTAGGTGAATTGGTGATACTAAATTGGCCCTAGTGTGTGTGTACTTGTGTGTTCGCCCAGCAATTGATTGGCACCCAGTACAGAGTTTGTTCCTACCTTGTGCCCTATGCTAGCTGGGGTAGGCTCCAGCAGACCCCTGTAACCCCATTCAGCATTAAGTGGGTTAGAAAATGACTGACTGACTAACCCATATGGGTCCCATATGATATTTGGGTGCACAATCTGAGCCCATATTTTAGCTCATATAAAACACTGTCAGGGCCCATATGGGTTTGCTACCTTGCGATGACATCAAGTCAGAGTAACGTCTGCAGGAAAGGAATCAAGGTAAGAAAAAGGCTCCAAGAGAAGAAATATATAAAGCAAAAGGGGAATAATAACCCAAGAAAATATTGGTTAGGCAATCTGCAATAATTGTCCAAAAAGAAGAAACTAGAGGGCTTTCCCAAAACATATGGCAAAAACTGCCAGGAAGAGATAAAGGATTCAGATGGGATCAGCAGGCAAATGCATAGCTTAATTTTTAAAAGGGGTGAGGTACAGGCGATATTCAAATTTAAATTGTGTATGCAGATAATTGACGGGATGAAGTCAGATAACATCTGGAAAGCCGAGGAGCTCATCAAGTCCATCCCATGGGCAATTCTATATGGGTGGCATTCACATTCAAACTGCTACAGTGGTCATATTATGATACACTAGGGAACCTAATGAGATCTTTTTGCAGGATTCCGAAATGTTGTTAAAGATGGCTTTGAACAAGATGGGAGGAGGAGAAGAAAGACGGTCACACTGCCAAACAGAAACTTAAAAGCAGAGGTCTAGCAGATGCCCTATAACATAACATTTTAAAGCTTGCTTTAATTAATTCAGTGTGGTGGGAGGTTTTTAGGACCTTGACCTGCATTTACACTGAGCCAATTTGGAATTGCTAATTAAACTAACCAGACATGGGAAGACCATGCAAGCTCCACATGGACAATGACTGGACACAGAATTTGTGCAGGCAGTATGGTGTGGTTGTTTAGACTTCAAACACTGAGATTGTGGATTCATATCCCACTACTGACACCATGTGACCTTGAGCAAGTCACTTCACCTGCCTGTGCTCCAAATGAGACAGCAAAAGACATGTAACCAGTTGCTTCTTGTACCTATTCATGAAGTTAGCAGATGGATGTCCCACCTTAAAAGATCTATACAGAGCCATAACATTAAAAAAAAACTATATAAAATATTCAGCCCCCCTTGAATGTTTTCACAATCCTTTGTGAAGAATTCACACACTGCTTTATGATTCATGTGTGTCATTCAGATTAGAGTCTTAATGATTTATGTTTTCACTGTTAGGTCTCTGGGGAGTGGTCAATAATGCTGGCATCTCCGTGCCCGCCGCATCCTGTGACTGGCTCAACATAGATGATTACAGGCAGATGTTGGATGTCAACACCTTTGGAGTGATTGAGGTGACACTCAGTGTGCTTCAGCTGATCAAAAAAGCTCGTGGGAGAATCGTGAACGTGGCCAGCGTGTTTGGGCGAATCAGTCCAATCGGTGGACCCTACTGTGTTTCTAAATATGCCGTTGAGGCCTTCAATGACTGCACCAGGTAAGATGACCCCTGTTGTCAATGTCTTCCAAGTAGAGTTGGAGGCCATTATACCAGAAAGACAGGGAAAGAGAATATATATGAGGTATCTGCTCCCCTGAGACACGAAATGGCAGCACCCCTTGTCTACAACACTCGTACAGGCACCCACAGGGCTTGCTGGGATCTGTAGTGTGGCAGGGTGGCCCTACTGTGTTCCGTGGGTACCTCCAGGGGGTCTTGTATAGATCTGTGATCCTTAATTTGTGGGACATCTGCATGATGCAGAATTACTTCTAAAGGACCATCTCCTAACATTTGAAGTACTCCCAGGTCCTGGGTAAAAGGAGTCATTCCGTCCCACTTCAGTGAGTCAGAGTCAGGAGGCAAAGGACAACACTTTCTTGGAGGGAGAGTAGTAGGATGGAGAAGGAGGAAGACATTTATTCTTATTGTTGTGGTGTGCTGTGCGGGATGATTCTAGAAAGGCCGGTAAAGGAACTGAAAAGAATCAAAATAATTATATTTGAACCTGTGACCATTGTGTCAGTTGTGTCAAGGGTTTGGGGTGCTGCTTAGATCATTTATGTTAGGTTTAGATTATTTATCTTAGGTAGAAAGCCTAGTAGGGGCTGGGTGGTCTTATGGCCTCAGAACCCCTGCAGATTTTGTTTGTTTTTTTTCTCCAGTTCTTTGGAGATTTTTTTTTTGTTTTTTTTTCTGTCCTTCTGGCCATTGGACCTTACTTTATTCTTTGCTACTTAATTTTGCCTAATCTTATTTTTATATTTTTCTTTTTTCTTCATTTTGTAAAGCACTTTGAGCTGCATCATTTGTATGAAAACGTGCTCTAGAAATAAATGTTGTTATTGCTACTCCCCCTGGAGGTCACAATTTACAATGAAGTAAAGGTATCCAGTCTGCTCTGTGTGATTAAATTAAATTAGGGATCATCACCCAGTATATTATTGTAGTATTTGTGAGACGTATCAAGTACATTTACTCCCATATTTTGAAGATTAACACAGACACAGATACACACACATATACTCATAGAGATCCTGTCCAGACAAAGTCTTGGGTGGTGCTAATTTTCAGTCACTCTACAGTATTCCACATACAGTTGTGCTTGAAAGTTTGTGAACCCTTTAGAATTTTCAGTATTTCTGCATAAATATGACTTAAAACATCATCAGATTTTCACTCAGATCCTAAAAGTAGATAAAGAGAAACCAGTTAAACAAATGAGACAAAAGTATTATACTTGATCATTTATTTATTAAGGAAAATGATTGAATATTACATATTTGTGACTGGCAAAAGTACGTGAACCTTTGCTTTCAGTATATGGTGTGACCCCTCCTTTGCAGCAATAACTGCAACTAAACGTTTCCGGTAACTTTTGATCATTCCTGCACACCAGCTTGGAGGAATTTTAGGCCATTCCTCCGTACAGAACAGGCTTAACTCTGGGATGTTGGTGGGTTTCCTCACATTAACTGCTCGCTTCAGGTCCTTCCACAACATTTTGATTGGATTAAGGTCAGGACTTTGACTTGGCCATTCCAAAACATTAACTTTATTCTTCTTTAACCATTCTTTGGTAGAACGACTTGTGTGCTTAGGGTCATTGTCTTGCTGCCACCCACCTTCTCTTGAGATTCAGTTCATGGACAGATGTCCTGACATTTTCCTTTAGAATTCTCTGATATAATTCAGAATTCATTGTTCCATCAATGAAGGCAAGCCTTCCTGGCCCAGATGCAGCAAAACAGGCCCAAACCATGATACTGCCACCACCATGTTTCACAGATGGGATAAGGTTCTTATGCTGGAATGCAGTGTTTTCATTTCTCCAAACATAACGCTTTTTATTTAAACCAAAAAGTTCTATTTTGGTCTCATCCATCCACAAAACATTCTTCCAATAGCCTTCTAGTTTGTCCACGTGATCTTTAGCAAACTGCAGACGAGCAGCAATGTTTTTTTTGGAGAGCAGAGGCTTTCTTCTTGCAACTCTGCCATGCACACCATTGTTGTTCAGTGTTCTCCTGATGGTGGACTCATTAACATGAACATTAGCCAATGTGAGAGAGGCCTTCAGTTGCTTAGAAGTTACCCTGGGGTCCTTTGTGACCTCGCCGACTATTACACGCCTTGCTTTTGGAGTGATATCTGTTGATCGACCACTCCTGGGGAGGGTAACAATGGTCTTGAATTTCCTCCATTTGTACACAATCTGTCTGACTGTGGCTTGGTGTATACCAAACTCTTTAGAGATGGTTTTGTAACCTTTTCCAGCCTGATGAGCATCAACAACTCTTTTTCTGAGGTCCTCAGAAATCTCCTTTGTTCGTGCCATGGTACACTTCCACAAACATGTGTTGTGAAGGGCAAACTTTGATAGATCCCTGTTCTTTAAATAACACAGGGTGCCCACTCACACCTGATTGACTTCCCATTGATTGAAAACACCTGACACCTCACCTTCAAACTAACTGCTAATCCTAGAGGTTCACATACTTTTGCAACTCACAAATATGTAATTTTAAATCATTTTCCTCAATAAATAAATGACCAAGTATAATATTTTTGTCTCATTTGTTTAACTGGTTTCTCTTTATCTACTTTTAGGACTTGAGTGGAAATCTGATGATGTTTTAGATATTTATGCAGAAATATAGAAAATTCTAAAGGGTTCACAAACTTTCAAGCACAACTGTAGGATTCTCTATATAGAGATTCATTATCACCGATGCTAAAAGACATGCAGATTTTCACGACATACATTATAAGGCCAACATTTTTGGTTATATGCCACTTACTCACCAAACAAAGTCTTACTTTTTCTTCAGTTGTTCTAATTATTGAGACGTGACCTTGCAACACTAATAAATTCTGTGGGCAAGAAAGCAACAATCGACCCACACTAGGTGCCCTTGAATTATTTCAATCAGTAACAATAAAAGACAATATATGGAAAATATAAGAGCAACAAGGTATTTATTAATGTATAAAAAAATCAAATAGAAGAAAATGCAGTATAATATAAAGTAAAATGGACAGAAAAAGTCTGTATATTCTTTAGAAAAGCTTATTGAAAGTCAGCAATGTCAAAGAGTGGGTGTTGGCCTGGGTGGCTTTTGGTTTAGCAGTCAGTGTTATTCGTAGATTACATTCTCCAATGTCCAGATGAAATGGTCACACGTGTCTCGATCTCTGGCATCACTTCATCTGTTGTTGCCCTTCTGTCGTTGTTTACTGGTCTCTCAGACATGTCATATTTATGTTAAAATTTTACATGTGGCTTACCAGGGCATGTGACATTGCACACATTTGATTGGCTGGCCACCTTTGTAAAAAATCTGCTGGTTTCCCCTAGACTTTCTCTTATACTCAGATATGGGGTAGTAAACCGCAAGACAATGATATATTATGTACATTAAAGAACCATCAACAACAAATCAAATCAAATTAATAATATATTGAACAATTATTATAAAAGTCAATTTGAATGAATGGGACTCTGCAGCTGCATGAGTAAAAGGTAAAGTACCACTTCTGGTTAGTGGAAATAGCTCAAAAGTTGATAGAAATCTACGTTTTGTACCTAATACTTGTAGGCAAAATTTGTTTGACCAAAGTGAAAACGTATTCAAGTTATCATGTATATACACACACACAAAGATATAATTCCAAAAATTGTATTTTCAGACTCAGGGATGTCTAAAATGTTGAGATTCATCAAAATCTTGAGGTCGAATTTTTGGACGATTGCAATATTTTCCCTATACTACAAAGCTTGTTACATCACTCATATTTCTTTCCTTTCCCAGGTAATTAACTAATTGAAACAAGCTGTGGTTCTTACTTATTTTCCATTTTTAGGTTATAAACTGATTGAAACAGCTGCAGTTATAAACCGACTGAAACAGATGCATTAAAGTTATAAATTACTGGTACAGTATGGGAAGAATGTGCAAGAAAGGATGCTTGCAGTGCCTGAAATTAAAGTCCTGTAAATTCAGTTCAGCCCAGTTCATTTGAGCAAAAAAATGTAAATTTAATATAAGCAGTCCGAAATTCAAAAATTGATGATTTTCCATGGAGGGCGCAGTGGGTAGCGCTGCTGCCTCACAGTTAGGAGACGTGGGTTCTCTTCCCGGGTCCTCCCTGCGTGGAGTTTGCATGTTCTCCCTGTGTCTGCGTGGGTTTTCTCCGGGTACTTCAGTTTCCTTCCACAGTCCAAAGACATGCAGGTTAGGTGCATTGGCGATCCTAAATTGTGCTTGGTGTGTGTGTGTGCCCTGCGGTGGGCTGGCGCCCTGCCCGGGGTTTGTTTCCTGCCTTGCGCCCTGTGTTGGCTGGGATTGGCTCCAGCAGACTCCCGTGAACCTGTAGTTAGGATATAGCGGGTTAGATGAAAGATTTTCCACTCCAGGATACATGGCCAGTAGAGGTGACCATGAATAATGGTGGATAGGAACAATTACACGGTTCACAGAGCCTGATATTTCTAAACCTGTCCAACACTTCATGAAACTGGAGCTCTAAGATTTTAAACATGTGTCTTTGGTATCAAGAAATCCAAATTCCCAACAAACCCAATTTAAGGTGATATTTCAGCCCACATATTGATAAGCCTGTGGATGTGTTATTTTTGTTTCTTGAACACATCAGGCACGTTTATGCATGTTTCGGGTATGTCCTGCAGTGTATAGTTTTTTGTCCTGGTGTGTCATATTTTAGTTCATTCTCTAAGGTTAACATTCCATTAATTCCTCACATTTTTCTACTTCTTGACCTTTCCTCTCGTCTTTTATATTTTATCCAGCTTAAGCTATTTGCTCTTTGAACTGGGTGGTGCAGTGTTAGCACTGCTGCCTTGGACTAAGAAGATCAGGGTTTGCGTCTGCTCTGTGTGGAGTTTGCATGTTGTCCTTGTCTCCATGGGATTCCTCCGGGTGCTTCGGTTTTCTCCCACAGTCCACAGACAAGCAGGTTAGGTGGATTGGTGATCCTAAATTAGCCCTATTGTGTGGTTGGGATGTGTGTGTGTTAGCCTTGCGATGGAGTGGCACCCTGTCCAGGATTAGTTTCTGCCTTGTGCCTTTAAATGCCATACTGGATGGATGGGCATCCCAACTAGGAGGCGGGAAGGTTCCTTACCCAGACGAGAGGCCTCAGGTGGATGGACGGACATCCCGACCAAGAGAGAAGAAAGTTCCTTTCTTGGAAGGGAAGCCCAAAATGGATGGACAGGTGTCCCGATCAGACATACTTACAATATCCTTCCTGGCTGGCATCAAAGGGAATGACAGGGAACGACTGCCTCTAGGGGCTGTTTATTCCCCTAGGAAGCTAGACGGCTAGAGCCCTGGATATCAATGCCTGTTCGTACACTAGCAGGGGATGCTGTGAATTGTAGCCCAGTAGCACAGGTCTGTGGGTGCCGCAAGAAGGCACTGTAGAGAGTTACACTCCCTACTATTTGGAACTTCTGTACAACCCGGAAGTGCTTCCAACGTGAGAAGTCCTGGCACCAGAAGTACTCCCAAGTCCTTAATAGAAGGGACCACACTGCTTTGTCCAGACGTGTTGGAGCTGGGAGCGGAAACAGGCAACACTCGACTGGAGGAGTAGCAGGGCGGTGGAGAGAAAGTAAAGAGGAATTCATCATTTAATTTAGCCTTTCATTGAACAAGGTACTTGTGTAACAAAAAACCCCTTTGATATGAATTTGTGATATGATATTGTGCCTGGGGATTTGGGTGTCTGTGACCAAGCCCAATCTTCACACACCCTAAGCTAGCTCGGATAGGCTCCAGCAACCACAACCCTGTTTAGGACTAAGTATGTTAAAAAATGGCTGGCTGATTTTTGGAGAGACAACAGGGCATATTGTTATATTGAAAAATGGTCTGACGTAATACAGCTAGTTGGGGTATGGCTGACCTCTGGTCCTAACCACAGTCATAACCCTCAACATTATGCTGCAAAGATCCTGAATATTTCTATGCATTTTGCCAGTCTAAGGTAACTCATTGACGAGTGTAGTGCAGCCTTCAACCAAAACATATTGGCATATAAACAATCGCTCAATGTCGCAATCAGGATGGTAGAAGAGTGTTTCTTTGCTTACTTTTCTTATAATATTTTTTCTATTGCTCATGTATAAGAAAGTAGAAAATCACCTCCACCCATAGGGTTTTGTCTGCTACCACAGTGCAATTATTAGTGACTTCCTCATTTCCCTGACATAACAAATTGCAAGTTGCTTCATTGTGAACACTGCTTAGGGGGATAGTATCTTCGTTGTCCTTCACAGTTATTTTGGCTTTTTGCCATGCTCTTACAGTACTAGCGCTACGGTGAACCTTCACACAACTGAATTCACCAGGCATATTGTAGTGGTTAGTCCGTACAGTGACACATGATCAGTTTCACTCTCCTTGGCAGTGTCTGATGATCAAGTCACATGGTCATCGCTATCACATGATTCAGCTTACAGTTCAGTTTTAGTTTACTCTAAAACTAATGCTACAGCTTTTCATTTATATGCCATTGTGAATTTTGGTTGAAGGCTCTACCCCAATCATAAATATTGATGAGTTACCATAAAGTGGCAGAATGCATAGAACAATTCTTGATTTGTTTTGCAGTATAATAGTATTTCATCCACAAGATGGCAGCAGAATACTACCCCAAGTGTTATTCATGCTTGACACAGTGTAATTCATCCAAACAGTTTACCCGAGTACTACTCAGGGTTAACCATTCTTACGTATAATCCCAAGCCCAAGAAACAACCAGAGTTAACATCGAGATTAATTACATGATTCAGTACTGTGCTGCACATTCTGCTCTTTCCTAGTCTCCATTTTGAATGCACTTCCCTGTGATGTCCTTGAATTCATGAGTCACTGTTATGCGCAATGAATTCTACTGGATCCATTTTTTCTTGAGATTTTTGAAGACTTCACTTTATGTTCTACTGAAGAGCTTCGGTTCCCTTAGCCTGTCAATGGAGAACACAGCCAGGGGTGACCTTTGGTTGCTTTTCTCCTCACAGGTTCAAGCGCTGTTATGTAATTTTATGTTTTGTGGACCAGAACAAAAACTCACTAATATGATAAGACTGAGTCTATGGTTTTGTTGTGAGGGGTGTAAAGATGAGGAGATAATAACGTGAACTCAAATCATAGTCAAAACTAGGAGATCAAAAATAAGGCATAGAATAGATCAACACTGAAACAAACCTAGCTAGCACTTGGCCTACCTAGAACAGAAACTAATCAGCACTAAAGATTGTGGTTTATTTTTTATCTAACTTGTACCTCAGCCATATTTATACCAGAACTTCGAGTTACATCAGACGTGTATTGATCACATTCATGTGCTCCATAATTTGTGTCACATAATAATAAAGGCGCCCTCCCCAGTCTCCCTACCTCCAGTGGCCAAATTTTAATCTCTGCTTTGAACCACACATAAAGGAAAAAGGATATGAAAAAGAGAAAGATTAAACGTAGACCAAGAAATGGCGAAGAATCCTGTAGTATAGTTCTTACTGCATGATGGAGGGGAAAAAAAAACGGTCCTCAGGCGAATACGGTTTCCTAGCTTGCTGTCCTAAAGAATTTAAAAATACGAGTCCAATTCACTAATGGCAGCACCCAGAGAACCTCAGGTCCATATACCGCAATCCCTTGCCTCTTCTAGGGGGTTCGCCTCACTGTTTCAGCTTTGGTGTGGCCACCCACAAATAGCAGACATCCCGGGGTGAAGTCTGATCGTGATATATTCTTAAGCATGGATAGCCGAGCTCCTTGCCTTCTGCTTCTCTTTCTTCCTTTCCTCTGTCCGCCATTCCATTTAAAAAGAAAAGTTTCCTGTGGAAACATCCATTTCCTGCTTAGATGTCATAGCAACATGATGCCTGCACTAGGCAGTTGGAATCCTTACCAGGCGGGGTCCTACCAGAACTTGGTCGTCCACAATTACTCCTGAAGGGATCTATCTTTGACAACCTCCCGGCCATATAATACAGTGCCGGCCAGTCCAGAAAACCAACCCTCTTGTAGTGTTATGTAGGCTTGCTACACAGTGTCCTGGGTTAAAATCCTGTACCTGGCTATTTTGTGGTGTTTGCAGGTTCTCCAGTGTGTTTGTGTACATAGTTTTTCTCCAGCTTTACCAAAGACCTGCCTGCCAATTAGATTGAGTGGCAATTCAAAATTGGCTTTGTGTGCCATGCAAACCGTCCAAAAGCTGTTTTCTTCCTGGCCCATACTCCTGGCTTAGGCCCCACGAGAGCTTGAATTGTATTAAACAGAATGTTCCATTGTGGTATGTTAGGCCAAAAGTATGTGCCTCCATATTATTAAAAGATGTATAAACTCAAGCATGAATCACCATTGGCAGTAGACTGGGTCGTACTGAAGAGCTCAGTGACTTTAAATGTGGCACTATCATACAATGCCAGCTTTTCCACAAGTCAGCGTGTGAAATTTCTGCTCTACTAGATCTGCAAGTGTCATTTTTGTGAAGTGGAAGAGTCGAGGAGCAACAACCACTCAGCCACAAAGTGGTAGGCCACACAAACTGACGGAGCAGGGCCGCGAAGTGCTGAAGCACATAGTGAGTAAAAATTTCCTTTCCTCTGTGGCATCACTAAAGTTGGAGTTCCAAACTGCCTCTGGAAGCAACATCAGTGCAATAACTGTGTCAGGAACTTCATGAAATGAGTGTCCATGGCTGAGCAACTGCACACAAGCCTAAGGCCACTACTGTCATTGCCAAGCATCAGAGTAGTGTAAGGCACACCAGCATTGGACTCTTAAGCTGTAGAAATATGTTCTCTGGAGTAATGAATCCTACTTCACTATCTAGCAGTATGACGGATGAATCTGTTTTTGGAAGATGTAAGAAGAACGCTACCTTCAGGACTAATAGGTGCATACTGTACTGGAGGAGGGATAGTGGTCTTGGGCTGTTTTTCAGGGTTTGGGTTAGGCCTCTCATTCCAGTGAATGATACTGTTAATGCTAAAGCAGACAAAGACATTTTAGATAATTGTGGGTTTCCAACTTTGTGGCAACAGTGTGTTGAAGGTCCCTTTGTGTTCCAGTATGACTGTGCATCATAAAAACAGAGAGGAACTCGAATGAACTGCACAGGACCCTGATCTTAACCCTACTGAGCCCCTTTGAGATGAACTGGAACACCAATTATGAGACATGCTGGAACTCCCACTTAAATACACTATGAAGGCAGTGAGGTTACACTTACAACTTTGGTCAGGGGGTTGGCTTCACTAATAGCCCCCTATGTCAGGTCCCAGTTTTTCACAAAAAGCATAAAAAAAATTAATAAATAAACAAACAAACAAAATTCTTCTTCTTGTTCTTTTCCCACTTTTATGTGGGGTTGATGTGCTTGATCAATGTTCAATGTCATGCACCTCCTCCCCAGTTAGACCGTTTTCCTTCAGATCATCTTTTACTTTATCTATCCACCACCTCTTTGTCCTCCCTCACTTTTTCATCCCCTCTACTTCCATTCCCGTCACTCTTTTGCCCACATATTCATTGTCTCTCTTCATTACTTGTTCATACCACTTCATCCTACTTTCCTGTACTTTCTTAGAATTCTCTCCTACTTTAGTTGTACCTCTGATGGTCTCATTTCTTATTCTGTCCTTTTTTGTAACTCCACACATCCATCTCAACATTCTCATTTCTGCCCCATCCAACTTCTTCTCCTACACTCTCTTTACTGGCCATGTCTCTGCTCCATACATCACTGCTGCTCTTACCACTGTCTTAAAACCCTCACCTTAATTCTTTGATCACACAACACTCCTGATATCATCTTTCAACAGTCCATCCACACTGCACTTTTCCATCTTGGGCTACCAACTGATCCTAAATATTTAAACTTACTCTTTTCAATTGCTCTCCTTGCACGCTGACTTCCAAATCCTGCTCATCATTAAACCTTACATATTCCGTCTTTTTCTTCCTATTTATCTTCTACTCTCAATCTTCCAAAGCCATTCTCCATTCTTATAACTTCCTCTCCACTTCCTCTTTTCTGGTGCTACACAAAACAATGTCATCCATGACTTAACATATCCATCACCAAATCAAATAGGTAAGGACTTAAAGAAGACCCCTGGTGCAGACCTCCCCTAACTGCGATCTTGTCTGTTACCCTAAGTACCGACCCGAGTCCTCACTCCCTCATACATATCCTGGACAATCCTCGCATAGACCTTTGGTATTCTCAAATACTTTGTCTCCTTTTAAAACTAGTTACCCAATCACAAAAGCCATTACTGTGGTCCTAAAGTGCTACTAAGGACTGACTTCAGTCTTGCAGGTCAGGTACGCAGAAAATCTTACATCACTGGTAGCCCTGAACATGTACAGCTTTAAGTGGTGAAGCGTACCAAAAAAAATCACAATGAACTTTTAAATTATGTAGATCAGTTAGAAGGTCTTCTCGTCCAACCTCAGTAGTTGACCCAACAAATGTTCTTGTGGCTGAATAGGCACAAATTCTCTCGGACACACTCCAAATTGTTTGCCCATTGTTTTTGGTATGGAATGTCCAACAAGCTCATATGAGTGTGATGGTCAGGTTTCCACAAACATGGGGCCTTATAGTTTATATAACAAGAGTTCTTGTCACGTTGATCATCACACAGCCGTTTACATCAACCGTTTAGAATATTTGAACAATTTTGATGAGACCAGGGGCCTCATGCATAACGCCATGCGTAGAATTCACACTATAACATGACGTAAGCACAAAAGCCGAAATGTGCTTACGCACAGAAAAATCCAGATGCAGGAATCTGTGCGTACTCCAAATTCCGCGTTCTTCCGCTCCATAAATCCCGGTCAGCGTGAAAAGTAATGCATGTGCACGCGCCTTCTGTCCCACCCCATCTCCTGCCAGAATTACGCCTCTTTGAATATGCAAATCAATATAAATAGCCCTTAAGCTCAGCGTTCTGTGAAAAGGCAACGGCAAAACCATGGGGGAAAATATAAGAATTTCAGTGAAAACCAAGTGGAGGCAAAGGAAAAACGTACTATTTGTTGATGTAAACAGTGGTATAATCAACAAATGGAAGTTGATCGAGTAACCTAGCATGTTGGAGAAACTTCAAAGCTCAAGTTCACAAAGTCACACAGTGCCAAAATAAAAAAGAAGTCACATATCAAAGTCGCCGTGAAAAGGTGAGTTGTAGCCCACCGTCTGAGCTTATGAGGGTACAGACAAAAAAAAATAGATTACAGCTATTACAGCTCTCTGAATAATTAAAATACTGAGATGTATATGTGATATCATTTTCACGATGATTGGAATGAAAGCATGTTATTAAACATGGGAACACGATGGCGCAGTGATTGGTCATGTCTCACACAAGATGCTGCTGCGACCTTCGATAAAGTAATTTATTGTAGCAGTACTGTCTCTTTCAAATGTACTAACCTCCAATTCCTGTCCTTACTTTTCTTTCCCCAAATACCTAATCGCCACACAATCAGCTCTGTAATAGACGTTAAGCCATCTGTAAGCTTACAACGATAATTCTTCAAAACTTTTAAGGAGCATTGAAATATCTTCATAGTACATGTTTAATTATTCTATCCATGTATCCTTCCAGTGTCTCGCCAGCCTCAGCAAATATACAGCGTGAGGCAGGAACAAAAAGTGAACTTGCTAGTGCTGCGGCACCGTGTCCTCACATGTTTAATTATTAACAATACAGATTTATTTAAATGAAGTTTTATCTGTATAATATAATCAACATATTTTGCTGCATTTCATCTTAAAAACGATATCGTCATCATATGTAAATATGCGCTTTATAAAGTGGCGCAGCTTGTGTAATATTATAACTGTAGTGCAAGTTTACAGTGGGGTAATTGAACTTATAAGTACAAACAGTTCTACAAGGAGCACTTGATTGAGTGCGTTTATAGTTCTTGGGATGAAACTGTTTCTGAACCGCGAGGTCCGTACAGGAAAGGCTTTGAAACGTTTTGCCGTGGCTGAGACAGCGTGTGTCTGATGATGCTGTATACCGATAATTCTCTTTCCGATCAGCTGCTGCTGTAATTCACACTCAGATACAGTGATATAAATACACCGAGTGGTGCAGTGAGAGTAATATGGAAAAAGATGATCCGCTGTGGTAACCCTTAAAGGGAGCAGCTGAAAGAAGAAAAAGAAGAAGAAGATGGTGCAGTGAGAGTAACAACGCTAAAGTAATTATGGTATTTGGAATACTATGGCTCTTTCCTGGGCCATTATATTGTTACAGGTAATCTACAATCACATGCATTACACTAATAAACAATATGCGGTTAGTTTCAGTGTATTTATAAAGCCGCGTCAGAAATGTGGTTCTAAGAAATAAAGGGAAACCACACAGGAACAGTAGCAGTGCTTTGACGCTGGGTGCTGCCAGTTTGCAAAACTGAGCAGAGAACTTGCGTACGACAGGATATGAGATACCGTGGAAAAGTGCGTGGCTTTATGCCAAGTGTAGGTTTTATACATCGCGATTTGAACGTGGAAACTTTCTTACGCAACATTTCTGTGTGTACGCACCGTTTATGCATGAGGCCCCAGACCACTAAACACAGTAAAGCACATCAATCTTATTTACCTGAACATTTCCTAAATGACAGCAATTTGAGTTTTTTTTTTTTTTGAAGTCCTTAATGTTCTGCTTTATACCAGGACTGAATGCCACATTTTCATTTTCTTCTAATTACAGAATAGATATGAAACCTTTTGGAGTGAAAGTTTGCTGCCTTGAACCTGGATTTTTCAAAACAACCATAACAGACAGTGACGTCATAGAAAGGAACCTTCGTAGAATTTGGGAGAGACTACCTGAGAACATTAAAGAAGACTATGGAAGTGATTTTCTAGAAAAAGGTGAATCTTCTTGTTGGATTTTAAACCTGTCATGGTGCAATATGGGATTAAGCCTGAATTGTAAGGTGTGGTTCAGCAGTTTTACAGTGCTGGCTCATAGCTTTGGCATCAGGGTCTCTGAGGAGGTGGCATATCAGTTCCATGTCCTAGACGCAAAGGTTAAGTGGTGACACCAGAGTGGATTTACCGTGCAACAGGCTGGAGTAACATCCAGGATTCATTCCTGCCTTGCACCACACCTAGAGGGGACACCAGGATTGGTGCAGGAGACACTTCCTATGTTGAGAGTGCATATGTATTATAGGAAGTGTCTCCCTCTGCTGGTCATTCAGTGTTACACAGCACAACCCTGTCCTATTCCAAAGCAGAGTGTGGTGTGCCAATGTTGTTGTCTCCATTCTCTGTCTTTACCGTCATTTGACAGTAGATGGCGTCTCAAAGATTCACTGCCTACAGCTCCATATTCTGCTTCTCCATTCTCTTATAGGTGACAATTAGGGTGTATTCACACAAGGCACACTTGTTCCGTACCGTGCCCAAGCGGGATTGCACCCTCTTCCTGCTCCCCTGCACTAACACTGCGCTTAATGTTCTGGGCTCGGGCACGCTTTCGTGATGACCATGCAACTTGTAAAACCAAAACAAGATCCGAACACGGATTACATATTTATTGAGTGTGCAGCTCAGTGTTTTGCTGTTAATCGTGCTGCAAGTACAAAAAGATTTTTACAGAGATGATGTTAAGGGAGGAATTTGCAGCATTTTCTTCCCAACAACAATTCACATTCATGCTTAAGGTGAGAATAAAAACCTGCTTTTAATTCAAATGGTATTGAATGAGATGAGACTTGCACTATCTGACTTGTCACGTCATTGATGTCATGTCTGTTTTCCATGTTTGGGCACATTTAGTAATCAAACTGTTTCAGAATGCTACTGAACCATGCTTGGGCCCACCTCTTCCAAGCGAGCCAGGGCACAGTACAGTTGGCCCGGCACAGAACGATCACACTAGTCAAATGTACTGGACTTTGCAGGGTTACATGCAGACAGACGTGCTTGGGCATGGAACGAATTGCAAATGTGAGTACACCCTTATACAACAGACAGAAGAGGGTGTCCAGAATAATGCCAGAGTATTAAAATTGGGCGGTACTTATTTATTTACCTATTTATTTAAAGAGCATCTGTAAAAAGCCAAATTTTTCTCCAGGTACAAATAAAGTTCTATCTATTGTACACATAAAGTTAAACCAGACCCCCAAGGTACTATTAGCCTGGCAAATCCAGGTTTTGTGTGGCACACCATATTACCCACTTTGAACACCATGCCTCAATTCAAGCTGTGATGGCCCATTTGGCAAATCAGTGTTGGGTGTTGATTTGGCAATCTTGTGATTTTATATAGTGCCTTTCATAGCATACATCATCCTAAGATGTTTTCTATGCACATTACTCTAATTGGGGCGCTGGCGGTTTGAGTAATTCACTCTTGAGCACACAGAGGTGGCTGGATTGAATTGGTAACCTTGTGGTTTACAGTCCAATGTCTTAACCTTTTATGCATGTGCCAATCATAGATCAGATTTATTGTAATATGCATCCTTGTAAATAAGATTCTGTCTAACCTTCTCGGTGCCCTCTGTTTTTTGACAGCTATGAAGTTATCCAGTGAGACGCTGGCAAAACTGCCTGACGCCAACCTGATGAAAGTCGTGAGCTGCATGGAGCATGCCATCGCCGCTGTGCATCCACGAACCCGCTACTCACCAGGCTGGGATGCTAAGTTCTTCTGGCTTCCTCTGTCTTACATGCCCACTGTGATCTCTGACTATGTGATGACCATGAAAGGCTTAAAGCCAGCCAAGGCTGTTGTCTGAAGTTAATGTTACCTGAGTGGAACTTCCTGAATGGGAGGTGTGGTGGTGGACAGCAGGTGTGCCCGGTTATTACCCAAAAGAAGGGAAGAGATTATACATGATGTCCAATGTGTGTATTTGAAATTGTTGTTAAAGCATTAGTTCAATATTTTTCCAAGTCAAATTTACATTACTTCATCACAAATATAGCATATATGTATTTGCCAAGTGATTTTTTTAAGTATTTTCTATCAATGGAAAAAATGCATAGAATGTGCTGGTGCTTTATAATGGAAGCCATGGGGCACTGGACTCGACTGGAAAACCAAAGCCTAAAAACAAACATTAAACCTCAACAGCGATGCATACTGTTTAACATACAGACTCTGCTGTAGTTGGCTGTTAAGAGGGTGAGTGCTTCAATATTTGTACTAAAGCACTTACCGTTTATACTCGCAGATAAGTTCTCCCACGGATAAGTCGGGACTTGATTTTACCGTATAATTTCTGGTATTTTATAATGTCGGTCGTATGTCAAGTCAAATGCTGAAAACTCACGTTATTGGTCCAAGAGATTATGATATGCTAACGCTAACCTGAGAGAGTAACCATGGAGCACACAGACTTTTTTTTCTATGTATTGTGCCTACGTGACCACACAGTAATACCCAAACTATTCCGAAGCGACGTTTGCACAGATTTGTGCTTTTTGCATTTCATACCCTCATACACCTTTATCGTAAGAGCATCCCTTATCTATGATGGAGCGTTCAATCAGAAGAAAATATGAAGCTGGTTTTAAATTAAAAGTCGTTGAAGTGGTGAAAGAAACTGGTAACTGTGCTGCTGCAACAAAATTCGATGCGTCTGAGAAACTGATGCACGATTGGAGGAAGCAAGAAGATGTAAAAAAAAAAAATAAAAATTACTTGTCACATTTTTGAATGGGTGTATAAGTCGGGGTCTGATTTTATGATTGAACTAGGCTGACCCGCCTTTTAAGGCGACCGACTTTTAAGTTGGCCACTTCTTAAGGCAATTCAGTATGTAGATCAATTTGATATTTTATACAAACTCATTAATTTGGTTATATTGCATTTGAGCGGTATTACTTTAATACTCGTAGTTTCTGTTATTTTTGTGATGAAATTTAAACTTTTTTTCTATATTGAGGTCGCCCTTTTGAACCCCCCTGATATTTACTACGCGGTGAGGCATTTGTACTCCATCAACATTAATTATTTCCAGAGACATAATTTTGTCTATTTTTCCAGCGCATCGCGCACAAAAGCAAGGGAACGATGGGAGCACCAGAACTCTGCTCACATCATGTTGCTTCGTACCGCAAGCTGCAAATAGTAAGTCTGTGATAAGCGGAATACCGCTACGCTTCCACTCACGGGACGGAAGGACAATCCCGACCGCTTTTATATAGAAGGATTTTTGGGTTTCAAGACCCGACTTATATGTGAGTACAGTATATACGAGGGGGGACCCAAAAATAACCGGAATTTTGTTGTTGTTAGGTTGGTACTTGTAGTACGTGGTTGGGCGATGTAACTAGGGCTAGGGCGATCTAGTTACACTCCTCACAAGTCAGTCTGCCAAGTGCTATCAGTCTGGAAGATTGTGCTTGTGTTCAGTGAATTTTGTAAAAGTAGTTTTGTGCAAGCGTCGTTTTTTTACGATGGCCGATTATCGTGAGCAACGCACGGCAGTGAAATTTTGTTTTTTTTCTTGAAAAAAGTGTTGCAGAAACTATTGTTATTGAAACTGTATGAAAACCCTGAACCACCCACCCTACTCATCCGGATTTAGCTCCGTGTGATTTCTTTTTGTTCCCTCGGATGAAAAAAGACTTGAAAGGAAGGCGTTTTGCTGACGTCGAAGAGGTAAAACAAGAAACAACCAGAGCATTAATGGGCATTACTTCAGACGAATTTAAAAAATGTTTCGAACAATGGAACAAATGATTAGATAAGTGTATTTCCGCCAATGGAGAGTACTTTGAAGGAGACTGTAGTTTGTGCAGAAAATTAAATTAAACACATTTTAAAAATATTTCCAGTTATTTTTGGGTCCCCCCTCGTATGTACTTGGGATTTTTGTCAATTTATATTGGCTACCGGTTGTTACTTTTCAGGGTAACTTATTGTCAATACATACATTAAGTTAAAACCCTGCATGCAGAAAGGTATAAATCAAGCCCTACAGCCTACTCATAGCCTAATAGTTGTTTAGCACTACTTGAAGACTATGAAAGTGGTCCGATACAAAAGGACAAGCTTGTAGGGACTTCTTTTGGTTTATACCATTGTTTGCTTTTGTACCCAGTTTGAGTGGCACTTGTCATTTTGTTGTTTTAAAATGACAATATATGCTTTCTATTTTATTTTTTTGCCCATGATGATGACTGGCTTTTGAGCCAATTTAAGCTTTTAAGAGCCATTCTTTTAGAACTGTTACAGAGTTGGTCATGTCATTAGGAAGACAGACTGGGCACTAAAACGGTTGGCAACAGGCATCTACCAGAGGTTACTGGCTGACAGGTCAGGAATATATCCAACAGAGTCTAGCAGCGGACCACCAGAGCTCCACTCCATTGATGAGGTGGTCACTTTATTTTGTACGTCAGTGGTAACAACTGGTTACAGTATGATTAAGATTAGGGTTGGGGAGGATTATCTGTCTCAAGTCAAGTAAACCACTTGACAAAAATCTGCAATCCCATTGGCTGTCCAGCGGAACTACTGAATTGCAGAGCTGTGGAGGTCTGCAGCTAGATTCATCTCAATATCTCCACCAAGTTTTAGCTCAATCACACCTGCTGTGCTCGAAGCCATACACCGAGTAATGAGGCACTACATTTACTTTCCTTATGGTGTGGATGTACTGGTCAACTTAAAAACACAATTTGTACCAGTGTCTGTTTTTCCCATATTAATAATACACAATGCAATATGTGCATCTAATAAGAATGAAGCTGCTTTTGTTAACAGTAAGTTGTTACATTACATAAATCTGCAAGTCATCCGTGATGCCAACCAGAGACTGACAAACATCAGGAGGCTGCATAATGAGACGTCTCCAATGACAGATGCATTCACAGATCAAAATCAGGGAGCACAAATGTGCTTTTTCCTTCTCCATTTGCATGCAGACCCGGCCGGTGATGAGCAGTCTGATTCGTCACCTGAGATCAGATCTTTTATTTATTTATTTTTTTCTTATTTCAGGCACTGTATTTCTGGTTGAGCTTACAGCGTTCACGGCTGCAGTAACATGTTGGCATTCAATAGATTTGTGCTTGTTGGTGACACCCGCTCTTAAGCCACCAAAAATAAGGTTCTTTATGTGCCTCTAATCTGGAGACAAGAACTTCTACGGACAGGTCCATAAGTATTTGGACAGTGACAAAATTTTCATAATTTTGCATCTGTATGCCACCATAATGCATTTGAAATAAAGCAGTCATTATGTGACTGAAATGTAGACTTTGAGCTTTAATTTAACAGATTTACCACAAATATCGTTTAGAAATGACAAACATTTTTATACATGGTGCCCCTATTTTCAGGTGCTCAAAAGTATTTGGACAATTGCCTGACAAGCTGTTCCATAGCCATGTTGGAGCAATTCTCTCATCATTTCATTAATTATTATTAAGGTCTGGAATTGTTCCCGAGTGTGGACATTGCATTTGGGAGCTGCCACTGTGAACTCTCAATATAAGATCCAAAGAGCTGTCCATGCAGAAAGAAGAAAAACATCAGAAGGCCTGGAAAATCACGGGGGAGAACTTTGCTGGGCGATTGCAGAATTCTTTCCTTGTTGAAGAAAAAATACCCTTCACAAAATTTGGCCAAACAAAGAATACTCTCTGGGAGGGAGACCTGTCATTTACCTGAATTTCCCTGATGAATAAAAATATCTATCTATCTATCATATAGTGCCTTTCCTATCTAAAGGGTGGTGTACGAAAAACCAAACCGTCTCCAACCAGCTTGCTCAAGCTATTAAACAGGTGGGTGCCGTCGCAATCTCGAAGCCTCGTTGTCGCGACTGGGTCAGCAGCCCCAACTGTGCATTAGTAAGGAAGCTGTGAGCCAGTGGGTACACCGTCTTTCCACAGGATGGAGTGACATGTCACACTTCTCGCGAGTCACTTTCTTGAATTCACAAAGTCTTCACAGAGGAATGAACTGTCAGCAAAGGTTTGTGGCCTATCCACTTGCGAGTTTTACCTGTGGGGCAATCAGAAGGAAAAGGTGTATGTCAATAATCCAAAGACATTAGAGAAACCGAAGGACAATATTCGGAGTGAAATTGGCAAAATTGAAGCGGCTGATCTGTGTTGTGTCTATTACAATATGGTGTGGCGTGCAGAAAAGTGTATTGACACACAAGGAAATAATTTCCAGCACCTCCTCTAACCAGTAAGTACAGATTTTTGTATTGCATATCTTTTGTTGTGTGTACAGGCTAAGAAACGTACATCGACGCTGGAGCTGGAGGTTGTTCGGTTTTTCATGCTCCACCATCTATCTATCTATCTATCTATCTATCTGCCATTGCCAAAGTCTACAATCAAGAGACTTCATGAATGTAACTATAGAGGGTTTACCACAAAGTGCAAACGACTGGTAAAACTCAATTATATGAAGGACAGATTAGACTTTAACAGGAAACATTTTTTAAAAGTCTGTCCAGTTTTGAAACAATTTTCTTTGGACAAAGGAAACTAAGATCAATATGTACTGGAATGTTGGAAAGAGAAGGGTATGGAGGAGAGAAGTAAAAGGCTCAGGATCCAATGGATACCACATCATCTGTGAAACATGGTGGAGGCAGTGTTATGGCATGGGCCTACGTGACTGCCAATGGAAGTCGGTCACTGGTGTTTATTGATGATGTGACTGCTGGCCGAAGAAGCAGGATGAATTCCGTAGTGTACATGGCGCTATGTTGTCTGCTCAGATTCAACCAAATGCTACAAAACTGATAGGACAATGCTTCAGAGTACAAATGGACAATGCACCAAAACATACTGTGACAACAAACCAAGTGCTGTTCAAAGCAAAGAAGTAGAATGTTCTTCAATGGCCAAGTGAATCAACTGACCTCAAGCCAACTGGACACGCATTTCACTTACAAAACTGATAGCAGAAAGTCAAACAACAGCTGCAATAAAGAAATCACCAAAAAATGCAGTAGAAAAACTACTAGGGTTGAAATCTGGCCTTTAGAGATGATCATGGGTTCAAACATCAGGCAGTCTTGGACTGTAAAGGATTTTCAACCAAATATTGAAAATGATCATTATATTTATTATGTCAATTTGTCCAGATACTTTTCAGCCCCTGAAAATAGGGTGATCGTGTATAAAAATGTCCATTATTCCTAAGTGGCTCATATGATATTTTTTGTAAATCCCTTGACTTAAAGCTGTCTGCATTTCAGTCACATAATGATTGCTGTATAATGATTCCATTTATGGAAATTGTGTTACTGTCCAAATAGGTATGGACCTGACTGTACCTTTTACTGGTGGGAGGTGGCTGCTCTACCAGCCAATGAAGTTATGCAGCATTATTAATGCATATGTATGAGGTTGATTAGCATGCTCCATATATGGATGTTTCAGGGCGACAACCTGGCAGGGTACAAGGGGCATTCACGCATGCACATTTAAAAAATGATTCTGATTTATAAAGGTAAATTGCATAGAAATTTGCAGTGGCAGTTTTTATAAATCAGATTTTTTTTTTGGAGTACAAATTATCCTGTTTGTGGAGTAAATATAATTTCACTTTCATGTTCTAATCCATGTAAAGATTTATAAATGAGACCCCCATTGAGAGGTGAAAATTCAGTTAGTGGGCTTATAGCATTTGTGCCCTGTTCCTCATGTTGGCAACAGATGGCGTAGTGTTTATAAGAATCTTTTCTTAAACCACTTTGCTGGAATGGTTTGGTGCTTTGGGTGGCACAGTCGTAGTGCTGCTGCCTCGCATTATGGAGACCAGGGTTCACACCCCGGGACCTCCCTCTGTGGAGTTTGCATGTTCTCCCTGTCTTTCAAACTTTCAAATATGCAGGTTAGGTGGACTGGCAATGCTAAAATGTTGTTCATGCTTTGCACCCTATTCTTGCCAGGGTCGGCTCCAGCCCACCGTGACCCTGCTCATGATTAAAAAGGCTTAATGAATGGCATGGTTGGTGGCTTCATGTCACCATCAATAATATATACCATGTTTGTGAAGAAATAACTTCATTTTGAAAAATAATTAACTTATTTATTCTCAATATTTGTTAAATTAAAAAAAATATTCTGAAGACTAGAGCAGTTGTACAAAATTCTTATATCAAGATCATTCAATAAACAATATTAATAGAGATCAATTTCTGTTTGCATCATTTCTTTTTTGCTATTTTGTAATATTTTCTAAGCAGACTTCACTTACTGCATGTTTCTTCAGTGAATAGTTCTGATCCTGTGCTTGGATGCCATGTTCAGCGAGTGTTCTCCATGTTTTGTGGGCTGTTTATCTTCAGAAGAACCCAAAGAGGACATAGGGGAAGACGTGAAAGCTTTATACAGACAGTTACCAGGCTGGGATTTGAACCCAGGACTGCAAAGAAGTGAGGCAGCAATGCTAATCAGTCCTTTTTCATTTACTGAAGATGCTTAATACAGTTTAGGGTTCTGAGGAGGTGGAGCCTATCTGAGCTGCCCCATCAGAGAAGAGACAGGGTTCTCACCTTCCACCAGTCCCGATCTCACCACCAGGACCAGCTGTTTTCCCTTCATCATCAGTTGCCAGTTATGGTGATGATGGCATATTTTTTTATTAGAATAGTATTGCAATTATTAATAAGTTTATAACATGCTCAGTTATATCGAGTAAGTGTTAAAAGCTATGGCTTTTTCAAGGTAACGTTAAACAAAAGATTTGCATGAGCAAATTGGTCTTAAGAGCAACTGTCTGGACTCTAAACTACTAGCTCATCTCCAAAAGTTCACAAGCTGGGACCTTTGCCTTGCATGGAAGTTAAAGCATTTGACATCTGTTTCTGTAGCAGGAGTGTTTTTTTATAGTTGCATTATTATTGCATTTTTATATATATATATATATATATATATATATATATATATATATTGTCGGAGATGGCTAGGGTGGCGACCCGGCTGGGATGCCTAGGAAGACCGGAGGAGGGCTTACGCCTTCCCCAGACCATATGGGGGTGACCCGCCTGGTTCCTTTGGAGCCCTGGACGAGAGGGGACACCCAGAGTGCTTCTGGGGATGCAGCCGGCACTTCCACCACACGGGGGCGTGTCTGTGGAAGATTGTCAGAACCACCTGGACCACATCCGGGTGCTATAAAAGGGGCCGCCTCCTTTTAGAGAATGGTGAGAGTTGGGAGTGGAGTGGACTGAGCTGGAGAGGAGAGAAGGAGGCGGTCTTAAGAAAGGCGTTGTGTGGCCAGGACTTTGGGGACTTGTGGGGTTTGTGAAGCACTTTGGACACTGTACATAGTATAAATAAACGTGTGGTGAGAAAAATGAACGTGTCTGCTTGTCTGTGTCCGGGCCAGTCTCCACAATATATATATATTGTAGAAGATTAGCCCGGCTACAGAGACACACAGACCAACAATGTCCAGAACACAGAAGTTTATTGTCGTTTGGCACAGCACAATGCACAAACCACAATTAACACTAGAATTACCAGAGCCTACGAGAAAACTCGTAAATCTGGCCCATCTTAAATCCGTTCGCACCTCTCTGTCAGTGTCTTTTGTCCTGTAAATGTGCCGATTAAGACAAGCAGCAAGCAGCCGGCTATTCCATCCCCCCACCATCACAGAAAGTTCACAGAATTCTCCCAGTTAATGCCTTGTTTGATTATCTGGGAGTGAGTAAACTGCTGGAGTTTTAGAGTAGAAATAATAGATCGTTATTTGGAACACATGCATTTCATGTGTGTTCCGTTTCTACAGTAATCTGTGTAAATACATTGTTAAAACAGAACCTTTTTCATATTTTAGTAATAAATGTTACAAAATGTAGGCATAAACCATAGAATGTGTGAAGCATGAAGTCCAAAGATCAAATAAACACTTTCACAAAAGGTTCAAGGACGATACAACAGCTTCTGTGGCGTTAGATTTGCTGACTTGTAATCAAGGAGCCACAGGTTGCTTTCAGTAGTGAGGTGCTCTTATTGTTAATATTATACAGTACACATATACATTTGGTTTGTGTCTGTAACAGACCGTGTACATTTATAGTACTGTACTTAGAGAAAAGCCAAGCAAAATGACATCTTTTATTGGCTAACTAAAAAGATTACAATATGCAAGCTTTCGAGGCAACTCAGGCCCCTTCTTCAGGCAAAATGTAATACAGAAACTGGAGTACCCTATGTTTATATACACACACTAGGACAAGAAACAACATTGGTAAATCTTTAAATGAAAAATTTTAAATTTAAAGAATTAATCGATTCATTCAGGCTAAGATTAATTTAACAAGAGAGAGAAGAACAATGTATGATCAAGATCTTTGGATAAGATATCTGTCCAACAAAGTCCTTTGAAGTTTGTGATGAGTTTTTCAAAACAATGCGGGTCTGTAGTCAGGTTATCTGTGTCAGTCTGACAGATGCAAACAGTCCTCATACCTGGCCATAAAACTCTTGTCTCTATTCAAGCCATGTTGTAATGTATTAAATTTTAGCAGGAGTTTAACTTCTTATTCTTTTCTCTCTTGCTGTGTTTTGAAGTTGCCCATAAGCACTGTGACTTTAAAGTCCCTCTCACAGTGTCCATGGCTGTTGAAGTGGGCCGCTACAGGAACATCTGTGTTGTCATGTTTAATGTGGAACCTGTGTAAATTCATTCTCTGGCGGAGTGTTAGTCCATTGTAGAGTGCAGTGTCACCCTAGTACTACTAGTACTGTACTTGTAAAAGTTACCTTTTTTTCACTTCTGTTCTCTTACTCACGATCACGATACATACTACTGCCCCCCCACCCAGGGATCTGTAGATGTGAGTGGTGTTTTGAGGCAATGGAACAGGACATTCTCTGATCTGGAGGGAAAAAGCTGGCACGCAAACGCTGGTGAATCTGCCTTATTGTATTCTCATCGTCACTCAGTTGTATTGAGTGTTCCGGCTGCACTGAATAATCTCACGCCTTCTGGTGCACGATGTCGATGCAGCACGGAGAAAAAAAAGAAAGAGACAAATACAGGTATATGAGTCATTGGGTATAAAATTAATCAGAAAACATCATCGCACTAATGCAATATTATTTGAAAAAGAACAGTATCAGATCTGGTGTGAATTTACGCTGGCACTGTTACTTAGAGACAGATCAGGAGAGGCTGCGTCGACATCGTGCACCAGAAGGCGTGACCTTATTCAGTGCAGCAGGATCAACGTACATGTACTGTGCAAGGCATGCATGGGGGCCACTGTGAAAAGAAGAGTGTTCATGGCTCATATTGCAGAGGAACTTCATCGTCGCATCTTACTAGAAAAGGCGATGGAAAAAGAAAAGGAGGATGCAACATCGACAAGCTTCTATTCCAAGACAGCCCCTTCCCTAAGAAAGTAAACCGAGTCAGTGTCAGGTGCCCTTTCAATGTAATAGAAACCAAAGCATAGAGAGAAGTGTGCACATTGCAACAGGTACAACTTATACCCAACGTCCCATATATCTTTTTTTCTCCGTGCTGCAAGAACCGTCTTTCCTACATTTATGACGTGTGCACATACATATTCATATGCTATAAAAAATGTGGCTGTAATTTAAGTTGAGCAACCAATCACGTAACCATCAAAAAACTGTCAGGAGTATAGACCAGTGTACGATTTGTAAACTAATCAAAGTTCACTATTATATTTCAGTCATCATTAAAGTTATCTTAACCCTTTCAGCCCTGGATTATCTGTTTTTATGGGAAAAATTATTTTGCGAGATATTCTACCTTTGGAGTGTCTAGGAAGCTCAAAAATGAAAAAACGAAAAAATTATCTCTATTATTATTTAATAGCTGTCAAATACTGCAATATTCTTGAGGAAATAAATTGAAAGTGGTGCACACGTCTGGAAGCGTCCATTTTCACTTCCGTGTTTCGCGGACTGTATGCCAGTCTTTCCAGTCTGCGCCAAAAGTAGGACACCAAGTTCCAATGGCTGCAAACGTACCTGTGCTTTACAAAAATGGCTGCATATTTATGTACTAGTAATAGGATGTCAGGGCCAAAAGGGTTAAATTGTTTCATTCTAATTTTAACTTCCATCTCATAATTCTATTGAATCAAAACAACTCATGCTAAATAGTTCAATGATGTCACTTTTAAATTATAATATACCTACAATACACTTAGGCAGGGGAAAGGCACTAAAAATGAATTCTTATTATTACATTTTCTTTATTTGTATAATTATCTCTCTATTATAATAAAAAAAGTCTAAAAGATGAGACTAATCCTGCTACATGATGTGGCTTTTAGAAAAGACTTTTTGGAAGGAAGTCCAGTGAGACGGAGACTTTTGCCATGAGATTCTTCCAAGTCATGCCCTATTTACAACTATTTTCAAACAAGACCACAGTCATCAGGTGCATTCCGACAATTAATCTGGACAGACATCAATCCATTAAAGGGCTTACTTATGAACACACACACTTACGAAGATCCAGTTTAGAATCACCCATTCATCTAAATATGGCAGCAAGAAACAATGAAGTCAAACGAATGAACGCAAATATTGTTTATCGGTTACACGGCAAATTGATTAAATGCGTATCAATAGACAATGCCGAAGCAGTTGGTTGTGATCGTGTGGAAGATGAAAACATCAACTTACAATATTCCATAGAATATCTACAACCGTTAACAGCATCCGATCTTCCACTGGCCAAATTACTGTTGAAAGAAGGATGTATTGTATTGTTATTGTGTAATTTATGTATGAGTGATGGGTTATGCAATAGGACAAGATTAGTTGTATTCAAAATTGGTCAAACAATTCTAGCATGTAAAATTTTAACAGGTGACAAGAAAGGTAATGTAGTACATCTGTCGCGGATAACATTAGACACCAAAGGAGATCTTGATATGCCATTCGTATTAAAACGTTTACAGTTTCCCATTAGAATAGCCTTTGCTATGACAATTAACAAGTCACAGGGACAAACATTTGAAAAAGTCGGTTTATTAATTAGAGCGAAAGAAACGATATTCACTCACAGGCAGTTATACGTTGCGTTGTCACGGTGTTAGTCCAAACACAGAATCAAAATTCAATGAGATATTGATTTAAAGTTAATTCCACATATTAAGTAAAAGTGAAAATAATGCATATGTAACAATTCCCATGAATATAACAATCTCTTTAAATTCTATATCCAGTTAACCATACTCGGGGGTTGGCGAGCGAAGAGAGCAGGGGGTGGAGCCCCCTAAGTACTCAAATATAAAAGCATCAATACTCAGTTATTTTAGTTGTTGATTTTAATCCAATGTTTAAAGCAAACAAGTCTTGTTGTCCAAGATGTTGTTTAAGGATGTGGTGAGTGAGGACATGAAGGTGATGCGTGTAACAGAGCAAGATGCAGAGAACAGGAAAATATGGAAAAGATGATCCGCTGTGGCAACACCTAACAGGAGCAGCTGAAAGAGGAACAAGAAGAAGAAGAAGAAGTCTTGTTGTCCAGGGGTGAAGGAAATGTTGCTTTTCTGAAGTAGGGTGAGCTACAATTTTGCCAGTATTTCAAAAATAACAGCATAAATTAGTTTCCGTAGCCACAAAATAAAAATTCAGAATTATCATTAAATTTTTGTTTTTCACAGTGTCAAAATATGGGAGGTATATGGAAGAATTTGTAGCGTTGCTGTAAAGGGGGCGTTTCCTTATGCAAATATACTAGCTTTATGCAAATCTTGATTTTTGTACCATTGTGAGTTTACTTCCATGCAATAATTATTCAGAAAATAGTCCTGAAATTTTGAAATTGAGAGCTAAAACACTACTTAAATGTATATACATTTGTCTGTTTAATATTATTTTAACTGTTTATTTCATTATAGCTTTCTTTTTTTAAATATATGCAGTTAATGTAAAGTATTTTTACTGGATTGTTTACAGTGTATCTATAATACCTTGAAAAAGTATTCAGCCTTCTTACATGTAAATTCATGTCACAATGTGGGATTTTGGTCAATTCAATAAACTCTAAATTTCCCCCAGTATATATTATGTATGTTTGGTATATTCTAAGTACGGAGTTTCCAATCAGGATGTTTGGGTACTGATAATCATTGATGTCATGTTACTAAAATTGTCCTTTTCAAGGTTTTCCAGTATCTTTTTATGATTTTTACATTAAGCTCTTCCATATCCAGCTGTGTACTGTAGACAGTAACAGACATTTTAAGCAAGGGTTCCCAAACTTTTGCATGCCATTGCAAGTGAATGATTGAGACTCTTAATGCCCAAGTGGGTCCTTTTGGTTTTTGCATGCCAGGCTCTTTAGCAGAGGCACCTAAGATTGCCATTTACACATTCAATCCTCTTGTCAGTCCTTAAATCACCTGCAGTACTCCTGAGGCCATAGTGAGGCGCTACACTTCTGCAAGTTCAACAGGCATTTCTAAAGCTGCACAAAATTCTGCAGGCCCCTCATATCACAGTCCAAGGTCACTGATAAGCATATGAGACAATGGTTGGTCTTTGCTACGGCAGCCAGTGTGATAAGATGAAGCCAGTGCCTCTGTGCCTGAGGCAATCTGCTGTGCTGATACAGTCATGAGATCCTCCCAGGTTGGGTGTGTGTGTGTGTGTGAGTTGTTTTTTTCCCTATATTTTGCATTTTAACTTGTCTGTCTCCCTGTTTACTTGGGGGTGGGACAAGTGACTCGAAAGGACTGCCTCTGGCCAGTTTTACATCTCACACTTTAGTTTTCTTTGACTCTGACAGTATTCCATTAGTCAGTGTGTGCAACAGTGTGATGTATACCAATTCATTGGACTGAATTCTGCCTTGGCACGCTTTCAATAAAGAGGAGATTTGGACTTTAGCTTGCAGATCTGGTCTGTCTGTTCTAGCCTCCACCTAAAAAGAAACATTTCTGGAAGAACTTGAAAAAGAAATCAGGATCACCAACATGGTAGGTGTGTTAAGCATTTCTTCTGATTTTTTTTTTTTATATTTCCTTGTTTTTCAAGACACCACAGCACTTAAAGCATCAACCTCATATCTCCTAAGATCTGCGTTCAGTGACCAGGCTAGCCACATGTCCGTGTGGCTTTTCTTTAGGCAGTTGTGAAGTGTCGGACGTTATGTGAGTGTCACTCCCTGACCTGGTGTCACATTCAGTGTTTGCTCCTGCAAGCAAGCAATGATACCAGGATGGCTCCTTTTGACACTAAAAGTTAGTTAAATTAGAGGAGGCTTATATTGAAAATTGTAATGAATTTCTTTCTCCTTTTGCTGCTTTTATAATTTTCTGGACTGTGTACTTTAATAAACCACTTGCTTAGTTTCTGTTTCATGCACCGCTGATTGCTTTGCTATTTCCTTGCCTCTGTCATGGTTTATCTGAGTTTTACTATTAATTTTTAACGGGTTTTACCTATTCTTTAACTTATTTTGTTTAAATGTATGGGTGCTGCCATTCTATATTGTTTTCATGTGTATACGGCCATGTTATTTATAGTTGCCAGCCTTGTTGCCATCACATAGCCTGCGTTGTGCTGAATTTGATGTCACAACCCTGCCAACACTATCTAAGATGGTTTCAAACACCAATAAATAAAAAGGCAATTATGAAATAAGTCATTACATGACAAAGTGTTCAAATAGATAGTTAGGTAGATAGATACCTTAAAGTATCGGAGAAGAACTCCACACCAAATTTTGAAATGCAGTACCTACCACTCCCAAAGCGAAGTCGGCCCATGATGTTGGCCACGTTTACTATCCTAAGTGGAAGGAATTTCAAATTTACACAAGCTCTTTAAATAAATAAATTAATACATAAATAGGTAATAAATAAGTAAGTAAGTAAATAAATATACATACTCACTTTGGTTTGAAAATACACCAAAGTTAGTATAAAAAAGACTTTTTTTATGTATTTATATTTTTATTGATTTAAATTAGAAACAGATAACATTCCATACAGTCAAGTCAAATTTAACAAATCAAAGCAAAATTTGATGGCCACCCAAGAGAAATAGAGAGGAGCTATCAACTGAAGCTAGTCAATAACGGGAGCAACAAAAAAAGGGCATCCTTTTCCCCGAAATGGAAGCTTATTCAAAAATGTTATTGATTAGATCCTGCCATATTTTCAAAAAAGGTTTGAACATAATTCAATTTTTTCCAATTTTGAGTCGTGTAGAACATTGGTTACCCACAGATTTGAGAGTGGTGAGGTGGGATTCTTTCAGTTGAGCAAGATAAGTCTACAGTTTTATTGTCCATCTCCACTTTAAGGCTGTGTGGGAGTCCATTAAACACAGCTGTTAATGGGTTAGCAGTGGTTGTGACACCAAGGCTGTCTATAGGCATGCAAAGATGTTTGTCTAAAATTATGTTAATTTGGTGCATACCCAGAACATATGGCCCACTGAGGCTGGAGCTTGATTGCAATGTCCACAGGTTGAATCTTGCCCTGGAAACATTTTGGACAATTTTTAATGAGATAAATTCGTGCAATAAAAGTTTTTTAGTTGAATGACTGAATGCTTTGCAGATACAAAGCTGGAATGTATTATGTGCATGGCTGCCTTCCACTCCTTTTCTGAAATATTGAGTGTCAAATCTTTTCCCCAATGTACTCTGGGGTCTTTGAAAGGAAGAGACATTAAATTTTTTTATAAATTGTAGAGATGCTGTCTGAGTCTTCAAGAGTGATAAGTGATTCTGGAATTGAACAAAGTGGAAGGTGAGGAAAATTGGGCAAGTTCTGTTTAGTAAAGTTTCTAGCTTGAAAGTAGCAGAGGAATTATGTTAATGAGAAGTTGTATTTGAAGTGCAATTGTTTGTAGGTTGCAAAGACATTATCTCTGTACAAGTCTCTAAATGTTTTAATCACGGACATTTTCCAGGCATAGAATAGTGTATATGTATATATGAGAGGTAGTTGTTTTTTTAGTGTAATGATGTTAGTTTGTATTAGCTGGGAACAGAGCAGGGAATATAAAGAAGTACTACAAGGTTTCATCAATTTGTGTCAATGTCCAGTGGCCTCATGTATAACATAGTGGATAGAAATTACACTAAAACATGTTGTACGGTCAAAAACAGAAAAGTGCGTATGCACAAAAAAATCCAGGGGCTTCATGCATAAACGGTGCGTACGCACAGAAATGTTGCGTAAGAACGTTTCCACGTTCAAATCGCGATGTATAAAACCTACACTTGGCGTAAAGCCACGCACATTTCCACAGTACCTCATACCCTGTCGTACGCAAGTTCTCCGCTCGGTTTTGCAGACTGGCGGCACCCAGCGTCAAAGCAGTGCTACTGTTCCTGTGTGGTTATCATTTCTTTTCCCGACGCGGCTTTATAAATACAATGAAATTAACCGTATATTGTTTATTAGTGTAATGCATCTGATTGTAATTAACCTGTAACAAAATAATGCTCCAGGGAATAGCCATAGTATTCCAAATACCATAACTGCTTTAGCGTTGTTACTCTCACTGCACCTTCTTTTTCTTCTTTCAGTTGCTCCCGTTAGGAGTTGCCACAACGGATCATCTTTTTCCATATTACTCTCACTGCACCACTCGGAGCATTTTTATCACTGTATCTGAGTGAGGAATCACAGCAGCAGCTGATCGGAAAGAGAATTATAGGGATACAGCTTTAAGCACACGCTGCCTCAGCCACGGCAAAACGTTTCAAAGCCTTTCCTGTACGGACCTCGCGGTTCAGTTTCATCCCAAGAACTATAAATGCACTCAATCAAGTGCTCCTTGTAGAACTGTTTGTACTTATAAGTTCAATTACCTCACTGTAAATTTGCACTACAGTTATAATATTGCACAACCTGCGGCACTTTATAATGTGCGTATTTACATAAGATGACAATATCATTTTTAAGATGAAATGCAGTAAAATATGTTGGTTATATTATACAGATAAAACTTTTACTTCATTTAAATAATCTGTATTGTTAATAATTAAACATGTGAGGACACAGTGCCGCAGCACTAGCAAGTTCACGTATTGTTCCTGCCTCGTGCTGTATATTTACTGAGGCTGGCACGACACTGGAAGGATAGACAGATAGAATAATTAAACACGTACTACGAAGATATTTCAATGTTTCTTAAAAGTTTTGACGAATCATGGTTGTAAGCTTACAGATCTTAACGTCTATTAAAGAGCTAATTGTGTGGCGACTGGGTATTTGGGGAAAGAAAAGTAAGGACAGGAATAAGGGGTTAGTACATTTGAAAGAGACAGTACTTCTACAATAAAGTATTTCATCGAAGGTCACGCATGGCGCAGCAAGCATCTTGCGTGAGACATGAACAATCACTGGGCCACCGTGTTCCCATGTTAAATAACATGCTTTAACTCCTATCATCATGAAAATGATATCATATATACATCTTAGTATTTTAATTATTCAGAGAGCTGTAATATCACAAATGTAATGGATTATGTGTCCTGTCGGAGGAAGAGAAAGCCCGGAATCACGTAGTGATTCAAGCACATTGAGCACCTAGAAGATCAAATATAAAACAAAGCTTTTAACTTGCTATTTTAGTTACGATGGGATTTGAGAAACTAGTAAATTAAACAATTTTAAGATGAAGTTTATGATGTTCTACTTTAATGACAAAATAAACTACGTGATTGTTTTATCTTGGTAGAGGAATATATTTTGCTCTACTTTCCCCTATTGTATTATTGATATGTAGCCTTAGAATGCCTAATCTCACACACTTAACACTGTTTATAAGGTATTAGTGTACAGTATATAACTTATCCCCACCTTCCCTTCTATATCTATAGCCTCAGGCAATTAGATGTAGTAAAAAGACAAGCAGGAGTTAAGTTACACCTAAAATAATGTATTACTGATAATATTCATAAATAATAACAAAATGCAAAATACATTTGAATATTGGCAACCATACAACCTGATAAAATGGCGATGTGTAATTCAGGAGGCACACAGACTTGTAGTTACTTAATGTCTCTAGTTAAGGTATCATTGGTGCTCAGCTTTTAGCCACATGTCTGTTCAAAATGGCTGAAGCTGTGCTCTTCATTGTGTTGTCTTCAGTTCATGGTGTGATGGTCTTCATCAGTTGTTAACAAGAGAAAGATACTTCTTCATCATCACAAGTTAGCAAGAGAGATGCTTTTTTATCATATGTTGGTTAGAGAGAGAGAATGTGAGGTTAAGCACGTACATTTATAGATGTTCTCTCCAATTCCTAGAACCAATAGGACATCATGGTACTTAAAGGCCTCTGAGACAAGCCAATTCCAAACAGCCATATCTCAGACCAATGGGTGAAATAGAAAATCTTAACACCTGACCTCCCCTAACCATATGTTAAACATCCTGGCTT
>JANRMT010062814.1:22612557-22634650 GCA_026402145.1 Polypterus bichir lapradei | reverse complement strand
CAATGAATGTTTTGTACAATGTCTTTATAAACAATGTCTTTAAATTGATTAAAGAGTCTGATGCATAACTTGTGCATTGATTTGCAGTATTTGCTCTCCCAGTGTTAAAAGTTGTCCGTGACCATTTGTCTGTTACATATCTTCTTTATTCCAAAGATAATCTGAAGAACTTGGAAGCGCTCCTGATGACTTGTATCTGCTCCAGCTGGCTTCCACCATTTCTTTAGCTTTCTGCAGTCTTCATATGTCATCAGATCTGGTTGTTCAAAATGAGACAAGTCCACACCTTCCACTAAACTAGCCCACTGCAATTTACTCTATTGTGTGAATTCCTAAAACTAACCTGGTTTTGTGTCTAACTGCTAATTAGACCCATGTCCCAAACTATCTCTTTAAGCATATGCAGCTGTACAGTTAATATCAAAATTTGAAAGGTAACATGCCACAAGTGCCAGTACAACCACTTCTGCCCAAGTGAGAGCACATGTGCCACTGCATAAACTGTTCCCAAACCAACATTTGTGGTTTAAGACACATGCCCCCAAATCCTGTCATAAAATTAGTCGTAAACGGGGGGGCAAACACAACTACCTCTCACCAAAGTAACACTAAATTACATTGCTTTGCCTAGATTACAAATAAAGACATATAAAACATTTATCAAGTTATATGCAAAATCTTACATCACAACAGTGATTAAAGTGGAAATTTCTAGATTAAAGTTGACATTTTGTGCTTTTCTCCCACTGTGTGCCTTTTTTTTTTAATGCACCCTAAGTAGCTTTCATATGAAACTCAGACGGTGGGCTACGACTCGCCTTTTCACAGCGACTTTGATATCTGACAACTTCTTTTTTATTTCCAGCACTGTGCGACTTTGTGAACTTGAGCCTTCGAGTTTCTCCGACACGCTATGTCACTCGATCAATTTCCTTTTGTTGTTTATCCTACTGTTTAAACCAACAAATAGTACGTTTTTCTTTGTCTCCACTTGGTATTCGCTGAAATTCTATTTTCCCCCTGTGCTTTTTCCATTGTCTTTTCACAGAACGCTGAGCTTAAGAGCTATTTATATTGATTTGCATATTCAAAGAGGAGTAATTCTGGGAGGAGTTGGGGCGGGACAACAGGCGCGTGTACGTGCGTTACTTTTCACGCTGATCAGGATTTATGTAGCGGAAGAACATGGAAGCTGGTGAACGCACAGATTTATGCATCTGGAATTTTCTGTGCATACGCACATTCCCCCTTTTGTGCTTACGCCATGTTATAGTGTGAATTCAACACACGGCGTTATACATGAGGCCCCAGGACCAAATAATATTTATCCTCAAGTCCTTAAAGGGGTTACCAAGTATGTATATAAACCCTTGAAGAATATTTTTAGGAAGTCACTGTGCACTGGGGAAATTTCAAAGGACTTGAAAATGGGAAATATTATCCTGTTATATAAAAAGGGTAACGGACAGAACCAGGCAACTATAGGCCAGTAAGCTTAGCGTGCATTGTAGGTAAATTAATGGAAGGAATTAGTAAGGGTAAGATTGAGCAACACATGGCAAGAACAGGAGTTTTACTGAACAATCATCATGGGTTCAGAAAAGGGAAGTCATGTTTTACTAACATGCTGGAATTCTATGAGGAAGCAACAAAGGAATAAGATCAGAGTCGTGCATATGATATTATTTTTCTTGACTTTCAACAACAACAACAACATTTATTTATATAGCACATTTTCATGCAAACAGTAGCTCAAAGTGCTTTACATAATAAGGAATAGAAAAATAAAAGACACAATAAGAAAACAAAATAAATCAACATTAATTAACATCGAATAAGAGTAAGGTCCAATGGCCAGGGGGGACAGAAAAAACAAAAAAACTCCAGACGGCTGGAGAAAAAATAAAATCTGTAGGGATTCCAGACCATGAGACCGCCCAGTCCCCTCTGGGCATTCTACCTAACATAAATGAAACAGTCCTCTTTGGATTTAGGGTTCTCACGGAAGTGCTTGATGATGATGGTCACGTAGAATTCTGCCTTTTAATCCATCCATCATTGTTGGAGCATCATGAAGCTTTGAGTAGGTGGAGGTGGCGCAGGCCACCACCACAAAGAAACCGGATAAAGAAACAGAAGAGAGAGTAGGGGTCAGTACGGATTTTAGAGCCACCATGAATAGTTATTATGAGGAAATTGAACATATAGAGTATCAGGATTAAGTTAAATTGAAGTTATAGAAAGGCCATGTTAAAGTAATATGTTTTCAGCAGTGTTTTAAAGTGCTCTACTGTATTAGCCTGGCGAATTCCTATTGGCAGGCTATTCCAGATTTTAGGTGCATAGCAGCAGAAGGCCGCCTCACCACTTCTTTTAAATTTTGTTCTTGGAATTCTAAGGAGACCCTCATTTGAGGATCTGAGGTTACGATTTGGAATATAAGGTGTCAGACATTCCGATATATAAGATGGGGCGAGATTATTCAAGGCTTTATAAACCATAAGCAGAATTTTAAAGTCAATCCTGAATGACACAGGTAACCAGTGTAGGGACATTAAAACTGGAGAGATGTGCTCGGATTTTCTTTTCCTAGTTAGGATTCTAGCAGCTGCATTCTGCACTCGTTGCAAACGATTTATGTCTTTCTTGGGTAGTCCTGAGAGGAGTGCGTTACAGTAATCTAGTCGACTGAAAACAAACACGTGAACTAATTTCTCAGCATCTTTCAGTGATATAAGAGATCTAACTTTACTTATGTTTCTTAAGTGAAAAAATGCTGCCCTAGTGATCTGATTAATATGCGATTTAAAATTCAGATTACAGTCAACAATTACCCCTAAGCTTTTTACCTCCGTCTTGACTTTTAATCCTAATGTATCCAGTTTATTTCTAATAGCCTCATTGTATCCATTATTGCTAATCACTAAGATTTCAGTTTTCTCTTTATTTAACTTGAGAAAGTTACTATTCATCCATTCTGAGATACAAGTCAGACATTGTGTTAGTGAATCAAGAGAATTGGAGTCATCAGGTGCTATTGATAAATACAGCTGTGTGTCATCAGCATAGCTGTGGTAGCTCACGTTGTGCCCTGAGATAATCTGACCTAATGGAAGCATGTAGATTGAGAAGAGTAGCGGACCCAGGATAGAGCCTTGTGGAACACCATATTGGATATCATGTGTCTTTGAGCTGTAATTACCACAACTAACAAAGAATTTTCTCCCTGTCAGGTAGGATTCAAACCAATTTAAGACCGTGCCAGAGATGCCCACCCATTGACTAAGGCGATTTCTAAGAATGTTGTGATCAATGGTGTCAAATGCAGCACTCGGATCTAAGAGGATGAGAACAGATAAATGGGTTCTGTCTGCATTCACTCGCAAATCATTTACTACTTTAACGAGTGCAGTTTCTGTGCTGTGATTTGTTCTAAAACCCGACTGAAATTTATCAAGAAGCATTTCATAAGGTGCCACATCAAACTAAAAGAAGTGGCAGTTCAGGGTGTTTTGTGTAGATGGGCGCAAAATTGCACAGAAAGCACAGGGCTATGGTGTGAGGATATTTATCAGATTTGGGTGCTGTCAGGAGTAGTGTTCTACAGGGGTCAGTGCTAGGGTTGCTGTTATTTTTAATATATACATGTAAATGATTTAGATAGGAATACATATAACAAGCTGGTTAAGTTTGCAGATGATTATAAGCAAGGTGGATTGGGAGATAATTACGAATCCATTGAATCATTGCAGACTTCAATAGCATACAGGCAGATTTGTGGCAGATGAAATTTATCATCAGTAAATGTAAAGTATTATGTGTAGGAGGTCTGAAAATTGAAAGTACACCTTATGAACAGGAGTTGGGAGTCATAGTGGACCTGACACTATCAACTGCCAGACCATGCTCAGAAGCCGTTAAGAAGGCAAACAGAATGTTAAGTGACAGAAGAAGGTGAATAAAATGTTATTTTGGAAGAATTAAGTGGATAGAACTGGTGAGCTTTGTTGGGCTGAATGGCCTTTTCTTTTCTAGATTGTTCTATTCTTATATATAAATGTCTACACACGGAAGTGTGTGTGTCTGTCTGTACGACCCAGAAGTGAGAGGTGGAGTCAGGATAAGGGCTCCACCTCCAAGGAAACAAAATTTGATTAGCTGCTAATAACACAAGTGAGGCCAGCACGTCTGCAAAATGAAACCTCAGAAGAAAGACAAAGTCACATAGCCGATAACATCAGCAAAACGGTATCCCTTGTACTTTTTCTCCCGCCGCTAATGCACAAGCGATGGAAGCACATCGTCAAAACGAATCCCCCTAGGAGAGAGATGCCCAGAGTAGTTCCTTTCAATTACCTGACATCTCTACATTTCAATTTTTTTTCTGACGATTTCAATAGTTTCTAAGACCCCGGGCTTTTTACAGCACAGGCTTACACAGCTAATGTTCTAATAATTTGCTTGCTGGAAGTCCTTAGTGTTAGTGTGCCAAAGAGGGAATGTGAATGGCCTGTTTTTGTTATATTGTTCTAATGTTCCATTTTTTCTTTTAAAAGCTTCAGAAAAGTAAGACAAGATATAAGTAAAGCTGGATGTAATCTGTATAGCTATGATAGTTCTCCTTGTGTTTTGATATAATCTGGCCTAATGGGAGCATGTAAAATTAAAACAGCAGTGGGCTCAGAATAGATCCTTGTTGTACGCTGAATACAATTCATTGAATCCTTGAACAATAATCAGTACAACTAAAAAAGAATTCTCTACCTTTAAAATGAGATTTAAACCAATTTAAGGCTCTGCCAGAAAGGCCCACCCATTGAATAAGATGATATATAAGAATATTGTGGTCTGTGATGTCAAATAGTGCACTCAAGTGTAACAGAACAAGAACAGTCGTTTACTACTTTAAACGGTTCAGTTTCTGTACTATGATTGGCTCTGAAACTTACCAAGAATTGAATGCTTATTTGAGTAATCATCTAACTGCTTAAAACTGGTTTTTGTACAATTTTACTTAAAAGAAGGAGGTTATAAAATGGCCTAAAGTTGTCAAAGACAGAGGAGTTGAGATTATTTTTCTGGAGCGGGGGGTTAACAGCTCACACCTTTAGACAGTCCGGGAAGCTCTTCTGGTATTTTTTCTTTAGTTCAGACATTCTATGAGCCTTCCAAGATATTTTATTGCTTGAGGATCTCTTAACAATTTTTCGGGGGCCACTATGTCAGCTGCAGCTCTCACCTTAGTATTCCACTTTTCTACCTTACTGGTTACATTGTTGGCTGTATTAGGGCAAGTGCTAAATTTGAACTGATTAATCAGAGGCTGCTCATGCATCAAAATGATGTTTTTAACAATACTTTTCTCTTTAGTTGTAGTTATCAGTATTTATGCATCAAATAAAATACTGAAATGGTCTTTGATATCAATATTCATGACCTGCCTCACATCATATTTTAATTCTTTTTAAATGACTAAATCCAGCGTGTGTCCTCCCTTATATGTAGGCTGGCTGTCGTGATGGTAAAGATCTAAAAAGTGCAGTAAATTTATAAATTCTCTTGCTTTAGAGTCACACTGAATGTCCATATAATACCGTAGATCCCGGAATACAAGCCGAGAATTTCGTCCTAGATTTTTGGCTTGGAGTACGGAAGTAAATAATGACGAAACCACAGAGCCATCTTTCTGATGAAGAAGTAACTTTGCATGCCGGTACTTTAAATTAAATAAAGAATTTATTCAAAAAAGTGTTTTAGTTGTTGATTTTATGAATAAAATTTATAATAAATTATCGGGAAGTTTAAAATAAAATTTTTTATTTTGATTTACGATCCACATCTTGCGTTACGAAACGGATGCGGTCACGTGTATCCGCTTGCTCGATTGTAAACAAACAACCGAGAGCGTTAGTAGCGTCAGTCGGAGCCCAGATACATGTGTTTGTGGATGTAATTTCGAAACGAAGATGGACATTGTGTGGAAATATCTCCTCCTTCTCCCTTCCTGCAGCCCAAAGATGTCACATTAAATGGTGAGTACAGTATGAAATTGTTTCTAGAATAGAATGCCTTTTACTGTCACTATACGCATCTACAATCTGAGATTAAAAGCAGCTCCTTCAGTGCAGAAAAAAGTTCTGTATAGGGCTTGTATGGTTGTTTTTTAGCCTTAGCATAACGCCGTATGTGCGGCCCCGCTTCTGCTTTCTTTCCCTCCTCCGTCTGTGTCGTCTCCTAGACCCGACAACAAACCACGGAGAGCCCGCTGGTCTCGCTATGTTGTCTGGGATGTTGTGCGTGTGATGAAAAACACTCAAAACAGATGTCTGGCTCTGGACACCGATGTCTAAAAGGTTCTGAATGGTGTAGCGGATGTTCGCCGAACCGATCGTGCACAAACAAGGACAAAAAAAAAAGTACAAAAACAACAAAAAAGTGCACTGAAAAGGAGATCCTTGATCCGCTGCGACCATGAGCGCCGCCATGCTCCTAGCCTAATTGAAGTAGGCTAGGCACTTTTTATAACTTTTTGGTTAGTACATTAGAAAAATTATTGGTGTTTTTTATTATGAAAAGGTTAAGTAAGTGTTGCAGTGGGAGGTTCGGAACGCATTATGGGTTAACCTTTGCGAACGAATTAAGTTCGTAAGTCAAGGGTCCACTGTATTGCGTATTTAAGTTAATCAAATTTATAACAAGTCTCCGGAAATCCACCCGCCGATGTACCGTATTTGCGTATATAGTTTCAACACAAAGGTTCCAATTTACCAAACTTCTCCGCAATCACTTCCTGGTTTCCATCAAAAATGCCGGCAGTCTCAAATTCTCGCCGATAAACATTATAAATATACCCGAAGAGACACTTTTAAGGAAATTTAGAAAATTTTGCTTGGAGAAGGGGGTCGGCTTAAATACCGGTCATCGGCAAATACATGTAATTTAGTAGGTAGAGAAGGGGATCGGCTAATAAACCGGGTCGGCTTGTATTCCGGGATCTACGGTAATTAAAATCACCTACAATTAGGAATCTGTCATAATTGGTTATTGTTATAGATACTAAATCTGAAAATTCCTTGATAAAGGACGCTTTATATTTTGGAGGTCTTTAAATGGTCAATACGAGAGACTGCAACACTCCTTGAATAACTTTCACTTGAAAGATACAAAAGTGCCAAAACTTGAATCTTTACAGTTTAATCTGCTTGAGAAAATACTCAGTAGACTGCTGCCATTCTTACCTTGATTAACGAAATGAACAAAATTATAATATGGAGGTGCTACTTCAATTAACACTACCGCACTTTTGCTGTTGCCCCACATTTCATCTCGGGGATAGCTAGTCTATTTTCCTAACACTGATTCAAATGTCAATGTATAAAGTTCACTTGTTAGCACTTTAATATTTAGTAAAGCCACATTTAAGGTCTGAATCAGACTGTTAGGGCAGCTTGAAATGGCAACTAGTTTATTCATGCTTAACTCTCTGTCTGGACTTTTTGATTAAACTATGATCCGTTAGTATAGTTTTAATATACAGTAATGCACAACTAAAGGTTGAGCCAATGCAGAATTATCTCATCCTATGATAAGTTTATGGTTGACATTACAACAACAGCAAGATTTATTTTTATAGCACGTTTTCATACAAATGATGTAGCTCAAAGTGCTTTACAAGATGAAGAAAGAAAAAATATATAAATAAAATTAGGCAATACTAATTAACATAGAATAAAGTGAGGTCCGATGGCCAGGGAGGGCAGAAAAAACAAAAGAAAACTCCAGAAGTCTGGAGAAAAAAATAAAATCTGCAGGGGTTCCGAGGCCATGAGACCGCCTGGCCCCCTCTAGGCATTCTATCTAACATCAATGATCTCAATCAGTCCTCATGGTTTTCAGGCTTCACGTGGAAGAATTAGATGATGATCAGGTGGTGGCGGTGCAGATCTCCACCACAGAAAACCAGTAAAAGAACAGCAGAGAAAGTAGGGGTTAGTATGGATTTTGAAACCATGAAAAAAATTGATAATTAAATGCACATGCACAATATCAGGGTTACATTAAAATGAAGTTATGAGAAAGCCATGTTAAAATAATCAGTTTTTAGCAGTTTTTTAAAGTGCTCCACTGTATTAGCCTGGTGAATTTCTCTCGGTCTGCTATTCCAGATTTTAGGTGCATAACAGCAGAAGGCCACCTTATCACTTCTTTTAAGTTTAGCTCTTGGAATTCTAAGCAGACACTCATTTGAAGATATAAGATTACGATTTGGGGTGTAAGGTGACAGCCATTCCAAAATATAGGACAGAGTGAGATTATTTAAGGCTTTACAAACCATAAGCAGTATTTTAAAGTGAATTTAAATGACACAGGTAAGCAATATAGTGACTTCAAAACTGGAGAGATGTGCTTGGATTTTTTTTTTCCTAGTTAAGATTCTGGCAACTGCATTCTGCACTCGTTGTAATCGATTGATGTCTTTTTTGTGTAGTCCTGAAAGGAGTGCATTACAGTAATCTAGCCAACTAAAAACAAAAGCGTGAACTAATTTTTCAGGATCTTGCAAAGTTATAAGGGACTTAACTTTTGCTATAAAAATGCCGTCCTAGTGATCTGATTAACATGTGATTTAAAATTCAGGTCAATAGTTACCCCTAAATTCTTTATCTCTGTCTTGACTTTTAATCCTAATGGATCAAATTTGCGAATTACGAATAAAACAATGTAGTCAAGAAAGACAGATTATCTTTGAGATGCTGTTGGGGAGGACCCAAATGCCAAACCTCTTCAGATGCAGACTATCACATCAATAGAAAAGCGGTCTCTCACAGAAGAGATCCTAATTGTCGATGAAAGCCAATGTTTTGCTTGTCATTGAGGGCTCTCATCCAGGTGTTTAGGGCCAGGAGTCATTTCATCTGATCTACACAGCAATGGAAAGTGGACCTGACACGAGAATTCTTGCAGCTGGTATACTCTCTGTTGTAGGCAGATTGAGGGATTCAAAGTCCACCATCGTGGATTGCAATTGTGCTGCTCTTGTGCTTTTCAAGGACTATCGGGACTCTTCTTCCACACCTTTGACCCATGCACCAGAAAGACACAAAATCTTTATTGTTTGGTTACAGTAATTTCAGGTGGTGCCCAATGGAGTCTCCCATAGCAACCACATCACCACTATCTGCAGGCATAATGGAGGAGCACAGAGGTTAGAACCAGTTGTGAGTGGTGATGATAGCTGGAGAAAATGGAGGTGACCTGGGCTTGAGCCCCTGCTTGCATTGTCAATGTTACCAGATTCCGTTGTTACCCTCTTGAGGAGAAACTGGTGAAAGGCTGACTTGTCCCAGGGTATGAGTAGGAGTAGATCTAGCTGATTCGCTCCTGAACGATGTAATGTTTTGATTAGGTGAGCATTTTATCCCCTGAGATCTTTTCATCTATCAAGACGTTGTTGGATCTGCATCTCTAGGGATTTCAGTTCTTCATCAACATGCTGTAGCACATAGTCGGCCATCTTGAAACAACTTGTGCTCCTCAGGACACGGGACTCACACTTTTTCAGACAAGAGCTTTTATATATCAACAACAGCTTCCATAATATGTTAAATGTGTGATAATGCTATATATGGAAATGTTACATCTTGGTTCTATTTTTTAGAAAATGTTTATTCATGGATATTTTGGTCATAAATTGAAATATAAAAAACTAAAAGGGAGAACCAAGAATTGCGATATGGGATCCTTAGAAGAAAAAAGTACTTCTGCTGTCCAATTTTCAATTTTGTTATCCAAGCCAGGGAGCTGGAGCCTCTTCTGACAGCATTGGGCACAAAACTAGGACTGACCCTAGAGGGGATGCCAGGCTATTACAGGACACACTGGCCATGGGGGGGGGCAGTTAAGAGGCACTCTGGGAGAACATGCAAACTGAATCAAACCTGGGTGTTTGGAGATGTACAGTGGCAATACCAACTGTGACACCCTTCTCCCCACTTTCAGGGTGAATAAAAAGAAACATTTCTTGAATGAAATACAGAGAACAAAACCCCAGAGTTTGATTACTATAATCTATACCATATAAAAATATCAGGGAGATGTTAAAATTATTATGCCCATAAAATGTTTTATTTTGCCAGAGTGTTACTCATACTTGGCACATCAGTGCACTGTTGCTGACAGCACACAGCCTGCTCTCAGGACCTCTGTCTGGCAGGGTGGCGAGTAGCATCTTAACAGTGAACTCGCATTTTATTTTATTCTTGCCCCTACTTTCCCTGTTTTCTTTTGGTGCACTTTCAGGCACTCACTCCTTCTATTTTTCAGGGGGCCTCATTCATTCCCTCTTCCCTCTTTCTTTATGTTGTGCCTCTCACAGCCTCTGCAGGGCATACTGTCCATTGGGCACTGGGACACAAAGGACATAGAGTATAGTGATGTGAAAGCTGCATTTAAGGAGAAAGGGCTTCCTTTTTGTAAAGTGCCAAATAGCTGCCATTGACCAGTCAAAAGGGGTTTCAACTGGCCACCAGGACTGACTTGGAAAAAAAACAAAAAAAAAAAAAAAAAAACAAAACAAAGTACAAAAAGCCAGCCAGAGTTCATGCCACTTGTCACAGCTTCAAGCTCTTACCACCTAAAATAGAATAATGAAACATCAGAAGAGCTGGAAAACTAGGACAGAACTTTAGGGGGCCACAGAACAGCCAGAAAGAAATCAATAGGAAGGAAGGGAATGAAAGCTCCATGAGGTCAACTTTTATTTTATATAGTGCCTTTCCATTAGCATTACAATACCACAGTCATCTCCATGCTGTAGCACTGCCACATAAATTTGAAACCTGTCTCTATCTGAGCACATCTGCAGTATAGTGTAAGGCTTTAAGATGGGTGGGTTGGATATATGTAAATAGGGAGGACCTTTGTGAGGTATGGCTCTGTTGTGGTAATTTCTAGGAGGGTGCCATGGAAACAGACATGGATTTCTATCTATTATATAAAAAATCTTGGGTCGATATGTGATCATCTTGGAGTGACACTTTGAAGTCCCGCTAGACTACTTGCATGTCACGCCCTACTTGCAAAAAATTTCTCGGAGACACTTTAATATCCCGCGAGACAAGGAAGTGAGACAAAAGGACAGCTGCTGTACAGGCTTTTAAATGATCGTCGTGCAGCGCAACCTGCAGATCACACAGCACGGCAGCAGCAGCTTCTGTACAGGTTTTAAATGATCGATGCGCAGCGAGACATGCAGAACATGCAGCTTGGTAGCAGCAGCTGCAAGCCAGCAGCTGATTCATCTGTATCTCTTGTCACACACGTGCTCATGGGAAACATCTGAAGGGCCTAAACAATAGTAATTATACGCCAGGCCAGGGGGTGGCGGAGTGTACTGAGTATCTCTCTCGGTTCCTTGCAGACCTTTCCCGGGAAATCCTGCCTGTTGCCGGCCCCAAGGATGACGTCACTTCCGGGCACGAGGACGCCACTCCCAGTTTCTGCACAGATGACGTAATTTCCCTTCCAGACCTTTAAAACTGCCATCTCGCCTCAGTATAGGCCGTTCTATTTTGGACTCTGAACTAAGCTAATTGTGCTGCTCAAAACCAACTTTTGCAGCCGATACAATTATATGGGTGGCTGCCCCAAATCCTTATGATGTCTCCGACTCATTCTTCTTACACTCTTTAGCGCGTGTTCAGCCCCCCCACCACCCCCCGGCCTTCACAACAAGAGCGGCAGAGACATGAATTGGGGAGCGTGAACCACCCTAGTACTATTAAAAAAAAAAGCACAAAAATGCAGGAAAGGAAGAAGAAAAACAGACTGAGCTTTATGGTGGAGGGGTGACTTATCTGAAGCCAGGAAAGAGATTGTTTCTTGTGGAGCACCAAAATCCTATACACTTTGGTAGTGGCCACCTCGAACAAATCCTGATACACTGACGGAAGTGGACTGGCCAGTTGAAAGGATAGAGACCAGAGTGAGCAATTAATAAGCTTTTATTCTGGGATGGCACGTCTGAAGAATTGAAATATTGGGAGATATTTTATCTTACAAAGACACTAAACTGAGTGGACGTTGTGGGGTACTTTGGGTCAATGATTTTTATGTTATTTGTATACTGTATGTTTTGGAAGAGAGGGTGGGCAGTTTTGGAATTGGCACATGTCTGGGTTGTTTGTGTGATCTGCATATAAGTCATTAATTACATTTTTCTCTGCACTGTTTCTCTGGGTCATTTTTGCATAATACAATTTTATTAGTTGATGTAATCTTTCGGCGCCTCTGAGAGAAGTCTGAAGGTAGTTTGGGGTTGACGTGCAATCCGTAATTAACATATCACTATAAACATGGTGAATAATAGCGGTTATGACCACTACAATGCAATAGAGGCAAACTGGCAGGAAACTGGCTGCTGCTGACAAGAACCAATATCACGAAGGTTCCCTTCATCTTGAACCTTCTGACGCCTCTGCAGGCTTCAACCAAGTCATTAGGTTTGGCTTATTTGATTTCTAAAAAGTTGTTTCTACCAATATGAGGAATGGGCAGCTGTGACATCTCCTCACCTATTGGAGATTATGCTCCTTCTTTACTGGCAATGGGGCATCTCACCCTATACTAAAGGCCTGGCAGGATTTTAGTCTCCAGGGGCCTCATGCATAACGGCGTGTGTAGCAGTCACACTAAAACATGGCATATGGACAAAAGCAGAAATGTGCGTACGCACAAAAAAAATCCAGATGCATAAATCTTAGCGTACGCCAACTTCCAGTTCTAACACTCCATAAATCCCGGTCAGCGTGAAAAGTAACACACGTGCCTGCTGTCCCGCCCCGTCTCCTCCCAGAATTACATCTCTTTGAATATGCAAATCAATATAAATAGCCCCTTATGTTTTGTGTTCTGTGAAAAGACAATGGCAAAAGCACGAGGGAAAATAGAAGAATTTCACTGAATACCAAGTGGAGACAAGGGAAAATGTACTATTTGTTGATTTAAACAGTGGTATAAACAGCAAAATGAAGTTGATCGAGTAACATAGAGTGTCAGAGAAACTCGAAAGCTCAAGTTCACAAAGTCGCACAGCGCCCGAAATAAAAAATAAGTTGTCAGATATCAAAGTCGGCATGAAAAGGTGAGTCATAGCCCACTGTCTGAGTGTTATATGGAAGCTTATTAGGATACAGGGAAAAGAAAAACAAAATAGGGACAAAGTTGAAAAAAATGTCCAAATGTCAACTTTAATCTCGATATTTCACTTTAATCACATATCTTATTTTGTCATTAAAGTAGAATGTCATAAACTTCATCTTAAAATCGTTTAATTTACTACTTTCTCAAATCCCATCGTAACTAAAGTAGCACGTTAAATGCTTTGTTTTGTATGTGTTCTTCTATGTGCTCTATGTGTGTGAATCACTACATGCTTCTTAAACGGGCTTTCTCTTCCTTCAGAATACATTACATTCATGATATTACACCTCGCTGAACAATTTAAATACTAAGATTTACACTTGATATCATTTTTATGATGATAGGAATTAAAGCATGTATTAAACATGGGAACACGGTGGCGCAATGATAGTGATGAGCTGGTGCTCCGTCCATAACTTGTTCAAGCCTCCCACAAAATACTTGCTGCGCCGTGCGTGACTTTCGATGAAATAATTTATTGCAGCAGTACTGTCTCTTTCAAACGTAAGCTGAGAAAGCAGATCCTTCAAAACCTTTAAGGAACATTAAAATATCTTAGTAGTACATGTTTAATTATTCTATCCATCTGTCCATCCAGGGTCATGCCAGCCCCAGCAAGAATACAGCGCGAGGCAGGAACAATCCCTGAAAGGGGCGCCAGCTCGTCGCTAACGCTGTTCACTGTGTCCAAACGTTTAATTATTAACAATATAGATTATTTAAATGATGTTAACATTTTATCTGTATAATGTAATAAACATACTTTGTTGCAGTTCATCTTAAAAATTATATCAAGAGCTCCAAGAAGATAGCATTGGGAAATCTAAATTGATTTAGAAGCCAGTTGTCATCATATGTAAATACACTCTTGATAAAGTGGCTTGGGTTGTTCAATATTATAACTGTATTGCAAGTTTACAGTGAGGTAATTGTACTTATAAGTACAAACAGTTCTACCAGGAGCACTTGATGGACTGATTGACTGCGTTTATAGTTCATGGGATGAAACTGTTTCTGAATCGCGAGATCCCTACAGGAAAGGCTCTGAAGCGTTTGTCATATGAAAGAAGTTCAAATAGACTGTGTGCATGGCTGAGGCAGCTTGTGCTTGATGCTGTATCCCAATAATTCTCTTTCCGATCACCTGCTGTAAAGCTGTGATTCCACACTCAGATACAGTGGGATAAATACTCCGAGTGGTACAATGAGAGTAACAACGCTAAAGCAGGAATATTGTGGCCATTCCATGGACCATTATATTGTTACAGGTTAATTACAATCAGATGCCTTAAACTAATAAACGATATGCGGTTAATTTCAGTGTTTTTGATAAAGTCGCGTCAGGGATGTGGATCTTAAAAAGAAAGGGAAACCACACTGGAACAAAAGCACTGCTTTGACGCTGGGTGCTGCCAGTTTGTAAAACCGAGCGGAGAACTTGCGTACACCAGGGATTGAGTTGGCATGAAAATGTGCATGGCTTTACGCCAAGTTTAGTTTTTATACATTGCGATGTGAGTGTGGAAATGGGCATACGCAACCGTTTATACATATGACCCCTGGACTCTGGTGGTGGGTTTTTAGTGGGATTGGCTTTTTCTGTCCTGCTGACCTGCCAGGTTGTATTGCCCTACAATTTTGATGGTAATACTCTGTGATCAGACAAACCTGGCATATGGTAGTATTGATGCTGCTCCAGTACTAGCGAATTGGCAAGGGTGTGTTTTGTCATAGATGGTGTGAGGTGCCCTTTCCCTCTAAAATGGAATCTTCTTTCTGTGCATCAATATTGTTTTGTGGAAGCTCCAACACTATGCCACTTTCCAGCTACTGCACATGACTATTGCTCTGCCCTGTTCCCCTGTAACTCAGCCTGAAGTATCACCACCCACAACTCTCACCTGTTAGCATGCCTCCTGTGTCTGATGGCTTAACATAAGTTGACCGACCTGCAAAAGCTAATTGTTCATGTTATAAAATTCAATTTCTTTCCTTTTACATTATGTAGAACCATGGTGGTCAAAATATTTTGATGTTTTTTTCTGTATGGTCTCTGGAAATGTGTTCCTTATTTTCTAATTCCAAACAGCCTTGCTGTCTATTTTTCCATTCACATTGGATGTCTACCATACCATATCTGTTACAACTGTTTTATCAATTGCATAACATTTCATGAAACCTGTAATACACTCAGTTATTCAAATACAACAGAATATCATTACTCATTCTTTTATACAAATTACATGTTTCAGAGTGTGTATGCAAATGATATTTTAAAGTATCTTTATCTGCTTTAATTGTCATTTGCTTAAGTCTTGTTGTCCAAAATGGATTATGATTAATTCCCAGTGAATTCATCTTATCATCAAATCTTTGATTGTAAGCAAAAATTGTGTAAGCCATCACTTTCACAAGAATTCAACAAACTTCCGTAATAAGTGAAGAATACGGCCGTGGACAAATTTGTTGATACCATTACAGCTCATTGAAAAAATACTGTACACCTCCTGAAAAGTGAAATTAAAAGCCATTGTCCCCTGTATACCCATATGCCTTTGAAATGTCATTGAGTAAAGCAAAGCAAGTGTAACAAGAGATTAAATAATGCTTATTCTACAAAGATATCCAAAAATGGCTTGGACACATTTGTTGTCACCCCTAGAAAAGATCCTAGTTAAATGAATTTGAGAGAGCTGTTTTGTTGAATACATATTACACGTCTCCAATCGTGTAGTCATTCAGCCTGTTTAAATGGGGTAAACTCATCACTCCTCTGTTTGGTATCATTGCATGTCCTACACTCAACATGGACCAGAGAACTCAAAGGAAAGAGTCATCTGAGGAGATCAGAAAGAAAATGATAGACAAGCATGTTAAAGGCAAAGGCTAGAAGACCATCTTCAAGCAGCTTGATGTGCCTGTGACAACAGTTGCAAATATCATTAACAAGTTTAAAGTCCATGGGACTGTAGCCAATCTCCCTAGACACAGCTTTAAGAGGAAAATTGACCCCAGAATGGTCAGGAGGACAGTGAGAATGGTAGACAAAAAGCCAGGGACAACTTCCAAAGAGATACAAGCTCAACTCCAAGGTCAGGGTCCATCAGTGTCTGATCGTGCCACTCCTTGCTTTTTGAGTAATAGTGGGCTCAATGGAAACACACTTGGGTGGACTGTACTACTGAAATGAAAGCATCAAAAAGCCAGAGTGGAATTTGCTACAAATGCATATTGACAAGCCACCATGCTCCTGGTAGAAAGATAAGACAAAACTGGAGCTTTTTGGCCAGTCACATCAGTTCTATGTCCACAGATGAAAAAAGAATTGAGTAATTTCTTAACATGGCGAAAATTTTATGCAGGCGTATTTCTTTTGGTATATAGGAGCCCCAGTAGCAGTTATCTTCTAACACACTTCTGCCTCAGTCGGACTAGGACTGTCAAGTCAGATGCTTTTCTTTCTTTATTAATTTTATTTCCTTTTAGTCTTTCTACATTTAGGAGTCATAGTGGACTTGACACTATCAACTGCCAGACAGTGTTCAGAAGCCATTAAGAAAGCTAACAGAATGTCAGGTTATATAGCGCCTTGATGTGTGGAGTACGAGTCCAGGAGGTTCTGCTCAAGCTTTATAACACACTGGTGAGGCCTCATCTGGAGTCCTGTGTGAAGTTTTGGTCTCCAGGCTACAAAAAGGATATAGCGGCACTAGAAAAGGTCCAGAAAAGAGCAGCTAGGCTGATTCAGGGCTATCAGGGGATGAGTTATGAGGGAAGATTAAAAGAGCTGAGCCTTTACAGTTTAAGCAAAAGAAGATTAAGAGGAGACCTGACCGAAGTGTTTAAAAGTATGAAGGGAATTAGTGCAGTGGATCGAGACAGTGACTTTAAAATGAGTTCAACAAGAACACGGGACATAGTTGGAAACTTGTGAAGATATCTTTACATAGGAAGCCAAAAACATTTGGAATAAGTGATCAAGGAGTGTGGTGGACAGGAATTTTGAAAACTCGATTTGATGTTATTTTGGAAGAATTAAGTTTAAGTGGAGAGGACTGGTGAGCTTTATTGTAAATGGCCTGTGCTACGCAAAATTCTTCTGATGTTCTAATCACAAGGTGTAAAGTAGAAGTCAAGGATGGTCAATTATGTAATACACTATAGTGAGGCTGCACCTGGAGTACTGTGTACAGTTTGAGACCCTGTCCACACATAGCCAGGTATTTTTTAAAACAAAGCTTTTTCTATGCATTTTGGCCCTTCATCCACAAGCAAACTGCATTTTAGGTCCCCAAAAATGGACCTTTTGAAAACCTCCTTCCAGGGTGGAGATGTTTAGAAACTCTGTCTACCCTGTTCACATATAGACAGGGAAAAGTTGAGTTTTTGGCTTGTAACGTTAGAGTTTGCTGGTTTACATGAGGCAATTTTGTGCAATTGCGGTCGTAGCTAAAGCAGTACTGGTGTTACAGTAACAGGACTTTTTACATATTTACATAAAAATGTACAAATACTTTATCACGATATTGAGCAACAGCACTGTCAGAATACACTACGGAGGTCACTGCTACATCAAACACTCCAATGACACACACCTCTAGGTGGTGGGACAACTTTGAGAATGAAGTGGTTGTTGCTGAAGAGATTTTTCATGTGTCAAGGACATCACTTTGGAGGAAAGACCACTGTAACGAGATTGCCTGTCAGTGTTGTCAAAAAAGTTGCCAACACACTCCATCATTTAGCAAACAAGGGGAGGTTACGCAAGATGGCAAACACCTTTGTGCTGTCAAGACAGGCGGTTTTGAAAATAGTAAGGCAAGTGTGTGGAGCAAAAACAGTCCACTTGGACCCTGTTTATATACAAAGAGGCACAGGAAAATGGGACATTTTCAATTGACGTTCAATGCACGAATAAACACATTACAAAATACATTTAATGATGAAATGTATTGTACAGGATATGCAATTAAGGTAATCAATATTCATTTTATGTTTAGAAGAAAACATCCTGAAGGTGTTGTTCATTTTGTCCGTTCACATTCTGACAGCCTGCATTGGTCGACATCACCCGTCAAGAGGAATGCCAGCGATTTCCTCTTCAGTCCTCCTTTTTAGTTCACCAATGGTTACAGGACGTGTGCAGTACACTTGGCTTTTAAGATGTCCCCACAGAATAAAAATCACAAAAGTTGATATCTGGGGATCTCGGAGGCCATGGAATGTCACTGTTGCGTGAAATGACATGCCTTCCAAACAATCGCCGAATAGCTGCCATTGACTGTCGGGCAGTACGTGAAGTGGCTCCACCTGGTGACTTCTTTTTTAATGCTGAACCCGTTTCTTTAAAATTACGCACCCATGTTGTAATCGCATAAGCAGATGGGACACGATCGTGACGTCGTAACTGGTAATTCCCTTTGCGCAGCAGTCCCACTATCACCATTCTTATAAAAGGCTCTTACAACGAACGCTCGCTGTGCACCTCTCCACTGCTCCATTATAATTAATGGCGAGGAGTTCTAAACGAGGTCGCTTTGATTCCAAACAACTGCCAGGGTCACCAACACCTAGTTCCAGAATGTCCCGTTTCCCTGTGCCACCCTGTACATTTACCTGTCACTGAGTCCAAAGCAGAGGAACTTCTAGCAGGGCTTCACCAGGACTCATATACAAATAAAGCAGCCACCCACAAATTTAATGGATTATTTGAACCGAAAGCAGATGTTTTCTCTTAACATACAAGCCCGCTGTGATTCCAAGTGTTTATTTATCGACGTTGTAGTGAAATAGCCAGGTATTGTCCGTGACGCCCGTATTTTCACAAATTCCACACTGAAAAGACATTTGAATTAAAAGGGTGATTGACATAACCTGAACGACATTCCCTTTGTTATCCACCTGATTTTTGCTTTTCATGTAAATTGAGAGTTTTAAAAGAATTGTGCATGTGTGAATGGGATTATTTTTAAAATGAAGGAGGAAAATTCCATAGTCCAAAAAAAGAAGTCTTAGCAGCATTAGAGAAAGTCCAGAGAAGAACAACTACGCTGATTCCAGGACTGCATCAAATTCCTGTTTTTTCTTTTTTTGTTCATTTTTGATTCTTTTGTCTATGTCAGGGGTTTCCAACCTTTTTTCCCCTGAGAGCTACTTTTACAGAATGAAAATGGCCGAGAGCTACTCATGTTTTCTAACGTTTATTCTCATCACTTATTTCAACCGAAACAAACTGAATATGCTTGTTTAGCCTGAACATTTACAAAATGTTGGTGTCCACAACGCACATTTTGCATTAAAACATCACAAAAAATATTTACTTCACCTACAAGTGCATTTTGTATGTCTGTATGCATTTTCTAGTGTATCTCACACTATTGAATTAAAACATGAATGCTTTCAAAACAAATCAATGCAATTACAAATACACAGATATTCCTTATTACTTTGTCATTTTGTTCCATGTCACTGTGTCACTTTATTCACAGGTCCAGTTTCATGTGTGATGTGTTTTTTAGTTCGTCAGATGACTGGCACTGCATGGAGTCAACAAGAGAGGCAAGTGTCTGGTGGAGTGGAGCCACTGAGGTTCACTCTTATGGAGTCATTTAAATGTTCGTCTGTCAGTCGTGTTCTGAACTTTGATTTCATGGCATTCATGTCAGACTCACAGAGGTATGGAGTCCCAAACAAAGCAGACATTTTCAGAGCTGCTTGGTGAAAATTCTTATAGTTATCTGGCTCTACTAAGCCCCAGAAATGCTGAGAATGCTGATGAGACATTCACTGCACATTATTTTGAAGGTTTACTAATATATAATATATAAAATCCAATGTATGTCTGTATGTCCGTCTGCTTTTCCTGAGAGAACTACTTAACAGATTTAGATCAGGTTTTTTTCTATAATTTGCTTGAACATTCCAGTTGATTTTTGCGACTACTCTCATTTCGCTATGTATCATAAGTTCGCTTGCAATACTGATTTGTTTGTGCAAATCTGAGAAGCACACAACAGGCTTAGGGGTTGGGGCCTTCCTCACTCACTCGCCAGCTTCGGGGTGTGTACCGTAACTCTGCTTGGCTAGCGAACGAGAGAACAATTGAAATTAACTTTGTTTGATATTTAAAATAAAGTGCGACTTAGGTCTTGATGAGTTTGGGCCCGGATATTCTCTTAAGTGTATGCCACATTGAAAAGATAGATTGCAATTCAGATTGTGGATCGTGATATGATTTTTTTGTAAAGATCGCCCACCCCTAATTTGACTAATCAAGTTTTTAAATTTATGTACGATTCATTAATCCTTTGGTGAGCTACTTGGAAAGGGGTTGCGAGCTACCGGTAGCTTGTGAGCGACGTGTTGGAGACCCCTGATCTATGTTAATATTGATACTTTTGTAAATTATTTATATTATTATTATTATTATTATTAGTCTTGTTTACAGTTTTATTTCTATATATCTATGCCTGTGTTATCATGTTATTTGAGTTTTCTGGGCCACCTATCCATCTCCATCAAGGGACTGCCCTCGGTCCTATATTAGCTGAGGAAACATGCGGTCCCCTGCGGTTCGTTGAATTTGCGTTTTTGAGGTTCTCTTGCGAATATTTCTATGCCTTTTTTGGAATTGCTGGATATTTTGACCTCCATGCTCTGTTTTTGACTTCACCTTCTGGATTTGTGTTTTTGGGACTTTGGATTGCCTTTGTCATTTTAGACCACCAAACCAAAGGTTGATGGATCCTTTTACTTTTTAGGCATTTTGCATCAATTTTTGGAAATTTAGTGCTGAGGAACTCCTAGTTCATGACGCAGGGTGTGAGTTATAATGAAAGTTTAAAAGAACTAAACCTTTTCAATTTAAGTAAGCTGAGGTTAATAGGTGATGTGGTTGAAGTATTTAAATTTATGAAAGGAATTAGTACAGTGGATTCTATCTGTTACTTTAAAATAAATTCTGCAATGAGAAAATGGGGGCAAGGTTGGAAACTTGTTAAGGGCAAATTTTGCACAAATTTCACAGTTTTCTTCATGCAAAGAGCCATAGACACGTGGAACAAATGACCATGCAGTGTGGTAGAGGGTAGGACTTTAGAGTCCTTCAAATCTCACCTTTTTAGAACATTAGAACAATCTGGCCAAGAACAGGCCATTCATCCCAAAAAAGCTCATCAGTCCTGTCAACTTAATTCTTCTAAAAATACATCAAGTCGAGTTTTGAAAGTCCCTCAAGTCCTACTGTCTGCCACACTACTTGGTCTCTTATTCCATGTGTCTGTGGTTCTCTGTGTAAAGATGGTTCTCTTGATGTCATTTGGGACAACTGAGGTGAATAGGATGGACGAGCTCGTTGGAATGAATATCCTGTTCTTGTCTCCATTTTTCTAATGTTCCAATGCATACTGAATATGTTTGGGATTTCAGTATTTGAAAACTGACTGGAAAAATGATTACATAGTATTGGTCTACGTGTGCATGTCACTAAGGAATAATGATTTTGGTAGTTTGCTTTGGATAGAGGTGTTTTTTTTTAATAAAATAGGTTTACCCAACTGTTTAATCAAGGGGCCAAAGCCTATCCTGGCAGCATCAGGTGTAAACCAGGGTCCAACCCTAGATGGGCCTGCAGTGCATTGCAGTCACTTGCTAAATAAAATAAAATAAAAATATCTCATTATGGAAGAGCAAGCAAACATGAATAGAAAAGACTACAAGAGCTTTCTATCTATCTGTTATATAGTGCCTTTCACAGTCGATCTATCTATCTATCTATCTATCTATCTATCTATCTATCTATCTATCTATCTATCTATCTATCTATCTATCTATAATGCCTTTCACAGTCTATCTATCTATCTATCTATCTATCTATCTATCTATCTATCTATCT
>JANRMT010062814.1:22568492-22612547 GCA_026402145.1 Polypterus bichir lapradei | reverse complement strand
TCTATCTATCTATCTATCTATCTATCTATCTATCTATCTATCTATCTATCTATCTATCAGATGAGGAGACCTCAACCATCTGAGGACACACTTTATCGCCCTGGTCAGTGGACTGTTGAAAGGATGAATTGTTTTGTTTTCCCTGTAACTTCACTGGGGTATTTTCTCCAGTTATCTGTCTCTATGTTTTCTTTCATATCCACCGTTTAGGTACAGCATGGCTTAACCATAACACCTTCCCGTCTCTGTTCATTCAGTCTGTATTTAATATATTTTCTTTCATAATGTACCTAAACACCTAAATTACAATGCAAAGGATGCAAGCAGGGAACAATTTCAGCTAGGGTAGCGTAGTTGGTAGGATGCCGGTAGGTAGGTGGTGGGTTTCATCCATGGTTAACCTACCTGTGGCTAGCACAGGAGCTGCTGAGAATGAGCCACAGTCACTGTGCAGTATGCTGCTACCCAATGGACCATTTCTCTTTAGTGCAGAGGTGAAGCATTAACCCAATGCTGTGAATTCACATCCCACCCCTTCTATGTCAGAGTAGACAAATCGAGAGAGAGAGAGAGAGTCATTATGATTAGCTGCCTTTAGTATTATTTTGTACTGTCCCAGGACTGGATTTTGAACAAGTACGCATCTAGTTATGGTTTTGAACTTTCCAAGGAATCTGAAAAAAAAACACTCTTCATTTTAAGGTGAGATGAACAAGTAAAAATATTTACCACCTTACAATGGTGTCATATTTGTTTTATTATGAGCCCCACCAGTTTTGGAGTGAGTTTCTATGACAGATCTCTCTCTGAACCAACCGGAAATGTGCAATGCGTGTCTTCACAGAAAAGACCATCTGTTGTGTATCTGAGTTTTGAATAAAACTAGTGTTGGTATACAAATCTAACTTGTTAAAAAAACTTCTTGGTATTCAAATTACTTTAGACCTTTTTATTTTGCTTTGCATTTTGAACTTAATGATCTTAATGCTTGCATTCCTTAGTAATGATCCTGGTGCAAACTCCTGATCTCCTAATCCATTTCATTAAAAAAATATACTGTCTCATTCTGATTTAGTCCACAAGGGGGCCAGTGATGTTACCTTTGCTCTAACTGTAAAAATTGTATGTAATATGACCTTCTGTCCTGGTCAATCCAAGTTGGGTATAGCAGGTGTCAATAGCCTGTGCCTGAAAGAGCCAGCTTTGCACACATTCATTCATTTATACTTACGTACCTGCTTTGATCAGTGAAGAATCTAACATGCACATCTGTTGAATATGCTAGGTAAACTAGACAAGAGGAAAAAAAAGATCAATAAAGCCACTAGCAGTGATAATCTGTGGTGACTTAGTAAGGAATAAGGGTGACCATCCAGCCTATGTCATCATTAAGCTGAACCTTCTCTGTTCAAATGTTAAGACACCCTTGGGCTTATCTGACCACAGGCTGATCCATCTCATTCTTACTTCTACTGACCACTCTGTGAAGGCCAATGGTGTGCTGCTCCAGTAAAGGCACTTCAAGAGAGGTCAACCAAAATGAATAAGCCTTGTATTAGAAGGCAACCTGTTACTACCAGGATGGTGAGAAAGTGGAGCCTGGGGGCTGAAACGACTCTGAATGACTTCTTCCAACTGACAGACTGGGAAATGATGTGTCAGTCACATGGGGACGATACTGAGGGACTCAGTTACTGCATCATGGACTATGTTGACTTTTGTGTTTACACTATGGTGCCTTCAAAATATATATAAAGAATTACTAGGTCTCCTGAGTGAGAAGAACAGAGCATTCAAATCCAGTGACAAAGCGGCTCTGAAAGATATATGGAGCGCTGAAGAAAAAGCTGAGTGAGGGAAGGCTTTGAGAATGGGAAAGGGGCTATATAAATGCAATGTATTATTATAACGATGATGATGATGATTATTATAAGTCTGAGTGTCTGGGCTTGCGAGTGTCCTGATAAAAATTAAGATTCAGGTCTTTAATGACTTCTTGGACACAGCCATCAGCAGTGTGTCTGTCTGTGGAGAGAGTGTCGACCTTGTCAAGAGGTTTACTTACCTCAGCAGCAACATTCATGTCTCTGGTGACTCTTCCTATGAAGTCAGTAGACGGATTGGGAGAGCATGGGGGATCATGAGGTTGCTGGAAAGGGGGGTGTTGCACTCCTGATATCTCTGCAAAAGGACGAAGGTCCACGTCTTTAGAGTTCTAGAGCTTCCTGTCTTGCGAGACATGGATGCTATCCAGTGACCTGAGATGAAGACTGGACTCCTTAAGTGCTGTGTCTCTTCAGAGAATCCTTGGGTACAACCGGTTTGACTTTGTGTTGCTCACAGAGTCCTGAATGAGGCACATTACCTGCATTGTCAGTTACAGCACTACGACCATGTGACGTGATTCCCCAAGGGTGATCTGTCTCATTGTTGAGGATCCGAGTGGCTGGACCAGGCCACATAACACCACGTTACGGCAGATACAGGGTCATTTCCTAGGTGTGCGACTGGACCGTATGCCTGCCCCAGTGGCTGCCAACCAGGATTCTGAGCTGTTTCATCGTGTGGTGGGTGCTGCAATGTGCTGTACCAGTGCATGCTCCCCAACCTGACCTGACCTGACCTATTACAAAGAAAATTGAAGAGCTAAAATAAAAAAGTCACACAGAATAACATTAAGGATGCTTGGAACAGACAGGAAATCATTACTGGACTCAAACAATCCAGGGCTCAAGTGCGTAATGGGAATGTGGTCAAATTTTTAAACAGACTTTCCCTCCTTCCATCACCATGTTTTCTCAATGACAAGCTCCCATCATCCCCCACACCGCCAACACCATCCCTACTGCAGCAACACCTCTTAGCACTTCCACTGGTATAGACAGTGATGAGCCTACACCTGATGTTCAACATGGGCTGTCTATAACTGATGATCAAGGGAGAAGACAACTGAGGAAGCTACAGATAGTAAAAGGACCAGATGGAGTCAGGTCTGGAATTCTAAAGACCTGGGCTGACCAACTGCATGGTGTCCTCTGTCACCTTTTCAGTCTGTCACTAAGGCTTCAGAAAGTGTCACTGCTGTGGAAAAAATCCTGCATTACTCCTGTTTCAAAGAAGGCATGCGTCTCATCAATTAATGACTGTGGTAATTATGACCTACATCATACAGACCTTTGAGAGACTGGCCTCGGACTATAGGAGTCCTATTGATTTAAAATTATGAAGGGAATTATTCCAGTGGATCAAGACTGTGACTTTAAAATGAGTTCATCAAGAACACGGGGACACAGTTGGAAACTTGTTAAGGGGAAATTTTGCACAAATATTAGGAAGTGTTTCTTTACACAAAGAACCAGAGGGACATTTATAAGTGACCAAGTAGTGTGATAGACTGTAGGACTTCAGGGACTTGAGGTTATTTTGGAATAATTAAGTGGATAGGAATGGCAAGCATTGTTGGGCTGAATGGCCTGTTCTTGTCTACATTGTTCTAATGTTCTAATAATTTGTTGGCTGAAAGTCCTCATTGTTAGTGTGAAAAAGAGGGGATGTGCAGCATTGTTCATAATGGCAGTCAGTTTTGTCTTCATTCTGTTCTCCACTATTATCTTCAGGGAGTCCAGAGTGCATCCCATTTCTCTTGAAGTGATGTTACTGGCTCAGCACATCTTAATGGCCATCACATAATTACTATATAAAAGATGTGAAAGATGTCACTACCCACAGTAACGAGATGCAGACTCCTAAGAAAGAAGAGTCTGCCTTGCCCTTTCTTGTGTTGTTCCTATGTGTTTTGAGAACAGTCCATCTTGTCTTTGATGTGGACCCCCCAAGTACTTTTAGCGGTGCACCACCTCTACATCCACTCCCTAAATAATGACCAGAAATACTGTAGAGGCTCTTAGGTGCAGTGAAAGTCAATAACCAGTTCCATGGTTTTACTGATGTAAAGTTACAGACAATTCATTCTGCACCAAGAAACAAATCTCTCCACCTTACTCTTCTCTTTTGTCCCTTATCTATACACCCCATAAGTGCAGAATCATCTGAAAATTACTGCTGGTGACATGACCTGGTGTTATATTTATAGTTGGAGGTGTACTGAGTGCAGAGAACAGGAGACAGGACTATTCCTTGTGATCCTCCAGTGTTGCTCACATCCATGTCAGAAACACAGTCCTTGAAACTCACAAACTGCAGTCTGCCCGACAGATAGGAGACATTACAGTAATCCCATGTCACTGCAATTTATGAAATATAGGACTGACATATTTGGACAATTGTGCACGTAATGAGTTAACACTATGAGAGAATTCTGACAATTTCTGAAGTGTAAAATTTATCAATTGAGAAGCAACATAATCTGTTTTGATCACAATGACAAATATAACTGATAATTGTTCAAATTCTGCATAATTTCACTTGTCATTTACTAATATGCATTCTGTTGTGCCAAAAAAGCTGCATGTTGTGGAGGAATTCACATGTAGTTTTGACAACATAACTGTGATTTGAGGATTGGGCCAAAGCAATTGCAAAAAGCTGTAAATCATGCATGGCCTCCTTGGATTGTCTGGTATCAAATGAAAGACAGCTGAAGATTACATTTATTAGGACAAGACTAAGGAGTGAGGCCACCATTAAATAGAACTCTGCTAAGCTAGACATATCTGATGGCTTAAAATATAAACAGGGAGGAGGGCCCCTGCTGTTGAACCATAAATACTTCACTATACTCCTCCTCTCTTTATTGCCACTTAGAATGTACATAGGGTTAGGGTGTTAGGGTTAGGCTTAGGGTTAGGGGTAAGGTAGGATATGTTTGCCTCTTCTTTGACTCACAAATTGAAGTCCTTTCTAATGTTTTCTTTTGCAGTCTTGTCCCTTAGACGCACTGTGTATGGTCCTGGCAGCCAGTGCGCTCCTGACTGCACTTGTCTGGTTTGTAAGAGACAGCCTGAGAATCAGCGACATTGGCCGTAAATATGTCTTCATCACAGGATGCGATTCAGGCTTTGGGAATCAGCTAGCAAAACAGTTGGACCGTCAAGGATTCCATGTAATTGCTGCATGTCTGACTGAGAAAGGGGCAGCCGAGTTGAAGACTACTGTCACCCCCAGGCTGAAGACGGTACTTCTGAACGTGGTGGATGGCAAAAACATCGATGAAGCAGTGGAGTTTGTAAAGGCAGAGGTTGGGGAAGAAGGTGAGCTAAAGACTATTGGTGTGAACTCAGTTAGAAGTGGAGGGCACCCCATGGCTGCCCCAATGTACAGTGTCTTTAGAAAGTGTTCAGACCCCTTCACTTTTTTCACAGTTTGTTATGTTGCAACCTTTTGCTAAACTCATTTCAATTTATGTTTTCCTACATCAAGCGATCAAAGCAAAAAACAAGATTTTAGAAATTTTAACAAATTTATTACAAATAAAAAACTGAAATCTCACATTGACGCAAGTATTCATTCCCTCTGCTGTGACATTTAACATTTGGCTCAGGTGAAATCCATTGTATTGTTCCTCTTTGAGATGTTTCTACACCTTGTTTGGAGTCCACTTGTGGTCAATTAAATTGATTGCACAGTTTTTGGAAAGACACACACATACCTGTCCATAGAACGTCCCATAGCTGAGCCTAAAAAACAAGCCAGGAGTTTGAAGGAATGGCCTGCAGAGCTTAGGTATAGAAGTGGGAGAGGACAAAAAAAAAAAAGATCCTGCAGCATTAGTTATTTTGTGTGTATCCTAACTAAGGTACTTCTAAAACTGTACCCTCACCATTTACATTTACATTTATTTGTTTAGCAGATGCTTTTATCCAAAGCGACTTACAAAAGAGGTACACAATCTAGTATCATTAGGGCCTGGGACTGTTTGTTCAGCAAGTGCAATAGGGCGGGTAACTAAAGTTGATTGCCACAAGATGTAATAACTCATCCATTTACAATCATAGATTATAAACAAGAAAGCAATTAAACTTAAACAAATTAACCAAGAATATTTTGCAGAGCAGTTTATTTTTTCTTCATCAGTTTGGCAGATATTCACAGAAAAGATGGGTATTCAATCGCTTCTTAAATATATTGAGGGAGTCAGTAGTACGGTGTGAAGAACCTGAACGCAGCCTCAAGGAGACGTGGCCGCTCCTCCGAAACCCCCTCTTAAACAGTGATTCAGTGGGAAAAAATACATTTTTTTATCTCCTCTTTGCTAGATCAGCTGCAGGTTTGCTCTTTGAACATTTAAAAGCCTGTACTGCAGCTGTCCTTTGGTTCACTGCCTTGTGTATCTTCCCCCAGACATCCCCTGTTTTATTCGTTATGCTTTATTATGCTGTTTACGAATAAAGTTTCTGTTTCTTGAAAACCTTGAATAAATCTGTGCAACTGTGTGACCCAAGCATGAAGGTAGTACCAGAAGTGCTTGCACAGGTTGATCCTCAGGACAATGTGAATTTTCCGCTTCCTCCTTAGTAAAGTGCACAACCCAGTGCCGAAGCACCAATCACCCCTTCAAGTCCTGGCCGCACAACAATGCCTTCTGGTCTCCTTCAGACCGCCTCCACTCCTCTACTCCGAGCTCCGTCCTCTTCCACCCGACTCTTGCTCTCGAATGGAGGGAGGCGGCCCCTTTTATGCACCCCCGGATGGACTCCAGGTGCTTCCCGAGGAGCCTCCGCCAACACACCCCCGTGTGGCGGAAGCAACAGTTGTGTAGCTGGAAGTCCTCCGGGTGTCCCTGCTCCTCTTCCCCCCAACACTTCCTGGTGTGGTGAAAGTGCTGAGGTCCAGGGCTCCCAAGGCATTGGGGCGCCCCCTGGCGGTGACCACGGGCCCCTACAGGGTTGGGCTTCCAAGCCCTCTACCCGTGGCCCCCAACACAACCAGGACGGTCGCCCACTCGTGGTCTGGAGAAAGCACAAGCCTGGGTACCACCCCCAGCCGCATGCAACAGGGGTCAGAATGGGCAAAGCCATGATGGGCAGTTTAGCCAGGACATTGGGGTACACTCTACTCTTTTTGAAAGATGCCCACAGAGAGTCAGGACCTTGGTTTTACATCTCATCCAAAGGATGGCACCACACTTACAGCACATTGTCTCTGTCACTGCACTGCACTTGGGCATTGGGATCCACACAAAGCCTACAGGGTAAGCGCCCCTGATGGCCTCACAAACACCTCTTCCAATAACAACTTTAGCTTTTTCCTAGATGTTCTCCTATCCGAACATACTTAGCTTCAGGAGAATGACCTGTTTTGAAACACAGGTGGTATTCTATGGTATGATCAGTTGTTGAAAAATGGAGGAGATAAAAATTTTAAAAGAGAAAGTCAAAGGTAAAGTCAGACACCATGACAGTCCTGGAGACCTTGGCCGGCTGGTCGCCAACCCCCTCCTGGGTTTTCTATAATGGAGTTTGTACTGGCCATTCAGTCAGCTGAGAGAATCTTTCCACCTGATGTTTCCAATGATTCTTGATCTGAGATGATTTTTCCCTAGGCAGGAGAACAGCTTGGTAGTAGAGCAGTGGCACCAAGTGCCACATGCAGATACCAAGAAGAGAAACACAACAGAGGAGATTAGCAACAGTTTATACATTTTATGTGGCTTATATTTCTACGCATTACTGACAGACAGATGCCGTATGCACAGCATGAGGCAATATGTGGTATTGTTATGGGTCAGCCAGGTTTTCTGTGTATTTTAATTTCAATGTTGTTTTTGGTAACTATTATTTTTCATATTTGTACATATTTTCTTTTATGTTTGTTTATTATTTAGCATTTTTCTACTGTCTCTTTAAATGTTCCATATGTTTTGTGGGTGGAACCCCTGGAGGCGGTGCCACCCTGTGGTCACTACCGCCCTTCGAGTTTACATTGAGTAGAGAGAAAAAACTCAGCAACAGGTCATTCAGTTTGTGTTGGAGTTTATGAATTGTTGTTTCTTGATTTTCGTTGATTTATTTTGCTTCTATCTTTGGATTTTGTTAACAGATTGTGTATTGGCATTAGATCACCTTGGATTGCTTTTTTAGGCCTTTTTTGCCTTTCTGCTTTTGTATTCCTTTTTTTTTATTGATTTCAGTACATACCTTCATTTATAAAGATTCTTTGTGAGACTTGCCTCAACAAGCTGGAGAGTTTATGGTTCCTCTCAACTTTGTGAGACATTTTGATATATTCTGGGACTATCTAGTATTTTGAACTTTTAAAGCAGCTCCCCAATTTCAGCGATGGTGTAGGCCACAGCCTGCAGGTAGTAGTTGGAGGCTGGCTGATTTGGGGTGAGTCTACATCTGGAGAGTGTATTGAAGGTCCTAGGATGTTTTGTGGATTATTGTAGTGGCCTTCACAACCCTTTCCGCAGCATTCTTGCCTGATTACTACAACAGGCATAGCCCTTTGTTAAAATTTGCCCCGATCAGCAGTTTTTTATGTTTACCCCTACATCATCATAGAGAATCACTACTCAGTACATGTGACAATAATGACCCTATACACCTCATGAACAGTGGCCTAAGTTGTCTTATGTTAGCACATGCAACACATGAGCATGCAGAAGATCTTCATGTCAGTAATCATCAACGTGCCACCTATTGTTTTATATCAGTATAAGACCTCCATATCAGCATGCAGTATGCTCTGATGACAATGGTGCCAAGCATGTTCAGCATGGTGTCTGATGTCTTTTTTTAGGTCTATGGGGCCTCGTCAACAATGCTGGGATACTACTAGCACTTCCTCCTACAGACTGGATTCAGATAGAAAGCTTCCGCAAAGTTATTGACGTTAATCTTCTGGGAACCATTGAGGTCACTTTGAAATTCCTTCCACTTGTAAAGAAAGCCAGAGGCCGGATTGTTAACATGTCTAGTATCATGGGCCGATTTGCCTTTGGAGGTGGTGGGTACTGCATATCGAAATTTGGTGTGGAGTCCTTCTCCGATACTCTAAGGTATCTATCTATCTATCTATCTATCTATCTATCTATTATACACGGTGAACCAAAATGAAGTACCACATTTCTCGAGGTAGAGGCAGCTGAGTGGGCTGGGATGGAAGTCCTTTGATAGGTGATCCCATGTAGTTTTCAGTTAGCAACATGCCTTGGTCTGGTGCACACTGTGCTTTTGCTGTTGAAGCGTTCTTCAAAAACATTGAATCCATCATCGATATGCAACGCACCATCCAAATACACTTCAGCATTCCTCCTAACAGTGATGTCCCAAATTGGAACACAATTCTTCGGTGGGTGGTGAAATTTAGACAGACGGGTACAACATTGAACAGAGAATCTCCAGGCCATCCTTGGACTGTACGAACACCTGAAAACATCCAAGATGGAACGGTATCAATTTTTCAGTCTCCTAGACGTTTGGCGCGCAAACCTGCTACTGCCTTAGGCATTTCTGAGGAGGATTTTAATTTAATTTCCATCCATAAAAAGTGATGGTAGTGTAGGAACTCGCTGAGAGAGACTGGGAGAGCCGAGGAGAATTGTGCGCGAACATTCTGCAAACTGCTCATTGAGATGTCATTGTCATGTGCAGCAACAAGGCACATTTCCATTTGAATAGTAAATAAGAAAAACTTTCGCTATTGGGCTAAAGCCAACCCTTGAGAACTTAATCAGAGACCTCTGCACAGTGAGCGTGTTTGGTCTGCCGTTGCAGAATTTGGCATTATAGGCCCTTACTTTTTTGTGGAGGAGGGAGCAATGGTCACCGTCACTTCACAACGTTACATTGAAATGCTAGACAAATTTTTGCAGCACCAATTGGAAGAAATGGATGTGGTGGATGCCTGGTTTCAACAGGATGCCTTCTTGTTCGCCTGATCTCGCTCGGTACGATTTTTTCTTATGGGGCTATCTCAAGTCAAAGATATACACACACAGGCCTCAAAACCTTGAAGCCCTCAAGGATGCTGTTTGCCACGAAATTGCCACTATTCCCCCATGAAATGGCTGAACGAGTCATGCGAGAGTTCAGAAATTGTCTCGAAAAGTGTATTGCTAATGATGGTCAACATCTTGGCTCACCCTGTACAATGCCTTTCCTATCTATCTACAGTGGTGCTTGAAAGTTTGTGAACCCTTTGGAATTTTCTATATTTCTGCATAAATATGACCTAAAACATCATTAGATTTTCACTCAAGTCCTAAAAGTAAATAAAGAGAAACCAGTTAAACAAATGAGACAAAAATATTATACTTGGTCATTTATTTATTAAGGAAAATGATCAAATATTACATATTTGTGAGTGGCAAAAGTATGTGAACCTTTGCTTTCAGTATCTGGTGTGATCCCCCTTTGCAGCAATAACTGCAGCTAAACGTTTCCGGGAACTTTTGATCATTCCTGCACACCGGCTTGAAGGAATTTTAGGCCATTTATACGTACAGAACAGCTTCAACTCTGGGATGTTGGTGGGTTTCCTCACATTAACTGCTTGCTTCAGGTCCTTCCACGACATTTCAATTAGATTAAGGTCAGGACTTTGACTTGGTCATTCCAAAACATTAATTTTATTCTTCTTTAACCATTCTTTGGTAGAATGACTTGTGTGCTTAGGGTCGTTGTCTTGCTGCATGACCCACCTTGTCTTCAGATTCAGTTCATGGACAGATGTCCTGACATTTTCCTTTAGAATTCTCTGATATAATTCAGAATTCATTGTTCCATCAATGAAGGCAAGCCGTCCTGGCCCAGATGCAGCAAAACAGGCCAAAACCATGATACTACCACCACCATGTTTCACAGATGGGATAAGGTTCTTATGCTGGAATGCAGTGTTTTCCTTTATCCAAACAGAACGCTTTTCATTTAAACCAAAAAGTTCTATTTTGGTCTCATCCGTCCACAAAACATTCTTCCAATAGCCTTCTGGTTTGTCCATGTGATCTTTAGCAAACTGCAGAGGAGCAGCAATTTTTTTTTGGAGAGCAGTGGCTTTCTCCTTGCAACTCTGCCATGCACACCATTGTTGTTCAGTGTTCTCCTGATGGTGGACTCATCAACATGAACATTAGCCAATGTGAGAGAGGCCTTCAGTTGCTTAGAAGTTACCCTGGGGTCCTTTGTGACCTAGCCAACTATTACACGCCTTGCTCTTGGAGTGATCTCTGTTGGTCAACCACTCCTGGGGAGGGTAACAATGGTCTTGAATTTCCTCCATGTGTACACAATCTGTCTGACTGTGGATCTGTGGAGTCCAAACTCTTTAGAGATGGTTTTGTAACCTTTTCTAGCCTGATGAGCATCAACAACTCTTTTTCTGAGATCCTCAGAAATCTCCTTTGTTCGTGCCATGATACACTTCCACAAACATGTGCTGTGAAGAGCAGACTTTGATAGATCCCTGCTCTTTAAATAACACAGGGTGCCCACTCACACCTGATTGTCATCCCATTGATTGAAAACACCTGACTCTGATTTCACCTTCAAACGAACTGATCATCCTAGAGGTTCACATACTTTTGCTACTCTCAAATATGTAATATTCGATCATTTTCCTCAATAAATAAATGACCAAGTATAATATTTTTGTCTCATTTGTTTAACTGGTTTCTCTTTATCTACTTTTAGGACTTGAGTGAAAATCTGATGATGTTTTAGGTCATATTTATGCAGAAATATAGAAAATTCTAAAGGGTTCACAAACTTCTATCTACTGTATGTCATGTAAAGTGTTTTCCAATATACATACTTATCTCCCTACATGGCTGATGCCATTCACAGCTTAGTCCAGTCCAGATCCTCATCCCCATCTCCTATTAGTTTAACGAGGTGAGCTGACCACCATTTTACATAGTGCTACTTCTGAATTGGATCTTGTTTTCTCAGGAAGGACATGAAACACTTTGACATCAAAGTCAGTATCATAGAACCTGGCTTCTTCAAGACTCAGATCACAAATTTAGAGCCTATTGAGAAAGAGCTGCGAAGACTTTGGAGTGCCCTGACGCCTGAGATTAAAAGCTCCTACGGGTCGGACTACATTGACAGATGTAAGTGTGGGATTCACTTTGACAGGACAGTTGTGATTAATCCTTCAGTGTGATTATTGGCAGAATTACCCAAATCATTTACCCATATAACAAAATATACTAAGAACGATTGTATGGTACCTCTTACAAAGCAACTGCTGAAATTGGTAAGAATTTTAAAAGGGAGATACTGTATGTATTGTAAAACACATACTGTATGTTGAAAATGAAACAAAGATGAAGGTTTGGAGCATCCTCAGGCAAACCATGTATATTATATAACAAAATAATAAACACAGTTTAACGTGTAGTGAGAGAAACCTCTTCACAGATGTGAGTTTATTCTTAGACTTGAGAGAGATGGTGGAGGTGCCAGTTATGAAGTCAGTGGGGCAGAAGGGGCGGGTCCAGGAGCTCCAGAAGGTTGAAGTCATATCATGTACCAGCAAGTTGTTGGTTTTTGCATCTGTATAAGTATTACAAGACAGTGCTAAACCTTGGCTCAGGGTGGAATTATAAGTTATGAAGCCCTGAAGTTGTCACCTAGGCACAATTGTCTGACACGGCCCATGGTGTCCCAGGAGAGCCTATGGACCTGTCGGATGAGAATCTTGGGGAGAGTATTTATGAGAGAGTCACATACAACTATCTCCACCATATTTTTTGAGTCATTTGACTCAAGTTTTTGTTCCAACCCAATTACTTCATGAGATATCATTAATTTCTGAAGAAGCACTTATTGCTCAAGTGACGTTTTTCTGCTTGTCTCACTTGTTAAGATTTTGAACACTTAATTGCTTATTTTAGTCTTAAACAGCTGTATTCATTGTTTTAACTGCTCCTTATTAGCAATAAGATGCAAATGACAAAGCAACCAGCAGTTCTCCATTTAGCTTGTCTCATTTTCCACCCGTGTGTATTCATCATTCACTACTTGGTTGAATTAAATACTCAGAAGGAAACTGAAGAGAAAGTGAAGAACTGAAAATTACTCATCTGTTTTAGGCTTTAAATCACTTGGATGATACAAAAAAAAATCTATGATTTAAGATGAACTGACATGGTAGAGTTAAAACACTAACAAGCCATGAAATTCAATAATTCTATCACTAAACCTTTGAATACATGTTTAAAGCCTCAGCAGAGGTCATACTTACTGTAACTATCTTTTCCTTTCTCCCATCCCCTCCAGATATAAAAGCCCAGAAAATGTCAATGAACCTGCTGTTAAGTTCGAAGACATCACACGTCACAGACTGCATGCAGCATGCCTTGACAGCCAAGTACCCGCGGACACGCTACGGTGCAGGATGGGATGCAAAGCTCCTCTGGCTTCCTCTTTCATACCTGCCCACAGCCCTAACGGATCCATTGATTAGAATATTACTGCCAGAGCCGGCTGAGCCTGGTGTGACAGCAACACGTCACTAACAGCAGCAGGAGCCCCGCAGATAGCAAAAGAAGCATGCTGAAAAACTACAGGCATCCATAAGAAGATTCCAGAAAAAAAGCTGTGCACTTTTACCTTTAAATTCACGTCACGGCAGAGTTTGAAAATGAATACATTGTACAAGCATACATATATGAGATGGTTTGACTGGAGCGCCGGCCATATCCTACCTTTTTTCCCTTTATTAGTTTATTTTATTTTAATCATTTTTTTTTTTTTTTTTTTTTTTTTTTTTAAGAACTGAGATTTGGGTGTGGAACTTAAAATTCAAACTAATTACTGAGGTGTCCTGCTAATTATGGCTGCTTTTTGATAGTGTGGAGCTGACCCGGACACAGACAGGCGGACATGTTGTTTGTCACCACCACACGTTTATTATATATACAATATTTACAAATATAAAGTCCAGTGCACAAACCCCAACTCAATCCTGGCCACTCAATGCCTTTCTTCAGGCCGCCTCCACTCTCTCTTCTCTTGCCTCGTCCTGCTTCCACCCGACTCCAGCCTTGAATGAAGGGAGACGGCCCCTTTTATCCTCTCCCAGACGAGCTCCAGGTGGTTCCCGGCATTCCCTCGTTGGCCACGCCCCAGCGTGGCGGAAGTGCCGGCTGTTCTCCCGGCAGCTCTCCGGGTGTCCTCTTCATTCTTCCCCCCAGCACTTCCTGGTGTGGCGGAAGTGCTGAGGTAACAGGTCCCCAAGGCATTGGGGCGCCTCCTGGCGGTGACCACGGGCCCCTACAAGGTGGGGCTTCCATGCCCTCAACCTGTGGCCCCCAGAGCAACCAGGAAGGCGGCCCCCACGTGATCCAGGGTGGGCGCAGACCCACATCCGGTCCCTCACGGCGTCCCGGCCGGGTCATTGCCCCTGGCATCCCTGACAATAGTTATAAAGCACTAGCGCTAGCCATAATCCGGTGTTATGTTTTCCCACTTGTTTCCGATGGGAGTGTTAGCTCCGTGGAAATATGTTCTTTTATATTGCGGCGTTTTAATAAACCTTTATTTAAATAATTATAAATTATAACGGCGATATCCCTCTTTTCGGCGATAGGCGGCGACAAAGTCACAGAAAAGACAGAATATACTTAGCTTGTTTAATGCGGCTTACGTTGCTATAGAGGCAGGGAAGACCAGCGAATTTCATCTTTAAACCGAGGGGATTCGGTCGTGTAGACATTGCTTTTTCTGTCACAATGGAGGTGGCTTTGGAGTCTATTGCTTCCACTCCCTCAGGTCCTCAAAGCTTGGCAAGGTTCCAGCTTCTTTTATATTGTGTCCACACGACCAAATCCCCAGTACAATTACCAAACAAGGCAGACAAACTTGTGCTGAGCATCAACCAGGCAGGTCAAATAACACTTAGTCCTTTTAGGGCTGACAACAGCTGTCCTTGTCTGTCTTTATGCTTTGCTTGGCCCAGCAATTCTGAATGCTGACACTCTGTGCTAAATCTGGCTCAGCTCTTCATGGCATGTTACACAGAAAAAGAATGAAAATACATTAAAAAGATCTTATAACAGATACAGTGACACAATTCTTAATATTATAACAAACTTATTATAACACCACTGTGCCTTGTTACGGTTCTTCTCTAAAGCAGCGTTTCGCAACCTTTAAGTGTTCGCGACCTGAGTTTTCAAAACAGTTTTAATTGCGCCCCCCCCCACACGTTTTTTTTGAAAGGAGCCCACTAATACCAATTTGTTCTTTTTTAATTAATGATATATCCATCCATCCATTTTCCAACCCACTGAATCCGAACACAGGGTCACGGGGGTCTGCTGGAGCCAATCCCAGCCAACACAGGGTACAAGGCAGGAACCAATCCTGGGCAGGGTGCCAACCCACCGCAGGACACACACAAACAGCACACACTAGGGCCAATTTAGAATCGCCAATCCACCTAACCTGCATGTCTTCGGACTGTGGGAGGAAACCCACACAGACACGGGGAGAACATGCAAACTCAATGCAGGAAGGACCCGGGAAGCAAACCCGGGTCTCCTAACTGCGAGACGCCCCAATGATATATCATAAATGCATATTTTATTATACCTACTTATCGACATGTATCTAACTCTATATTTATTTTTTTAGTATCAGAATGTAGTTTAACTTAATTTGTTTTGGTTTCAATACATGTATTTTTCTCATTTTCTATTCTTGTTTTCTTTTTTTCACATCTTCACGCCCCCCTTTTTGTTACTTTGCGCCCCCCTAGGGGGGCCCACCCCACAGGTTTAGAACCACTGCTCTAAAGCAATTTTTATGCACTTTTCTGATGTGATCGTGGTCTTCTGGGGGTATTTTTCCAGTGTTTTTGGACCCATCGAATCAATTTCTGCAGTTCGTTTATTACTTAAAAGCTTTATAAAAAAGTTTATAGCTCTTTCAGTGCCGATGCTAGGTTATTTTGTGCCCCAGCCTAAGTTTATTAGTGCGCCATTCGACTGTTCGGTAGCAAACCCGTGCGGCTGAGCTTTTCTCCCCCTTATGATCTGTACCCTAGTCGAAAGCCTAATTCACCTTAATGGTGTTGCCGGCCCTTTATTTTATTTTTTGATGCCATTTTGGTTTTGGATAATGGGCACCACTGTTTTTTGAAATTTGCACAGTTCATTACCAAGATAATATTTCCCACATTTTACCATGATAGAACAAAGATGATAACATCAACACGGCTGTTTAAGGGTTGACCTTTTCCTTCTAATTTTCCAAGTATCAGTGAATTCCTTGTTGATCATTTCTTTTTATTTTCCAGCTTTAAAAGACTTCTTTTTTTCAAACTTTTCACTGGGATTTTGTTTTTGCTCTTTGGTTTTGAGGAAAGACAGGATTGCTTTCTGGTTAATCAACTTTTTACGTCTCTGACTACGTTCTCTCTGTCAGTTTCAAGAATATTTTCATCTACTTTGAGCAACACAGCAAGTTTCCCTCCTCTTGAGTTTTTGAGGTTTAGTGGTCCTTACTTTCAGGTTTTTCTTTACTAGCTTTACTAGCACTGCTCTTTGCAGTAAAGAGACCAGAAGTTTGCATCCCGGGTTCCTGCCTGTGTGGACTTTGCATTTTCTCTCATTGTTTGTGTGAGTTTCCTCCGGGTACTTTGGTTTCCTCCCACAGTCCAAAGACATGCAAATTAAGTGGATTGGTGATGTAATGAATTATTATTATTATTATTATTATTATTATTATTATTATTATTAAATTGGCCCTAGTGTGCGTTTTCCCTGTGATGGACTGGCACCCTGTCCGGGGTTTGTTCCTGCCTTGCGCCCTGTGCTAGCCGGGATAGGCTCCAATACCCCTGTTCAGGGCTAATCAAGTTAGAAAATGACTGACAAAAGGTTTTTCATTCTCATTCATGTTTATTATTTGGAAATTTGGTGGCTTTCGAGTTCAGAATCACTTTTTGAATCCCCAATTACATTTGGAGGCAGAATTTTTTAAAAGTTTTGTATGTAGCTGTGGAGAGCTTAATTAACCTCCTTAACATTAACGCCAAGTGTGATTCAGGATCGGAATTTTGTGCAGTTTCGGTTAAACCCAATTTAAACCTTTGTCAGGCTCATTGTAACGTTTGATACACGCTTTATAGTGTTAAGCTCCATAAACTCTTGGGACAGTAGTCTGCTGCCATCTAGTGGATAAAATAACATTACACTGCAAAAAAAATTCTATGCTTTCTGCCACTTTAAGATAACTCATCAATATTCATATGTGGGAAGGAGTCTCCAAGAAAAAAAAAAACAAAAAAAACAATGGCAAATGAAAGCCATAAAGGCAATTCTAGAACAAATTGAAACTGAACCATTACTCGAGTCAAGTGATAAAGATGATGATGTGAATTGGTCATCAGACATGGACACGGTAAGTGAAAATGATGCGTGACATGGCACTGTGATGTTACATTCAGTTGTTTGAGCGTCGGAAAACTGCTTCCCCCTGCCAAAAACAAAACTGACAAGAAATCTGCGCAGCCTGATTGCGTGGAAAAGATAGAAGACGTAGACATGAAGCCCTTAAAATGTTTTGTGCATGAAACTTAACCATGGTGCAACAGTAGGTGTGTGACAAAAAGACAAAATAATTGCAATCAAGTGCTAGGACAAACAAGACGTGAGACCCTAAGCACTGTTCACAGCGCAGCAACCGTCAATGTCCGAGTCTGGGGAAATGTGGAGGTCACTAAGCCCTGCGTTGTCATAGCCTACTAATAACACAAGGGGGCTTGTCTACCATGAAGATCCGGCACTAACGTTCTACCCACTCATGAGCAAAGAACAGAAAAACATTATGAGAAAAGAAACACACTTCTACTGTCCTGATTGTGACGGCAGGCTATGTTTTGGGGATTGTCTCAAAACATGTCACATGAAGGACGGGTACTAGATTTGCATCAGTACAACCGTGGACACTTGACAGAACTTTCCTACTGTATATAAGTTGACATTTTGGCATTTACATGTTTCTGTTATACGCGATAAAGATTTTGGTACTTTTCTATTATCGCGATGCAAATCGGTGGGGCTGCTGCCCCCACTGTCTTCCACTGCAAGTCACACATTTGCAGCACGCCATGTTGACAGTTAATTCATTGCCACTAATCTTTTCGTGTTTTCTCTTTAATAATGCAGTGTACACCGGAACAATGAAAATTTGGGAATTGCCAACCAGAGAGGAGACATCCGAGTCCTTTGTTCAGGACACAGGTATTCTTCCTATAGAAAGGCAGTGTCCCCGAAACCACCCTATAAAATTATATTTTTCCGATGGGTAAAGTGGAGGTGCTCCAGGAAAACTTGCCGACAAGGGAACCGGCTAGAGAATTCCCCATTACCATTCACAACGGTCGTTCAGTTCATTTATTCGTGGTGTGAGGAGCTAACGTCAGTGAAATGGTATGAAAACCAATTAGACATGGCGAAGGGAACAACAGTTGACTGGAACAACTATATGAGAGAAGTTTGCGAATTGGGCATCAGTCGTCGCGAGAGGACACAAATTGGAGCCAAGGGACTATGTGTCGGAATCGATGAAAGTTTGTTCACGCGGAGGCAAAATACCTCCGACACGCCGGGTGAGGAGGGAGTCCCCACCGATTTGCGTCACGATAATAGAAAAGTACCAAGATTTTAATTGAATAAAATTAGTTCAATATTTTTGGCTCTTTTTCCTAGTTTAAACATAACGCTAAGAAGGCCACTTGTTTATGTATTTTTAGTTTGTTTCGTTCTAATTTTTGCAAATTAGTTTCAAATTAATAATGCAGTTTACTTTTTTTTTTTAAATGGTGTATATCTTTTGTTTATTGATTACTGTTTGTTTTAATACATTCTTTCTTGGAGTTTCTGTTGACTTGATTAATACCAATTTTTATGTCAATACATTTCTTAACAAATTTGATCACTATTTCCTCGTTTGTTATTTGGGTAGATTCAGATGGGGGCTATCAGATTTTGGTCGGCCTTTTCTCTGCTCTAGTCAATTCACTCAATGCATTTTTCGTGTAGCTCTTATTACTGATTGTAGCCTCAAAACTGATAGGAGTTTATCAGTTACAACAGCGGTGTCGAATGCCAGTCCTGGAAGGCCGCAGGGGCTGCATGGTTTCATTCTAACAATCTTCTTAATTAGTGACCAGTTTTGGCTGCTAATTAACTTCTTTTGCCTTAGTTTAATTAACTTGACTCAGGCTCCCTAGTTTTCCCTTAATTAGCAGCCAAACAATACTGAGACACAAAACGAGCCTCCACATGAGCAGTTCATCAGTGCCCATCAGACAATATCTGAAAATAAAGAAAGGTGAAGGTCTCAGTGCGGTTGATCTGTCAGCTCACCAAAACATTTTCATGGTGTTCTTAGAAAAAACAGAAAAATCAGCAGTTTTGAAAATGTCTGCTGTGGCAGAATGAGAGCAGCAACAAGCTGTGGAATGAAATAACAGGTTTAATTAACAGCTGGTCATCTGTTGGCTCCTTTCATGTCTCATTTCTGTTTGGCTGTCATTTCATAAAGAAAAGAATCAATTCAGAGGACTGAATCCTTAAAAACAGAGCTATTAAAATGAAGGGAAAATGAGTTAATTAGCCATGAAAACTGATCACTGATTAGGAAAAGAGTTAGAATGAAAATCTCCAGCTACTGCAGCCCTCCAGGCCCGGAGTTCGACACCCCTGAGTTACAGGCAATTGCGTATTTTGCTGAGCTGCTGGCCACCCATTGTTAAGATATGTGATGGTTGCAATGGGTGTGTCTTTGAAGGTCACGACCTGATTACAGATATAAAAGGTCTTCTGGGCAATCTTTCCTTATCTGAGCTGCAGATGTAAAGTATATATATATATATATACACATAGATATTCCATCATTTGCTAAAGATCTGCATTTGATTGTGTATCGACTCTTTGCTTATGCACTTTCTTGCTTGTTGTTTTTCTTTTGGCGCTTTTCCACTGCATAGTACGGCTCAGCACGGTTCAGTACAGCTCACCTTGGTTCAGCTCAGTTCGGCTCGGTTTGCGTTTCAACTGCAGTTTAGTACCACTTTAGAGTGGGCGGGATTATTCACGTGTCGTTATAGTTGCACCGCCTCTACTGCCGTGACGTCATCGTAAACGCGCCACAAACAAACACACAACAATGGAGCATTTTTTCAAACTTTTTCATTCCGCGTCGCCCCATCCAGCTCTCGCTGGATCCGCTCCTCGGCTACCAACGAGAGGAACGTCTGTACTTCCTCAATAGACCATTTGGTTAAAACAAAATGGTGCGTCCGAACCTTCGCTGGCTCTGCTAAAAATCTGGCGGGTCTGTTGTGTCTCGTGTCGCAAGTTCAGTGACGCAGTAATGACGATTTTCTCCGGCCAATCAGTGACCAGCAGAGTTTACACGTCACGTTTTGGTAACAGTTCGGCACGTTTGGAACCTCGGCTGAGGTGGTACTAAAAAAAGGACCAGGTACCAGGTACTGTTCCCAGTGGAAAACCCCCCAAAAGTGAGCTGAACTGAACCGTGTCGTGCCGTACTATGCAGTGGAAAAGCACCATTAGATCTCCCACTTATGAGCTGTTTTGATTTCATGTCCTTCTCCGGGGGGGTATTTTCCGTACGTCGCTTAAATCATCCGAGATCAGATGCCTCATCTTGGATGAGTTAATGCCGGTGAAGCTCATCTGGGATAAGTCGGTTTTTCAAACGTAGCCGTGTAGTAGATTAGTCTAGCTGGATCTAATCATCCGAGATGATTGCGTGTGCACGTGCTGATCGAAAAGCTCATATATACTGAGTCTAGAAAACATGATCAGCAAGTCTTTGATAGGCTGTAACAAAATGACAAAAGAACGGGCACATTTTTTCACGCAAGCGGAGCAGGACCTTTTATTCGAGGATATGAAGAATTTCAAGACTTAATATGCACAAGGGGATAACACCGCAAAAGCAGCCCCAACCAGAAAAGACAGCTGGCAAAAAGTGGCTGACAAATTAAACGCTAAGTAGTGTGAATTGTACTTACTGAATGCAGCGTTTCATTTCCTATGTGTCAGATTAATTATTATTTAATACTAAGCTGACTCGCCTTTTAAGGCGACCAACTTTTAAGTTGACCACTTCTTTGACCAATTCAATATGTAGATCAATTTGATATTTTATACAAACTCATTAATTTGGTTATATTGCATTTGAGCAGTATTACTTTAATACTCGTAGTTTCTGTTATTTTTGTGATGAAATTTAAACTTTTTTTTCTATATTGAGGTCGCCCTTTTGAACCCCCCTGATATTTACTACGCGGTGAGGCATTTGTACTCCATCAACATTAATTATTTCCAGAGACATAATTTTGTCTATTTTTTCAGCGCATCGCGCACAAAAGCAAGGGAACGATGGGAGCACCAGAACTCTGCTCACATCATGTCGCTTCGTACCGCAAGCTGCAAGTAGTAAGTCTGTGATAAGCAGAATACCGCTACGCTTTCCACTCACGGGACGGAAGGACCACTTTTATATAGTAAGAAAGAAGAAGAAGATATCGCACAGTCTGGAGTAGAAAATCATCTTTTGCCTGGAAAAACGAAACTACAAATCCCATCATGCATTGCAAAATGGACGGGGCGTGTGTGTGAAACTCCGTGCTACTCGCACAGTCTGGAGTAGAAAATCATCTTTTACCTGGAAAAACGAAACTACAAATCCCATCGTGCATTGCAAAATGGACGGGGCGTGTGTGAAACTCCGCGCCCGACCGCTTTTATATAAAAGGATGACATCATTCCAGGTCAAACGTGAACACAAGGAAAACATGGGAACAGGTTAAAGTACAAGAATATACTTAAAACTGGTAAATATTGGTATATAACTATTTAAAGAATGGTTGACATGTAGAATTGTATATAATATAAAAAACATTCATTTTAAAGCTAATAAGAAGGCAGACAAGCAAAAAACAAGTGGAGGTCCACACGGTCCAGACCTAACCCATGCAGAAGAGTTGGCTCTCCAGCAAAATGCCCATCACCCTGTTTGAAGGCATTCCAGGGGGAAGCTCCTCCTCAGAACCAGTGGCAGGATGCAGTGGTCACTTCATTTTAGGTAAAGGATGGTCATTGCATATATTTGTCCTCAATGTGAGCCATAGGTATGTTTCATATAGCCCTCTTTTTTGTTGGGTCAGTTGCAGGGAATGTCATATCCCTAGAACTTGTGTCTGACCAACGAGATATTGATGAAGGTCAAATATCTGATGAAGACACTGTGTCTGATTATTCATCAGGAGGAGAGGTACATTTTCCAAATAATGTTTGATCAAACTCCACTCTGATCAGTCCCATGTGCCCCAATCACATTTGGAAATCCTGGGTAATGAGAATGTCAGGCTGATTGTGAGATTCTTGATGGAACTGTGGGTGTTTTCGCCTGTGTATTACCTACCTGCAATGGCATGAAACACCTCTTTTATTGTCTGCACACGCTGGTGTCCAGGAAGCACTATGAAAACCCGAAGGAAATATTTCAGAGTCCAACAGACTTCATGAATTGCCTGGCAAACTACACTTTTAGATAGATTTTCCGCATTGCCTACAGTATATAAAAAAACCTCAAAGCAATGCATACTGTCTGTGTGGTTTTGAGAGCCCGACTTTGCCTAGTTTGACTTTGAATATAAGGTGCTAATCAATCTTTACGGTACAATATTCCCACTCGGCTAAAGCGGTATCTTTCATAAAAGAATTTCCTACGGGAGCAAAAAAGGATCTTGCTGATTGTGCAAAACCCTCTCTATATGAAATTCTCTTCTTATAATTTGCACACCGATATCAATTGGTCACTCATTCATGAACGGTGAAGCCATGACTGAATGAATTCCATGCACGGAAACTGATTACGTGTGTGAGCTAATTCTTGTTTACATAGAAAAAACCTGCTCCGAGCAGGGTTGAGGATTTGGATGTACTGCTATGACAACACATCCAGCAAGAGTTTTGAAAAACTGACAGATCCAGGATCAAGCCAAATCGTCAACAATTACATCCGGCTAAACGAGTAATCCACGTACGAAAAATACCCCCTGATCTAAGCGGGGCTGGTACTAGGTTATTTTGCACCCTGGACCAAGCTTATTTGTGTGCCCCTTGTTTTACAAATAAGCAACTTTTTTTTTAATTGAAATTATATTTAAGGGAAACAATAATTTAAATTGTCATATTTATTGACACTCATATGTATTGCACAAAAAAGACACACAGATTACGTAATCAACATTTAATTTTTCCTGCCTTGTTTCTTCGCAAAATTTGTCACTAATCATCGCCAGGTCTACAAGTCTGTTTTGCAAAATACTCTGACATGTACAGATGTTTGCATGTCAGAAAACTGCATTCCTCTACAGTGTTTTTAAAGAAGCTGTTTAAATAAATGAACACATAAATAGGTAGATAAGTAAGTAAATAAACAAAAAAATATACACACACACTTTGGTCTGAACAAAGAAGAAAATTAAAAAGAACGAAATCTACTGACTTGGCACTCACAGTCACAGTGAGGCATGATGCAGGAATATTGTTGCTGTTATAAAGGAAGCCCTGTTGCGTTTCTTGACACACTTCTGTTGAAAAATTTGTTAGCCAAAAGTCCTCAGTGTTGCTGTGTCAGAGAGAGGATGTGCAGCTTTGTTCATAATGGCACTCAGTTTTGTTTTAATTCTCTCCTTCTAAACAACCTCCAGGGGGTCCAGAGTGTCTCCCATAAAAGCCCTGCCCTTTTACTTAGCTTGTTGATTTGGTGGGCTTCTCTTAAAGTGATGTTACCAACCCAGCACACCACAGAGTAGAAAATCACACTAACCATCACAGAGATGAGGAAGATGTGAAGGATGTCACTTGCCACATTAAAGGAATGCAGTCTCCTAAGGAAAAAGAGCCCGCTCTGCCCTTTCTTCTATTGATCCTCTGTGTTCTGAGACCAATGCAGCTTGTCATTAATGTAGACCTCCAAGTACCTGTAGAAGTGGACCACTTCTACATCCACTCCTTGAATTGTGACCGGCTATAGAGGCTCTTTGGTGTTGTGAAAGTCATTACCAGTTTTTTGGTTTTGCAGTTGTTAAGTTGCAAACAATTCTCTTTGCACCAAGAAACAAAGTTCTCAACCTGACTCCTCTCCTCTGTCTCATCCACCTTATTTATACACCCCTTAAGTGCAAAATCATCACCTGGCGTTCTATTTACTGTGAACTTGAACTCGGACACAGGCAGACGGACAACATAGTTTCACCCAACACACGTTTATTTACAATCTATGTACAATGCACGAACCCCAGTGCCTCTTGCACCGATTCCCCCAATGTCCAGGCCTCACAAGTCCAATGCCTTTCTCCTGGCCGCCTCCCGTCCTATCTCTCTCAGCTCCGTCCTCTTCCACCCGACTCTCGCCAATGACTGGAGGGAGGCGGCCCCTTTTATAGGAACCCGGATGGGCTCCAGCTGCTTCCCGGCCATCTCCCGCGGACACACCCCCGTGTGGCGGAAGTGCCAACTGCGCATCCGGAAGCCGTCGTCTCCCCCCCAGGCACTTCCTGGTGTGGCGGAAGTGCCGGGCTCCCGGGATAATCAGGCACTGGGGCGCCGCCTGGCGGTGGCCACGGGTCCCTACAGGGCTGGGCTTCCAAGCCCTTTACCCAAGGCTCCCAACATAACCAGGACGGAAGCCCCCTCGCGGTCTGGAGGAGGCACAAGCCCTCCTCTGGTCCTCCTGGGCGTTATATTTGTTATATGTTTATTACACAATGTCATTTTTAGTGAAGGGCAAGAAAAAAACAGTTTAAACTTATCTTTTCATTCATGAATGAAGCGAAAAAAGTTAATGATAATAGAATCCAAAACTGACCAGTGCTGTACATTGGCAAGCAATGTGAAATGGAAACATACTTACATTACTCTGGCCGTAAAATCTGCAAGCTTTTTTGCTACAATAATGTTAAATAGACCCATGCGTAATTATATGTGCATAAACAGGACACCTAAAGCCTTAGGGGAAGAACTTTTTGAAGTGAAGGCAGGACTCTTGGCCAATAAACGAGGGAGAGAAGCGGGTCTACAATTGAAAGGTCATTCTCATGAGGCTTTAGGTTTCCTGTTTATAATGTGCACTGATGATTACGGAAGTTTCTATCAAACATTATTCTAGTGAAAACCATGTGTTTTTGCACCTTTTGAGCATACAACTGGATGATGAACATGTGAATTATCGTAACATGAGTAACGTGAGCTTTTTTTGTTTTTTCACATTGTTTGCCATTGTGCAGCATTGACCGCCATTGGTTTCTATAACGTAGTGAAGTTTTTTCTCTGTATTCTACCTGAAAACATGAGATTAAAAATTTTACTCAGTCATTACTACAAACTACATAATAATAATAATAATAATAATAATAATGCATTTTATTTATAGGGCACTTTACATTAGCAGTAAATCTCAAAGTGCTACATAAAAAAGTTTAAACAAAGGCAAGGCAACATAAAAACAGAGATAATTATAGCATTCTTCTTAATATGCTTTCCTAAATAGAAAAGTCTTTAGCTGTTTTTTAAAACAGCCCACAATTTGCTGTGTTCTTAGGCCCTCTGGTAGGGCATTCCAGAGCCGTGGAGCAGCGGCTGCAAAGGCTCGGTCACCCATTGTATGAAGTTTGGTCACAGGGGGGCGAAGGCTGTAGGTATTTGCAAAACGGAGGTTTCTTGCAGTGGATTGTAGTATAAGGAGTTCCATCAGATATTGTGGAGCATTTCCATAGCCATAGATACACTGGTGAGTAAACAAACAGAGTTTGTATTCGATATGGAGGTGAATAGGGAGCCAATGAAGGTGACCGAATGATTGGTGAAATGTGTTCATATTTCCACACCCTCATCAGGATTCTTGCAGAACTATTCTGAATTTGTTGGAGCTTTTGAAAGCTCTTGTTGGGTATCCCGATGAGGAGTGCATTACAATAATCCAGCCTGGATGACACAAAGGCATGAACCAGCTTTTCAGCATCACAGCGGGAAAGGTAGGGAAAGAGTTTGGATATATTTTGGAGATGAAGGAATGCAGTTTTACTAAGGTGATGGACATGTGTATCAAATGATAGATGGGAGTCTAACTTGACACCCAGATTTGTAACAGAAGGGGAGAGGGTAATGGTACTGTCAGAAAAGGAAATACAATTTACAGAGGAACAAAGTTGATGGGGGGTGCCAATTAAAAGAGCTTCAGTTTTAAGTCTGTTCAACTTGAGGAAGTTCTTGGACATCCAGGCCTCAATCTCATCCAAGCAAAAGGAAAGAGTTGATGGAGGTATAAGAAAAGTCGAATCCAGTCTCACATAGAGCTGCGTATCATCGGCATAGCAACGGAATGAAACTCCATAGAGCATATAGATATTAAAAAGGGTCCTGCCCAAGGACTAATCCTTGTGGGACCCCACAGGTGACAGTGTGGATATGAGATTTAGCATCTCCCAAGGCCACATACTCAGCCCTATCTGTAAGATAGGACTCGAACCACTCCAAAGCAATGCCGGAAAGTCCAATTTTATAGTGAAGACAATGAAGGAGAATATTATGATCTACCGTATCAAGGTCTGAGGTCCAGGAGGATAAGGAGTGATGGAGAGCCCTGGTCAGCAGCCATCAGGAGATCATTGGTGACTCTGACCAGGGCTGTCTCTGTACTGTGAGAAGATCGAAAACCAGTTTGACATTTTTCAAACAGATTGAATTTTTTGAGGTGATCCTGAAGCTGGACCAAAACAACGTTCTCCAAAACCTTAGACAAAAATGGAAGGTTGGAGATCAGACGATAGTTTGCTAACACTTCAGGATCCAAAGAGGATTTTTTTAAATGAGGTCTAATTTTTGCGGTTTTCAGGGCCAGTGGGACTAAGCCACTCTGGAGAGAGTGATTAATGATATCAGCAATAAGAGGGCTTATATCTGATAGATAAGCTTTTACCAGAGGAGTAGGAAAAGAGTCCAATGAACACATTGAAGGCCTCATCCTCTGTATGATGCCCTCAACTTCTTTAACTGTGATACAGAGGAACTGGGAAGGGCAGTCCATTGGCTTTGATGTAGAAACATCCAGTGTTGGAGGGCTGGAGACAGACAATGAGGAGCGGATGATGTCTACCTTAGAGGTGAAATATTCAATACAATTATTGCACTGCTCCTCTGTGAAATTATTACAGGTATGAGGATTGAGGAAATGATTTATCACGGAAAAAAAGTTGTTTGGAATTTCCAAAACTGTTGTTGATTAAATTTGAATAGTATTGAGATCTGGCAGTGGTCAGTGCTCTGGAGCAGTTTTTTTTTTTTTATTATTAATTTTATTACAATCCATACAAAGCAAGTTTTTACAAAGAGAAAAATTAAGAACAGATCGATCCCCACCCCTTGGAGTAGTTTTTTTGGTGTTCCCGATAAGCTAATTTGTGGACCGTTAAACTGGTTGCAACAAAACGCCGCTCGAGGGCTCGCCCAGCTGCTTTCATCTGTCGAAGCTCACTTGTAAACCATGGCGCAGATTTTACAAAAGAGAACACTCGTGATTTAACTGGGGCATGGGCCTCAAGGATGCTTTGGAGCCCATTGTTGTAATAATCGACTAATTCATTGATAGAAGAAAGGTCTGGAGGAATAGAAAAGTTCTTAATGTCAGCATTTAAATTAGTCAATTTTATTTTTTTCAAGTTCCTGAAGCAGATACAGCGCTGTGGTTTATTGTATAGTGAATATGTGGGTAAAACCATTGAGACAATTTTGTGATCGGAAACACCCAGATCAAGTACTTGGGGGCCAGAGATGAGGACTGAGTCAGTAATGACTAAATCGAAGGTATGGCCCTTGTTGTGAGTGGGGACCTCGACAAGCTGCCTTAGATTTAGACAGTCCAGGAGCTCTAAGAGCTGGGCAGCAGAGTAATTAGAGGGTGTGACCACATGAATGTTCACATCTCCAAGAATCAGTATATTTGATGATGTTGTACAGAAAGATGAGAGCAGCTCATTCATTTCCATAATGAAATCAGGGTGTTGTTTTGGTGGTCGGTAAATAAGAAATATTGTTATAAAAAAGTGGATGCTTGCAATTAATTGCCAGGCATTCAAAAGTTGAGAATTTAGGAAGGGGGAGAAGTGATAATTGCAAACCTACCCGATGGATTACAGCCAGACCACCGCCACGTCCAGAGCTGTGGACCTTTTCGAGGTAGGTGTACCCAGGAGGGCAGGACTCGTTGAAAACTGAGTATACCTCAGATTTATGCCAGGTCTCAGTCAAACAAATAACAACAATCCCCCTGTCTACAATGTGATTATAAATTAGACAGGCTTTATTTGTCAGGGACTGAACATTAAAAAGTTCAACTTTGATATTTAGCGAGGTGTTGCTTTTAACCAGAGGACTTACATGGGGTAACATACAAAAAATATAAATATATCATTTTTGGATGAAGTATCCCTTTAAACAGTTTTCTTTTAATTTGATCAGTGTCAAAACAAAATTATATTCACTGTGAATCAGTGTTGTGTAAAAATAAAATGTGAAAACTTCAAAGGAGTGAATACTTCTGAAATAAATTATTTTGTGTTTTATATTTCTAATTATTCTGTACAGATCTTTATTCATTTTGATATTAAAGTCTTTTTTTGTTGATCATTGTCAAAAAAGCCAAATGACATCCCATGAAATGCGGAGTTGTATAACAATAAATTGGGAAAAATTTCAAGGTGGTGAATACTTTTTATAGGCACTGTATATGTTAATAAATAAAGTAAAAAGATGCAGTGACACGAAGCTATGATAAAATAACATTTATTAGATTGTTTTTTTTTTTCAGCAGCATAATTTCATTCCAGTTTTTGTTTTATACTTAAAAGACACCTTAGGCACATTCAAAGAAAGTTATTATTCTCACCTGCCACCTCAACATTTTGGTAGAATTTACATAATTATTTAATCTCAGTTGAAACAAAACATAATCTGTGCAAAAAGAAGAAAAAGAAAAAAGAAAAATTGCTAAGCTAAGGATGTTGCAAATAAGAATGCTAAAGGATGCACTCTGATGCTTTTGGCCTTTTATAACAGACAGGAAATTGAAGAAAAAAGAAGCAAAACTGTGTGGTCACCCTGACAAGTAATAAGGGAAATGTTCTAAAAATATTTAATTAGTATGAATGAGTGCCACCAAGTCCAGCTTTCCAGGAGAAGTTCCTCGCATGTGTTATTCCGATTTAGTGATCAATTTCACATATTTAATTCAGTTCTTCATTTTTGGGTGTGGCACACATCAGAAGACGTATTTAAGCACGGACAGGTCAGCTGAGACTAAACGCTGTCCCCCGTGTCGTCCAGTTTTACACGCCAACAGACACGTGAGCCACTCGATATATCGGTGTGCAGCGTCCAGTCAGTTTCCTCCAACAAAGAAGAAGAAGTGAAATTTGCAAGGCCACCAGTGAAGCACAAGAATATCAAGGGAACAAACTGAAATGAATAAATGTGGTGGACAACTGGAGCACGCGGTGGACAACTTAAAAGCGATAAAAATATGAAGGAGTGCTCGATTTATTTTTGGAAAGCACTCCAAGGTCTTCTGAGATGAGCGCCATAGAAGAATTGAAAGGAACTGAAATACTTTGCATGTCTGGAAGTCTGAAACCAGAAAATGTGGAACCTCAGCTTTTTTATTCCACTATTTTTTTTAGCTGATTTCATTCAATCTGTTCTGTTCTTCTACTTTCATTATTATTTTTTTTTTTTTTGGAAATTTTATCACCTTTGTATATCACATCGTTCCCAGACTGGGTCCTGGGGATATGCTCTCATTGAATCTCTTTTCTAATTAGAGGCGTATCATTTATTAATGCCCTGTATAATATATTTGTGTTTGTTGCATTGTGGGACTTCCACGTGTCAAATATAGGGGGTGCTTTATAACCAGCTTTACCCTTTGCACTGTTTTCAGCTAATAAAAGAAATAGAAACCTTGAGGGCACTCTACTAAAGCATTAGTTGCAGTAACCAGCTGGATCCTTTGCACTGTCTGTGGCTGAAGTTATTGTTTTACACTTAAAAACAGACGTTCAGCATCATTTAACCCTGAAGTAACCCAATAGGTCAATCCATTTAAAGCGCCATAAACCTTTGTGTTACACACTTTAGTAATCCCATTGTGTTATAAATAAAAGGTTCAGCTAATTCATTTGGTCCGGACTTTGTGACCAGCCGTCGTTAAAGCAGGGGTTATTATTGACTCCTCCTAATCCATATGTCATACATCTCTAAAATTAATCATAATTAAAAGTAAAAATCCAGTGTTTTTCTGCTTTTAGTTTAAAATGAGGTATATAAAGAAGGCATCGCTAGTATCACATATAGTGTATATTGCCCAGTCTGTTACATCACTAGATTTATAACGAAAATCTTGCCATTCAGAAATCCCTATTGTGAAAATAATCTATTTCCAATGACCCCGTTATTGACAGATAATCTTTAAAAATTTACAAATGTACAACATATTTATAACATTCTGTTAAGCAGTTTCAGTGCAAAGATGTACACATAATACAACACAAATAAAAAAAAAAAAATTAATAAAAATAAGAGAATAGGAACACGGAATATATCAAGGCATACGGTAGGTCAGGCTGATTTCAGACTCGCTGGAGTTTCAGCAAAATATTCCTGAACATATTTGCTTGGGTTGAATTGTATATAAAAATATATTATTGTGCAAAGGAAAGTCTTTGTCTCTTCTGGCCCGGTTATACGTCACTGTCCTCTTTGACCAGGTTTGCTGTGTCTATGAAGGTGTCCTCTGTTGGTGTAAATTCAGCCAGACGTTCTTTCTTTTGAGATTTTGTTGGCGGTGCAAAGGGCGATGGCTCATCTTCATCCTGATTCTTTTTAGCCTGCTCTTTTTCCATCTAAAGAAAAAGAAAAAAAACTCTTGTTTAGAAACGTTATTGCTGCCGGTTCGGTTCCATTCATTTGAATAAGATCAAGCTTTTGTGCTTTGGAATTGAGATGTGGAAACTCGCTGGTTAAAGCATGGAGTTGTAAAGATTGCACTTACTGAAAGATCCGAGGTTGGATGAATACATGCAGAAACCCTTGGCACAAATTTTCTTGAAAATCCCTGCATCCTACTCCGTTGGGCCCTTCGGCAAGGCCCTTAACTTGAAAACTGCCCCCTGGTGTATGCTATACAATGGCTGACCCTCCACTTTGACTCCCACAAGGTCATGCGAGAAGACAATTTCCCCTCAGAAATTAACAAAGTATATCAAATCAAAATCAATCCAAAAATACTAAAGAAATACTTAAAAAATGGAAGCAAACAAACATAATCTTGTTATTTTAAAATGGTGATGGTGTAGCAAGGCTACATAAATTGTCAGTTCTGGACTGTCCGTCTCTTTATAATGTGACTGGGAGGGTGACTATAAATAGCCCTTCAGGCACTTTTGAGGACGACCCAGTACTGGGAGGATCCCAGCCGGTAAATATTCCAGCTGCCTGTTGCCGGTGTCATGTTTCCATTCTTTTTAAGGGGAATGGCGGATCAACGAAGGGGGAGATAAAAAGGAAGGAAAAGACCGAAGGCAAGGAGGCGACTATATACGCTTTAAGAAACATCAGGATCTGACTTCACCCAGGGACGTCTGTTATTTGTGGGTGGCCACCCTGAAGAAATAACCAGTGTGACGAATCCCAGAGAAGAGGCCAGGGTCTGGTGTTCTCCGGGTGCTCCCGTTTGGTGAGTTGAACTCGTGAGTGCGTTTCTTCGTGATAGCCAGCGGAGAAGCCGTTTTCGCCAGAGGACTGTTGTGTTCTTACAGTAGGAACTGAACTGCAGGTTTCTTCTCCGAATATATGGACTATATTAAAACTTTCTTTCTGCTTTCTCTGAGAACAGTTTTTTATTTTTCTTTATTGTCTGTGTCAAACCAGGGGATAGGATTTGGCCGCAGGGGAGGGCGTCTGGGGAAGTGGGATCACAAATGAGTACTCAGGCACCGGGCAAGGAAATATAATCAGCAGTTTTCAATATATTTATCAGTCACAATTTTTTTCTGATTTTAATTTTTTTGCCAGTTATTTAAGGGCATGCATAGGGGACAAGAAGGGCTGAGGACCAAATATGGTAATGCTGTTTTATCCTTCAAATATCGTCCACTTCCCTCTCGGGTGGTGAAGTGTAGGAATCGCGTTCTCGTATTGGCCGATTGCTACAATGGGGCTGATACAAGTAACTATAGACCTGTAAGATTAATGTGCATCACAGGCAAATTAATGAAAGGAATTATTAGAGAAAAGATCGAGCAGCGCATATCTAGGAGTTATGGGATCAGATGAGGAAGCAACTAAGGGATATGATCAGAGAGGTGTATATGATATTACTCATCTTGATTTTCACAAGGCCTTTGATAAGGTTTAACATAAACTTAGTGATCAAACTAAAATAAGTTGGAATTCAGGGCAAGGTCTGCAGCTGGGTACAAAATTGGCACAAACACAGAAACCAAATGGTGAGGTTAACTTTTTTAGAATGAGGTGATGTTAAAAGTGGTGTCCAGCAGGGGTCAGTGCTGGGGCTGCTGTTCTTTTTAATAAAAGTGAATCATGTGGATAAGAATATAATCAATAAGCTGGTTAAGTTTGCAGATGATACCAAACTAGGTGGAAGGGCAGATAACATGGAATCCATTCAATTATTACAGAGGGACTTGGACAGCATACAAGCTTGGGACAATTTATAGCAAATGAAATTTAATGCAAGTAAATGTAAAGTAACGGGACATCAGAAACTTAAAAGTTTTTTATGAGGATGACCCAGGAGTCATCCTTATCTACATTCAGACAGTGGCCAGAAGCGATCAAGAAGGCTGATAGGATGTTATGGTTATAGTGCCTGATTTGTGGAGTACAAGTCAAGGGAGGTTATACTTAAGTCATGTGACGCATTAGTGAGGTCTCTCCTGGAGTGTCCAAATATCAAAAAAAGATATAGCAGCACTAGAGAAAGACCAGAGCGGAGCAACTAGGCTGAATTCGATACTAAGAGGTATGAGATATGAGGAGACTGGAGGAGTTGAGCCTTTTCAGTTTAAGCAAACGGAGACTAAGAGGAGACATGATTGAAGTGTATAAATTAGTCCAGTATATCCCAGTATATTATAGTATAAGTTGTAAGTATGTTATGTATATACTCGCGTATAAGTCGTCTCATGAAACCCGAAAAATCAATCATAAAATCAGACCCCAACTTATAAACCCATTAAAAAATATGACTTTTTTTTTTTTTGGTTTCTCCAATCTTGCACCGATTCCTCAGGTGCATCGAATTTTGTTGCAGCAGCACAGTTACCAATTTCTTTCGCCACTTCAATGACTTTTAATTTAAAACCAGCTTCATATTTTCTTCTGATCGAATGCTCCATAGTAGATAAGGGATACTCTTACGATAAAGGTGTTTGAGAGTGTGAGATGCAAAAAACACAAAACAGTGCAAACGTCGCTTTGGAACAGTTCGGGTATAACCATGTGGTCACGTAGACACAATACTTAGAAAAGAAGACAGTGTGCTCTGTGGTTACTCTCTCAGGCAGGCGTTAGCATATCGTAATCACTTGGACCAATAGCGTGAGTTTTCCACATTCGACCTATACGACCGACATTACAAAATACCGGAAATTAAATCGAGCCCCAACTTATCTGCAGGAGAACTTAAACGTGAGCATATACGTTAAGTTGTTACTTTAGAGCTAATTCTGCAACAAGAACAAAGGGGACATGGTTGAAAATTTCTTTGGGGCCGATTTTGCATGAATGTTAGAAACTTTTACTTCTCAAAGAGAGCTAAAGAAACATGGAATAAATGTAGTGTGGTGAAGAGTAAGACTTCAGAGACCTTCAAATTTTGACTTGATTTTATATTGGACAATATAGTTCAGTAGCATGGACACGCTTGTTGGGCTGAATGTCATGCTCTTGTTACAATTGTTCTAATGTTCTAATGAAGCTGAGCATCCTGAGAAATATCAACCCATCAGTTTCACAAATCAGGACCTAAACTGATTCTTGGGAATTGTTTATGTACAGTATATACATTTATGTGGCAAAAGATAGAATACAACCGGTTTAAGCACCAGAAATTTAATAACAGCCACATTGAAAATGACCCCAATGAGCTGGGTGAACCAATTATAAGAGACTTGTATAATAAACACAAAGGCCTCTGACTGTCAGGTATGCATTGGGCCGGCATGCTTACAGAAGATGGAGTGAGAGCGGCCCACAAGTTCCACAGGCTGTAGTGAATATTTAGATAAGCGGGAAGCCGAAACAGACTTGAATATTATTTTATGACATAGAAATGATCAATACAATAGTCAGAAGACATATTCAAAAAAGTAGTCAGAGAACAGGCAGAGGTTGTGTCACCATTTTCAAATGAACTGATCATCAAAATCAAATAGCTAATCAAAACATTGAAAGTTTTATCTAGAAATCAAAACCAACACTAAACCAAACGATTAATTGTAATTTAACAAGTGCTTTTCTTTGTATACTATATATGAATAGGTCCTTCTATATATTAATAAGTCCTTCCACACCAGGTTGTGTGCGTTGCCATTTTTTGTACTGACAGCCTGATAACATCACTTGCCTTGCTGCTGCCTGCTCAGTTGGCAGCCATGAAATATGTTGCCATTAACAATACGGCACTGCATTCAAAAGTAATGTGTAACATTCTAGTGGACATTAAGAAATCTTGTACTAAAATGGCAGTGTGATGATGTATTATCTGCCAAAAAATGTAGTCTACAGAATTTTTTTAAGAATGTCTAAACCTTAAATGCACAGTATTCACTCTAACTCCATATACAATACAATACAATGCAATACAATACCATTTATTTTTGTATAGTCTAAAATCACACGAGAAGTACCACAATGGGCTTTAACAGGCCGTGCCTCTTGACAGCCCGCCAGCCTTGACTCTCTAAGAGACAAGAAAAAACTCCCAAAAAAACCCATGTAGGGAAAAAAAAAATGGAAGAAACCTTGGGAAAGGCAGTTCAAAGAGAGACCCCTTTCCAGGTAGGTTGGGCGTGCAGTGGCTGTCAAACAGAAGGGGGTTAATACAACACAATTCACAGAACAGAACCCAAGTAATCCTCAATACAATGTAATAGTGCAATAGAAATATTACAAGTACATAGCAGAGCAAAGCATACAATTATTCAACTTTTATTGAGCGCATTTATCTTATTTATAATTGTCCAAAATGTTTCCCGGGGAAAAATCTAACATGCAAACGTTGCAATCGAGCTCTAGCCTCACTGGGCCACATGTTTTGGGCCTGCACCAAATTAATATAATTCTGGACAAAACTTTTTAAATGTCTATCAGACAGCCTTGGTGTCACAATACTTCCTAATCCCAGAGGGGCTTAAAGTGGAGAAGGGCAAGCAAGCTGTAATTTCCTTTACTTCACTTGCTCAACCTCAACCTAGCCCACCTCTTTTAAGTCAGTGGGTAACTGATGTTTTATTTACTATTTGAAATTGCAAAAGATCAAATTCTTACTTAGAGGATCTGTGCAAAACTTTTTAAACACCTGGAAGGATCTAATCAATAACATTTTAGTATAAGCGCTTATATTGGGGAGAAAGACTTCTTTTCCTCTTTACTACTTTCAAAGTTTTACTCTGGCTGTTGGCCTTCCTCTCTATCTTATGGCTGAGGGATGAATGAATTTAGTTTTAAGTTTGACTTGATTGTATGGAACGTTACATGCTTTTAATAAATTCAATAAAAAATAAAAATGGAAAAGGAACTTCTAATCCTCTTAACAGAGCTGGCCTTAGGGGTGTGCGGGGCCTAGGGCTGACCAACCCCACACGGGCACCGGTATGTGTGGACTGTATAAAGCTGCATGCAAATTTAATAAAAATAATGTTAACATACACCAGACTTTCTCATTACAATATTCAGCTAAATTTTTGCAAGACAACACGCAGACTTTATCAAAATATAACGATACAATCTATTTAAAAAGTGCACCACGATCTCTTCCACTCATGATGTTGACAGCGATACAGCTAAACCAGTAATAAAACGTTGCTGCGCGTTCCACTACCAAACACTTCCCGCACTGTTTCAACTAGGCCTACTGTAGCAAACTGAACCAAAGACTCGACTAAGAAACGATGGTAGGCTTTCCGGACACGAAGGAGTCATAAGCGACAAGCCATCAGATCTTCCCAAGTCAAAACAGAAGCCAAACCAGCAACTAATGGGCTATACCTGTTTAAGAAGGGATTACACTGGCGGCCCTTTTTGGGCGATGAAGGTGGATTATGGAATGTTTTCAAAGACGTACATGTAAAGAATTTGAACTTGAAGAGGGATTTGAAAAGGGTTCCTCTTAGAAGCATCCCAAATATATATATATATATATATATATATATATATATATATATATATACTGGAGAATATAACTTGACAAATCCGCTTGAACGGGACACGCGGACCTCAAAAGTGGAGCCCCCTTAGGCATGGGGCCTGGGGCAGTCACCCCATTTGCCACCTCCAAATGTTGCTCTTAAGCAGGTTCCAACGGTCAGAAAATGAATACAAAGAATGGAATACAGCCTTGAAATAAAGGATACAAGAGACTGTGCTTTGAATTTTAGTTGTTAAACTCTTTAGGTGAATAACAGATAATTTGTCAGGCAGCTGAAAGTGGGTGGCTTGGTTATAAAACATAATCACCAAGTGAAAAAGGCAAAGTGTATGTGGTGACGATGCCAGAAAGCTTAGCGTGACACTACATCAGAGCTGGAGGGATTAAATTCAAGATGCTACATTTACTGTATACATTTATAGGTAGTGTGATGGACGGCCAACACACCCAGGACACTAGATGGAGACTTCCCTGCAGCATAGCGGTGCCCTGAATTCCTGTAGGGCACTATGGGATATGGAGTTCGGCTTCACAGCCAAGCTGAGTACCATGGGTGCCGCCAGGTAACGCTGCAGGGAGGCACGGAGATTGCTGTTTCCCATATAGCTCGGAAGTAATCGTAAGTTATGGGGACGGAAGGAGAGAAGTACTTCCAGGTGAAGAAAAATACAACTCTCCATCTGATGGGTCAAGGACTATATAAAAGACTGGTGGAGACCCAGCAAGCGAGCCGGAGTTGGGAGGGAGTATGGCAGAGCTTGCTGGGAGGAAAGGAGGTGGAAAATTATTGTGTTTATTTATTGTGTGTTTGGTGGATGTGGTGCTTTGGAGGCACTATTGAAAGGAAAAGAATTAAAAGTCTTCTTAGTGCTTTTAAACTTGTGTCCAGAGCATCTGTCTGTTGGGTTTCACTGGGAAACAGCAACCTCAAGTGTCCACAGCAGTAAAAGAAATGCGAGCAGCACAGTGCCCTAAAATTGTCACAAAACATCAAGCTGTATCAGGATGCCACACATACATTACATATACAGTATTCAGTGGTGTAAGTGGTGGAACAACAATTGACGACAGCACCCAGGACACCAGTACAAAAAACAGGCTTACTTCTGCATAAACAGGATTTTCAAAATTTGTTCTTGGCTTCGGTTTTCTTTTAAAGAAGTTCCACTTGGATTCCTGTAAAACAAAAAAAAAAAAAGAATGAGTCGCCCTGGTCACTGTCACACATCTGAGTGATCTTCCAATGAACAGATAACAACAATTAAAGAAAGAAATGACTTTTAGATACTTTCGCATATAATGCACAAGGCACCTATTGTGAAAGCCAACTGTCTGTCCGATTGAAACAACTCGCCCCACTTCCCTACTTGGAAATGTGGCACACTCGTTGCCTTTGGTACTTCCGTCGTTGGGAAGCTTCCAGAGTTGCTATGGACGTGTCCTCAGAGGTCATAACCTTTGTCAATGATGCGATGGGTTTAAAAGGTCTTCAAAAAGTTCATTTTCTATCCGAGTCGGCAACTCCACAACCCTTTTCGCCAACCATGCTTTTGGTCAGATCAAATCCTTTTCCTGAATGTTTTCTCAGATCTCGAGGCATGCTGGTATTTTTTTTACTTTTTTTGGCTTTCAGCTTCATCTTTTCTCCCAGTTATTTTTCAAAAACCTCCCATTTGTTCTCTAGTGGAACACTGGGATTGAACTGGTAAACTATGGATATAGAGGTTATACATTAGGTAGGAAAGAAGCGATCACATTTTGTATTACTATCATTTCATTTCTGGTTATTGTGTTTTAATTTCTGCTTTAATAAACAGAATAAAACTTTTTTCAATTTTAATTTGGCCTGGATTTTTCCATTTGTCTAGTCAGATAGTGTCAGGTAGGGCGTTAAAGGGTTAAGCAGGACTAGGTATGAAAGCTACAGGATTACCTGAGCCTTTAGGCTGTCAACAGGTAACCAAACCTGTTAATGTCTCATCAGATCTGGAACTGCAGAGTAAACCTTAAAAGCCCTAAGCTCACCATTGCCTCCAGATCTCTCATCTCTTAGCCTGGGAAAGAGAGATGAATCACCTGAGTGTCCCCCCAGGCCTAGATCTAGGCAGGGGGTGGAATTTCAATAAAACAGACTCTTTTATGCTGTTATGTTATTTACTAAAAGCTCACCTGGGACGTTTCTTCACTTGGGGATTTTCCAGCATCTGCTGCTGTAGGAGAATCTGAAGCTTTAATATTCTCCGTACGATCAGTAGTCACATTAACAGTTACCTACAACACATTGGAAACAGGTTAAAGATCTAAAATTATCCAAGAAAAAGATAATAAAGAGATGCAATAATGACTAGAAAAACAGAGACGTTACCTGGGTGGCATGAATAATCGCTGGGTCTCCAATTGCAACAGAGTAGAGGGGATTATCATACGTCACTGGTTCTTTGCTTGTGCCCACAGCAAACTTATCATCCTAAACATGAAGAAAGGAGGTCATTGAGTATCAGTAACACATTTCAGTTTATTTTTAGTCCACATTCACTCCATATTGGCCAGGATAATGTGGACTGAAAATCTGTCTCAGATCATCCTGGGTACAAAATAAACCACAAACAAGCAACCAGGTGTATCCGTGGACATGTCATACTCTGACAAACTCAGAGAAATAAACCTGTTTAGTCTTGAGTGGAGGAGGCTGTGTGAGGTCCTAATGCAGGTGTTCACAATTCTCAGCAGAATTATTTCAACCAAACGGTGAATCACGTATTCAAGGATACCAGTGGAAGCTAAGGGGAAGTGCATTTAGGACTGAAGCCAGGAAATGATGATGGAACAAACTACCGACGCATGTCATTGATGCATAAACCTAGACAACCTTTAAGAAGTGTCTGGAAGACATATTGGGACAGCTTAGCTGTTAGCTAAACATACGAGTCTGATGGACTGAGTGGTCTCCTCTCATTTGTCAAATTTTTTGTGTTCTTATATTCTTATTAATCCTTAATTTAGTTCACAAGTCTGCAATAGGCTGTTATCTGCAGTCATCAACTCGCCAAGTCACCGGAGAAGCAGATGAAACAAAGAATTCAGTTTCTTAAAAAAATCTGTATATATATATATAATACATTTTATTTTTTGTATAACCCAAAATCACACAAGGAGTGCCGTAATGGGCTTTAACAGGCCCTGCCTTTTGACAGGCCAAACATTGACTATCTAAGAAGACAAGGAAAAACTCCCAAAAAACACATTTTAGGGGAAAAAAATGGAAGAAACCTTGAGAAAGGCAGAGGGACCTCTGTCCAGGTAAGTTGGGTGTGCAGTGGGTATCAAAAAAAGGGGGTAAATACAATAAAATACACAGAACAGAACACAAGTAATTAATCAATCTATATATATAATTCACTAAGGGTACGCACGGCAGTGAGCGCAAGTAAGACGGAGCCACGCCCGCCAACTCACAGAGCCCTGCCAGGCCAACTCTAAGACCATGGGATACGCTCAACAGAGCCCCGCCCGCCAACTCTAACCCTCCTACCGTGTCATGGGATACGCATGACAGAGCCCCGCCCGCCAACTCTAACTCTCCTACCGCGTCCACCCTCAAAACCGGTCCCGCCCACACGCAGCCGACACAGAGTTTCTCGCCAAGCATCTGCAGTATGCTTAAATCGCTCAGTCCAATCCAACAGCAGCCGTACGAAAGCTTTTCAGGAAAAACCCTAGGCAGAATTTACGACGATACAATGCCCCATCATGTCACACCAATGTTGCAGCGATTTTCGTCAGAGAAGATGGCGAACCGCCTGTCGAAAGGGACATTTGCATCTGTCCCATAGGCAACTCCTGTAAACAGATTTCCACGTTCAATATGAATTGCGATCCTATGGTTTACCCACTTTTATTCCCTTACAGAGACATTGCCTGGCACAAAGATTTATATCATATTCCAGATAAAAGAACCGCCAAGCGAAGAAGGTTTACTCAATGCCAATTTTACGCGTACAGATTAGCAATGAGGAATATATTTAGTATTTTGCACTCCAGCGGCGAACTATTCCAACAGTACGTCATAGATGCGGATGTTAAAACAGAGGGTGCGCGTCTCAACTATCTCAGATTAGATCAACAAGATTTGCGCGTGGAACAATACAAAGGACTGTCTGATGCACTACAAGCAAACGCTGAAAATAACAACGTACGTGTAGGCAAAATGATCATATTATCGTCCACATTTCCTGGAAGTCCAAGATACATGCAACAAAACTAGAAGGATGTCATGATCATAGTACGTAAATTCAGACAGCCTCATTTATTTATGACTTTCACGTGTAATCCTGCTTGGCTGGAAATTCTACACGCACTGACGGATACCCAAAGACCGGAGCACAGACCTGATATCCCACATGCTGTTTACTCTTCACAATAATTCTAACAAGCAGTCTTCAGCCACGGTCAGTTGTACGTGGCTTTTTCTAGGATTAGATCTTTCGACTCACTATCTGCCGTCACCACCAAAACACCTATTCACACCTGCGTCTTTCAAGAAGTATTTATTTCTTCTTGATTTCTGAATTCCTTTCTCACCGTTTTCCGTTCCTATTCTTACACCGCCGTATGCTACGGCAGGCTTCGGCTAGTATAATATAATTGTACAATAGAAATATTACAAGTACAAAGCAGAATTCAACACTAGATGATATCATATAACAAGATTTGGATTTGGAATGCGTATGGATAAAAGAAACATCCCAGTGAAGTTTTGCCCACTTCAGGCCTGAGCTCAGTATCCCAGTACACATAAGACACTGGCACCAGCTACAACTCCACTTTGCCTTGTCATCTCTCTTTAAAAGAACTGGGAAGCATTGGTTGGACACTAATATACTGGACTGATCAATATTGTCCTTATATATTCAATGAGGAATTTACTTCTGCACATCAGTGCATTTCAAACAATTTTAGAACAATCTAGTAAGGGGCTACTCAAAGAATCTTATGAGTCCGTAGAAAAATTCCCATAAATGAATTACTTTAGAATTTGTATAAGTTGTTTCTTCACGATCATAAAATATATTAATTTGCAACACAAAATTGTGTACTAAAGTGAAGGGTTTTTGATAAAGTTTAAAAATACTTTGTTCCGTTAAATTACAATAGAGCTCTATGGTACGTCACTTTCATACATGATAGAAAAAGTCGTAGAAACTTTTTTAAGCAGCAAAACTTTCAATTTAGGAAAATGTGCCTGAAGTGTTTATGTGGCATTCTTGTGAAAATGAAAGGAAACTAGAAATAATCATTTAACCACAGATTCTTGGTCTTTTTTTCTCAAGGTAAGGCCGTGGAATTATGACAGCGCCTCACTGGCATTACATTCTGTGGAGTTACTTATGTAGTAAAAAACAAAGTGAGATACACGAGGAATGGTAGCATAATGAAATGGGAGCACATGGGAGTTTCATTGTACATTGCACACATAACAATACATGTACATAACATACACAATATTTGTGGAATCTCAAGATGCAGATCGATACTCAATATTTTTGGCTTGAAAGATGGACATGTTTGGTAAGTTTTGAGGCTTTTTCTATATGGACACAGCATTCAACAGAGCCATATTGTAAGCTGAAAGAGTAGACAAAGTATTTTTAAAATCTATAAAAATACAGGTTTATGTAACAATTGAATATATGCTGTGATTGTAAATAAATAAATTCTGCTTAAAAAATACCAAGCTTATTCTTTGAAGTAGGAGTAATATTAAGAGGGGTAACAACCAATAGATGGTGCTTTTGCATGCCCGGTGGACTGTACAACCAGGCTTACATTATCCTGTTGTGTCAATAGGGGATGTTAGACCTGATAACGGTGCCAGAAAAGTCCTGGGTCTACAAATCTGTGCTGATTGAAAAAGAGTTTCCCAATCCACTAGATGGCAGCACAGTACAAATTTCTGTTGTTCTTGGTCCGGCAACTCTCTTTAAGTTCAGGATCATTCAGTTTACAACACTGGGGGTAAGGGGTGACAGTAAACACCACCAGAGCTGAAACTAATACCATTCTTTTAATTTGACTCCACTTGTTGAGAGGCGGACACAGAGATGTGCTGCTTGTATTTCTGGATGGACACCAGAAAGAAATCTTGTCATATAATGAGTGCAATTCACATTGTCATGTAAGATACTGTTACCTATAAGTAAATCATCAGAGCCCATGGTATAGGGGCCATAGTCCTAATCACACACATCTCAACAAGCCTTTCTAAATTAGGTACCTACTGTAATTTAGGCACTACTAATAGCAAACCCTGTTGGTGTTCAGTATGTGCCTCCAATTATCTTCTTACTATCAAACAATACCATCTTATTCTCTTCCATTCTTCTAAGCTCTTCCTTTGTAATTTCTGAGATGCCAGAACACACATGCAAAAACTTTCTTTATCTTTAAAATACTTTAGTTCCTTCCCGGGTCTTCTTTTGGACCGTGTCAATCTTGTTGCTGATACACCACTTACAGTATTGTTTTGTTTCTTGTTATGTCTTTTTGCGACACTTGTTTTCACACAATTTAAATTTCTTCTCACTCACCAACTGCATTGCTTTGTCGATGCTGGAGTCCCCATTTAATTCTGGAGGTCCCAGATCCATTGTTACATCATCTCCAGTCCTGAACGTCACTCCATTTGTATTTTCACTGGACTTGGCAAGGCTGCTTAGGCTATTAAGGCATGTAAAAAATAAAAAAATAGTAAGACAGATACAGAAAGTCATGGCTTACAAATCAGTGGGAACATAAGCTCTTAGCCAATGTGATGCTATTATACACTAGAAACATGGAGAACAACCTAACACCTAAAGTTCAGTGGCCGTCAAAATACATCTTTCTAATTGAATGTAGCAATCAATTAATTCAGGTCATACAGACAGAATTAAGAAAACTGACACCTGCCTTGGGAGTTTAGGCAAAGAAGGTAATAGTTTTCCAGTTCGTCTGTAATTCAGAAATCCACCAACTGCCAGGGCGCCAAAGATAAGTATTAGAATAACAGCCAGGAACACGGCAACAGCTGAAATACAAGAAAAATACAAAAATAAGAAAAATCAAAACCTATACTGTATTTGTCTTTAAAATCTGTTTAAAAAAAGGAAAATGATTTAGTAGCGCGTGTTACAAACATCACAATCCTTGTTTTTCTTATGCGCTCTTTAAAGTTTAGTTTTATGATGTTGGTCAGTAAGACACTGTGGAGATTGGTGTAAGTGATAAATGCCAGCTTCCCTGTGACCTGGCCCTGGATAAACCAGTTAAGAAAATGGATGAATGAAAAGGGGTGGACATAAAAAATGACTTTGTGTTAAGTATAAGCTATAGTACAATTTTGTACATCTATCTATCTATCTATCTATCTATCTATCTATCTATCTATCTATCTATCTATCGGTCTGTCTGCCCATCTGTCTGTTTGTCTGAGTGAATTAATGAGCAGGGACAGTGGGTGGAATCATTGTACTGCAAGTGTCTGCTAAAGCAAGGAAATCTCACTATCAATCTACATTACTGATACACTATATATACATATATACAGTATATATAT
>JANRMT010062814.1:22553437-22568092 GCA_026402145.1 Polypterus bichir lapradei | reverse complement strand
ATGGACTGGGGATTGGGAACACTTCCGGGTCAGGGAATATAAAAGGACTGTGGGAGCTCCCAGACGGTGAGCTGAGTTGGGTGGAAGGGTGGCAACGTGTCTGGGAGTGGAGGATTGTTTATTGTGATTAGTATTGTGTATTTAATGCATATTGTGGAGGAGAGGGTGCTTTGTGCACTGTTGTTAATAAATATAGTCTACTTTTGGACTTTTACTTGGTGTCTGGAGTCTTGGACAGGGGTTCAAGGGAGCGATAGCGCCCCCTATCTGTCACTATATATGTATATATATATATATATATATATATATATATATATATAGTATGTTTTTTCATATACTTTGCTCATCAGTAATATAGATGATCAATCTGATTAAAATTTAATTCACAGTTTACAAAAAAATTTGTCATACAACTTGTGTTTCTCCACAAGCAAAATTCACACCATTCGCAAATGAATTTTCAGCTCATTTACAAACTTGTCCTTTATGTGCAAAAGCGTGGCATGGTTTATGATGGTCCAAAGTGTAAATAATGGGAGGCGGAGCTACAGGGGCCGCACCAGCAAGCACGTCTCTCTTTCTAAATTCCATTGGACTGGGCATTTGTCTGCATGTGGGATTGGCTTATGGAGCTGCAGAAAATGAGCTCAGATGGTGTTATCTCTGACCCAAATATGTGATGCAAGGGGTATCTGGTGGTGGAAATGTAGATGCAGGTAGTGTGTGAGACAGAAAAGAGTGTGTGGAGCCACATGGAAGGAGATGTGGAACATTTGAGTGGTACTGGAGGGCAGCTAATGGAAAATATATTGGTTTCAGCAGAAGAATAACCCTTGGAGGCCAATGTTCCTCACCTTCCACCCCAAAACCCTCATTTTAATGAGTTTTGTTGTTTTGAAATTGCAGAATTGACTGCAAAATGAATTTTAGGGGTAGTTAAGGGGCATGTTTCAACCATTTTAACAGTTCTTTAACAGGCCTTGTATTTTATCTTGTAATATATTACATAAAATTTGCACAAACATTGTTAAGTTTTTTTTCACACAGAGTACCACAGGTACACCAAGTAGTGTGGTGGAGAGCAGAACATTTGGGACCTTTGAAATTTGACTTGACATTATTTGGAGAAAAAAAGATGGATATAATTAATTGGTGAGCTTTTTTGGCCAGAATAGCCTGGTCTCATCAAAATGTTTCTAATGTTCTAATTTAGTTACACAGACTGTACAGATTTAACAGGAGGCATAACCCTGCTGTTTTACTTCTCCCTGCCTGAGAACCCCTTGTAAGGAGTTTCTATGTTATCCCTGTGCCTGACAGGGCTTTCCTTCCACATTAGGTTATTGGTGGCCAGTTAGGTTATTAATGGAGGCTGGTGGCATTTCCAAGGTTTGTTTCTGCCTTTTTGTTTTATGAGGCCAGGTTACGCTCTATCCCTTGTGGTCCTAAACTGGATACAGTTGCTTTGACAATTGAAAAATGAGTTTGTTTTTTGCTTTAATTTCATTCTTTTACGTTGTTAACTTACACAGCAGTCTAAGCTTCAAAATGAGAAGTTTGTTAATATGACAAAGTCCAAAGGGGGGAATAACTCTGGATATAATTGTTTCCTTTTTTTATTTTGTAAATATTTTTACAACTACAACTCAGAAAGACACGTTACAAGGCATCGGAAATTTAAAGCCCCTCTAATCTTTAGGAGGGTGACAAATCCTTGCTGTTAAAATAGCCTACACGAGGTGTTGCTGTGCACTCACCACACTTATCTCAGCCTCACTGCGCCTCTTGAGACTGGAGTCATGACACTGTCGCCATACCCTTTCATATCACAAGGCTTAACCTCTGACCCGATGATCTCATCCAGCACAGGGGTGGCAGAATAATGAATGCCGAGGTTTGGCACCAGGCGGCCCTTCTTTCAGTAACCAGCGAGACTCTATTGTCTGCAACAATGTGACTTCTTTTCTTTATTTGTCATGTGAACAGCTTTTTACTTTTGACCAATCCCATGATTTCTGGAAAACTTTTTTTTTTTTGTGGACTAATTTTCAATCAATCATTGAACATCCGTGAGAAAGAACTTGAATGAGAGTACATAGTTGTGTGAATGAGACTGTCATGAATAAATCTGGTCAGTTATAAACTGAAGGGTGAAACTGCTGGAGATGACTTGTACTGCACGCTGAGAATGGGAATAACATCTAAGACTTTCATCTAAGAGTCGCTCAGTGGTGCGCAATGCTGCCTCCCACCTCCATGGGCTTAACTTCAGTTTCCAGACAACTCAGGGCTGAGTTTGCTTGTTTAATGCAAGTGTGTTTTCTAGGGGGACTTTGACTTTATCTTATGTCCTAAAAATGCCCAAATTAAATAATTCTGAACTGACAAACAGCATTCAGTTTGTGAATTTATGCAAGTTTGTGTGAGAGAGGGCACATTAGATTAAAAATTTATTCAGACCCCTTCACTTTTTTACATTTTATTATATTGCAGCCTTGTGCTAAAATCTTTAAATTTTTCCCAACATCTCAGTTACCCTAAAGTGACAAAGTTAAAACAGGATTTTAGAAGTTTTAAATTTAAAAGCCTCCACAAGTATTCAGACCCTTTATTCATTTCTTGGTGGAAACCCCTTTGGTAGCAAATCCAGCCCAAAGTCTTCTTCGGTTTGATGTGTCAAGCTTCACGTAGGCCAGGATTTGGGGATTCTCTGCTATTCTTTCCTGCGGATCCCCTCAAGCTCTGTCAGGCTGGATGGAGACCGTTGGTGGACAGTTATTTTCAGGTCTCTCCAGAGATGTTCGATTGGGTTCGAAGGGCAGTCTTTGGCTGGGGCACTCATGAAAATCCCCTCCAGGAGGCGCTGTCTTTGAGCGCTTTTAGCCACAGGCTCATTCAAACCATGGTGTGCTAGGAAGCGCCTCTGGGATTTTTTCCTGCCTATTTCTATCAGGTAATTCAAAGGCTTCCACCCGATGTACTCGTTAAGTTTATGTTTATTTGTGTATGTACTTATCGACTGATTGGTTGATTGATTGGCTGTGTTACTTGTCCGGTGAGTCTGCATCCTTGTTTTTTATGTTTCTGCTGTTATCTAATCTAATCTTCTTCTTTTGGCTGCTCCCGTTAGGGGTTGCCACAGTGGATCATCTTCTTCCATATCTTTCTGTCCTCTCCATCTTCCTCTGTTACACCCACCACCTGCATGTCCTCTCTCACCACATCCATAGACCTTCTCTTAATCCTTCCTCTTTTCCTCTTGCCTGGCAGCTCTATCCTTAGCATCCTTCTCCCAATATACCCAGCATCTCTCCTCTGCACATGTCCAAACCATTGCAATCTCGCCTCTCTGAGTTTGTCTCCAAACCGTCTAACCTGAGCTGACCCTCTAATGTCCTCATTTCTAATCCTATCCATCCTCGTTACACCCAATGCAAATCTTAGCATCTTTAACTCTGCCACCTCCAGCTCTGTCTCCTGCTCTCTGGTCAGTGCCACCGTCTCCAGCCCATATAACATACCTGGTCTCTCTACCGTCCTGTAGACCTTCCCTTTCACTCTTGCTAATATCTGTCTGTCACAAATTACTCCTGACATTCTTCTCCACCCATTCCACCCTGCCTGTGCTCTCTTCTTTACTTCTCTTCCACAATCCCCATCACTCTGTACTGTTGATTTCAAGTATTTAAACTCATCCACCTTCACCAACTCTACTCCCTTCATCCTCACCATTTCACTGACCTCCCTCTCATTCACACACGTATTCTGTCTTGTTCCTACTGACCTTCATTCCTCTCCTCTCTAGAGCAGATCTCCACCTCTCCAGGGTCTCCTTAACCTGCTCCCTACTCTCGCTACAGATCACAATGTCATCAGCAGACATCATAGACTCCTGTCTGATCTCATCTGTCAATCTGCCCATCACCATTGCAAATAAGAATCTAATCTAATTTAATCAAATCTCTCTGTAAGACACACCTATGTTGTTTTGGATGTGTGCTTAAAGTGTTAACCTTGGTATTTTTACAATTTAACCACTGACCATAGGTTTCACCTGTTCATTTTTTAGTATCAAAATGAAATGTAGACTTATTTTTCAGTCACCATAAAAATACTGAAAATAGATACAATTTCACAGCTTTTCAAACTTTGGACTTGGGTGACAATGTGCTGCAGTATTTAGTGTCCTGGGTTCAAATCTTGTGCCTGTTTTTTGTGTCTATGGTGGTTTGCTATGCATTCCATTGACTGCTTACAGTTAATGTTAGTTGGCCTTTGTGTGTGTGAGAGATGGCTTTATTTGCCTTGCGCCAGTGACCCCATCCAGTGATCACAACTCTTTCTGACTTCTGTCAACTCTTCATTGGCAATAGTGAGAAATTAATGCATACAATGGCATGTAAAGGTCTGAGCACCCTGCCTAAATGTTACTGTGAATAGTTAAGTGTGCAGAAGATGAACTGATTACCAAAAGGCATAAAGTTAACACTAGAATTCCTGAAGCCTATGAAAACTCCTGGCACGGTCAGATCTAAACAGCAGTGTGGCAAATTGCTTGTGTGCTAAAGTGACTTTAGCTGCAGGTGGAAGTCCCATTTTACTTTATGGTGCCAAGCAGAGTCTATTAGCCAGTGCAAGAGCTGTGAAGAAGCTGTCTGTTGTTACGGTCTTGCCTTTGTCCAGTCTAATAGCGGTCACAGGACATCATATCTTTGATTGTCGGTACAACAAATAGTTCTGAGCAGGCATCAGCCAAAGCGTTGCTCTTGTGAAAAGAATCGAGATAACCACCACCAACTTAGAGAGCGAGAGGCAAGTTTGTTGTTGTTACAGACTCAAATCAAATGCATGTTTTTATTATATTAATAATAATAGCAGCTCACTACTCAAAATGCAGAGCGCCGGGGTTCAAACCTGGGATCTTTGGGTTATAAGGCGGCAGTTCTTACCTCTGGACCATTCAAGAATACGTGTCAACTCCCTGTTGATTGACAATTGAGGTTGGGTTTTTAACTCATTGACAGCAACATGTAAATCATTTTTTTTTTCTTTGGTTACATACTTGAATAAATGCGTACATGTTTATTTGATATTTGGACTAAAGTCTTCACATGTTATACACTTCATGTCATTATTAGTATAACATGGAAAAAGTTTCTGCTTTAGGTATGTGTTCAGTATTTCTTTCCTCACATTTCCTTTCATCCTACACTTACCCAGATCTTGGAACATGGAACACACATGAAATGCATGTATTTCAAATAATGATATACTGTATTATTTACCCTCTACAACTCCAGGAACCTCTCACGCAAATAACGAACCTTGACTTGAGCTAGGAGAACATTTTGCCCGAGCTGAGCTCTGTCTAGGTAGGGTGATGGGATAGCAGGCTGCTTGCTGCTTGTGCTGATCAACACATTTACAAAACAAAAGACACGGAATGGAGAGGTGCGAAGCAATTTAAGGTGAGCCAGGATTACGAGTTTTTTTGTAGGCTTCAGGAATTCTAGTGTTAAAGATGACACATTTCTTTAAGGGTCATTGTCCTTTTGGAAAATGAAACTTTGTCCCTATCGTTGGTCCAAAGTGCCCTATAGCAGGTTTTCATAAAGGATATCCCTGCACTTTACTCCAGTGAACTTTCCCTCAGCTCCACTTAATCTCCCAGTCCCCAGCTGCACAGCATGATGCTGCCACCACCACGCTTCACATTTGGAATGGTATAGCAGTGTATGGCGGATGGCTGGGGCCCTTTCCCGGCTGGGACGCCTCCACGATGGAAGGACCAGAGGAGTAAGTATGATCAGAGCATTACCTCCCTCAGAGCGCTAGGTGGTAGCCCCCCTGGGTTGCAGTGGTGCCTCGGACTCCTGCAGGACTCCATGGGAGTTGGAGTTGGATACAGCCCTGTTGAGATCCAGGGGCGCCACCAGGGGGTGACGCAGCTGCTGCTGAGCCCGTATGGGTAGTTCTTTCGCTACCCCCAGAAGTAGTAGTAGTAGTAGTAGTAGTCAAACTCCTGGAATACTTCCGGGTAACATATAAAAAGAGAAACCAGACAGTACTCCGAGAGCCAGAGTTGGATGGAGGGAAACGAACTTTGACTGGAGGATTGGAGGAGAAAAAAAAGGAAAAGAGGAAGAAGAGAATTGTGTGTTGTGCTTAGCTATTCTTTTGGGACTGTGTTGTGCTTGTGGGAGACGTGGAAGACGTTTCCCACAAGGGAGAAAGAAAATAAAAGTCCTGTGTGGTTGCACTTGTGCCTTCTGCACCTGTTTTGTTGGGGTTGACTTCACAAGTGCCTAATTTCCCACAGACGTGGTGCTAATCTTGCTTTCATCAGACCAAGGAATCGTGCTCCCCACCGTCTAAGAGCCTTTTAGATGCTTTTTAGTGAGCTTTCTTGTGTCTTTTACTGAAGACAGGCTTCGGCCTGGTCACTCAGTCATAATGCCCAGATTGGTGGAGTGTTGCAAAGGGAGCTGTCCTTCTGGAGGTTTCTCCCATCTCCGTACAGGTTCTGTGGAACTCAACCAGGGTGACCATCAAGTTCTTGGTCATCTCTCCCTTATCAAGGTCCTTCTCCAATAACTGCTCATTCTGGCCATGTGGCCAGCTCTAATAAGAGTTGTGGTTATTCCAAACTTCTAAATGATGGACACCACATTGCTCTTGGGAATCAACAACGTCGCAGCATTTTTTGTAGCCTTTCCCAGATCTGTGCATCAACACAATCCTGTCTCAAAACTCTGCAGGCAACTTCTTCAACTTCATCACTTGGTTTTTGCTTTACTGTGGGACCTTCTATAGACGGGTGTGTGCTTTTCCAATTTTCCAATTCTGTCCAATCAACTGAACTGACCACAAGTGGACTCCAAACACAGGGTAGAAACATCTCAGTTACAATCAATAGAATGCCATGTGCCTCAGTTAATGTTCAAGTGTCACAACAAAGGCTCTGAATACTTGTCTCAATGGGATGTTTCAGCTCCTCTGTTTTAATACATTTGCAGAAATTCCTAAAATCCTGTTTTTACTTTTTCATTCTGGAATATTGAGGGTTCCTTGATAAGGAAAAAAATAATTTAAATGATTTTAGTATAAGGTTGTAACCTAGTGAAATATGAAATGAGCAAAGGGGACTGAAAAGGTTATGATTTTATTATATGTGTCTGTTGGTGTTTGTGTGTGTGAGTGTGTCCTATGATGATGGGAACCTTCTCTGCATTCAGTCTTTCCAGGTCCCCCATGACCCTATATTGGAATAAGCAAGTTTAGAAAATGAATATAAATACGGAGGTGGTAGGGGAAGAGGGTCAGCTCCTTGACTGAGCGCTTCTTTCAGCTTCTCTTTGTTAACTGTTATTCTCATTTTGGGCTTTCTAAAGCGTTGTGTCATCTTTTGTACTTATTTTCTAATTATTTTTTTCACCTATTATTTAAATAGACTGTGTGATTTCTGTCTCCAGTTTGTTTTTTTACAGGCACCGCTATTTTGAGCCACCATCATCATGACAGGCTGTCGGTTGACATGAAGCAACCAGACAATGTAATTCTCTAGAAATTACGTAATTAAGGTCATTGAGGCGACAATACAAGAAAATGGAACATCTGAGGTTTTGCTGAGATTCTGAAAAACAGTTTTTTTCTGTGTGCATGTAGTTCAAGTAATTTAAAATTAGTTCCTGACTCTGCATCTGTTTCCTTACTACGATTCTTTCACTAGCGATTTTGGTTGTAGCAAAGGATAAGGATACAGAAAAGCTATTATGTGTTGCACCTCTATATAACAACCATCTTTTTCCACCCCCTCTAACATATACACTAATCTATGTCTGGAAAATGTCCGGGATTAAAACACTTAATGAGACTTGTACATAGATAATGTCTTTGCACCCTATGAACATTTACGCTTCAAATACAACTTCTCATCCACACAATTCCTCCATTACTTTGAAGCTAGAAACTTTGCTAAACAGAACCTGCCCAATTTTCCTCACCTTCCACCCCTTCTGGTCATTAGAGTTTTTAGATTGCTGCTCAGCTAGACGTTGGTGTTCACTTTGGTACTTACATTTGGCGAGGATGGATCTCTGACTGTGAAGTACATTTGGCTAGGATGACACTCCGATTAAAATGTAAAGTTATCCCTTGCAAGAATCCGTGAAAATGTTTTGGACCCAGTGTTGCTGTATACTCTAAGTTTATTGGAATAAATAATAAGTAAAAAGTTACAGGAAATGTGAAATAGAGTGATCACATAGCAAGCAAATCATATGTGTGAGTCTGGCTGCCAAGACAAAGATGTGTGACATCCTCCAGACAAAGTGCGTAGATGAGCAGTTCTTTTGTAAACTCAAACTTTTTACAAAGTTTTACTGATTATAATAAATTTGTGCGCATATTTATGGTAGTAAAAGACAAAAATGATTAACATTACAAATACAAAAGAAATATAAGAAAACCTTACGCACAAAACAATAAAACACTCCCAACACACTCCAGTTTTGCAGATCAATTATGGAATGAAAACCCCAGAGAACAACCTTCAGAAAGTTATATAAGGTTTTGTCTGATGCCAAGTGTGAAGATTTGTAGAAGTTGGGAGCGCTCCCAGACAAAGATGTTTCCCAACCCAGACGAAATCACACAGGCAAGCTGTCACAGGACAAGAACATAAATCCAGAGAATACTGTAACCTGATGGGTGTAATTGTGATTCAGTTGTGACCAAAAAGACACCACTGACTGTAATCCTTATGGCTCACTTTTAAAACTAGTGTCTTCATCTTTCACCCAGCAGCCCTTGCAGCAACCATCAAAGCTGCCCAATGATTCAGCACTTAAGTACTGTGTCATCTGTGATTTTCCTCAATTGGTTGCAAAGCTACCAAAATTACTCCCATTTAATTATTGATGAAAAACTCTTGAATAGACAGATCTGCAATTCGCGGAGTCAATGGAGGCTCTGATTGGGGCGCTCGAGAGACTGAGTGAGGAGTCTGAGTGTCTGGGCTTGTGAGTGTCCTGATAAAAACCAAGATCAGGCCTTTAATGACCTCTAGGGCACGGTCATCAGCAGTGTGTCTGTTGGTCTGAGTGTCTAACTTGTTGAAAGGTTTACTTACCTTGGCAGTGACATTAATGTCTCTGGTGACTCTTCCTGTGAAGTCAGTAGACGGATTGGGAGACCATGGGGGGTCATGAGGTCGCTGGAAAGGGGTGTGTGGCGCTCCTGATATCTATGCAAAAGGATGAAGGTCCAAGTCTTTAGAGTCCTGGTGCTTCCTGTCTTACTATATGGTTGTGAGACATGGACGCTATCCAGTGACCGGAGTCGAAGACTGGACTCCTTTGGTACTGTGTCTCTCTGGAAAATCCTTGGGTACCATTGATTTGACTTTGTTTCGAATGAGCAGTTGCTCATGGAGTCCCGAAAGTCCCCTGCATTGTGAGGGAGCATCAGTTACGGCACTACGGCCATGTGACGCGTTTCCCCAAGGGTGATCCGGCTCATAAGATCCTCATTGTTGGGGACCCAAGTGGCTGGACCAGGCCAAGGGGTCACCCACGTAACACCTGGCTGCGGCAGATAGAGGGTCATTTCCAGAGGGCGGGACTGGACCGCGTGTCTGCCTGGGAGGTTGCCAACTGGGATCCCGAGCTGTTTCGACATGTAGCGGGTGCGGCAATGCACTGTACCAGTGCATGCTCCCCAACCTGACTTGACTTAAGAAAAATGTACACAGAGACCCTTCTACTGTCTGTGGATTCACAAAGAAGCAAGGAGTCAGGCACAGAAAAGCTGCAGAAAAAGGTTAGATAATGTAGGCATGGCCTAACATTTGGGTACGTTCAAGAAGATATAAATATAAATCATGAAATTACCTCTTTCAAAGTAATTTTGAAACAATAACTTATTCAGTAAATGAAGATGCACAGAAAGTTCCACTGTTTTTTTAGACCATTTTGAAAATACACCAATGCTTTTTAAATAGCATTGGGAGATCTCAACAAAAACTGAATGTTTGTCACAAATTTCTTTGGGGAATTAAACCCTGTTTGGATGGGATAAGTTTTCAGAACATATGTCTGTAAAGTCACCGTTACCACGCAACACAAGTAATTTTTACCATGGATTCACACAGGATAAGATCTGTCTGGAAAAAAATACATAATAGGCATGCCTTCTATGGTTATGGAATGTCGTCACCAAAAAACAACTGCACACATTGTAACGAAGTAACTATTGCTCCAGTCTAATTAGTACTCTGAAGAGAATTCTGCATTTGGAGCACCTCTGTTCACAAACTCGTCCACTAGACTGAATTGGTTTGAAATGGTACAATGTAGGTCACACAGAGCATGGATAAGTTCTTCAACTGCCTCCATTCATTTCTACAGTCATCTCTAAAATCCCAGGGAAAATGATAGAATTTTACTGACATGCCAATTCACATTGGACTAGTTTCGCCTGGGGTTATTTTTTATGGACTTTTTAGCAAGGGTAAAGGGCTCTGTAATCTTTACCGAGAAATGAACGCAGGGTCTATAATAAATTAGTGACATGAGCAGTTTGGGCAGAACTTAAAATACAGAAGTCCTCCGGTAATACTTTACTGTACCTCCTGATGTAAATCAAATCCTGTCTAAATAATTCAATTGGAACTGAATTTCTTCATGTGGACATATAAACGTGACAACGACAGTAGATGTTTTGAATTTTCCAATTCAATAGGCTTCAAGGTGACCAGCAAGGGACAAAGATGAACAGCAGCATATGATATAATAATGTCCATAAAAATATAAAGTTACTTGGGTCACAAAACATACATGTCAATTATCCAGTCATATGTTCACCTGTATTTTTTGTTAAAATGTTGTTAAATAAATATTTCTGGAAAATGAGAGAAGTGCACCAAACTGAAGCAAAGTCAAGCAAATTCAAGTCATTGAAGTGAAGCCACCCCTACAACCAACCTCTGATTCATTGATCAAGAGTCCTGTCTTCAGTTCAGTTTGAACTCACTTGTGCACTACCAAATACATTAAAGCTGAAAGATCTGGTCTTGGAGTGGTGGCAGGTCTTATTACAAACAATCTCTCTTTAGAGGTCATTTCCCACAGCAAATGATGAGAGCTCATTAATTCAGCATTTTGTTAACATAATCATCTGCTTTGTTAAGCATTTGTGCTTTTGTAGATTTTGTTTTTATGGGGAAGAAAAGAACTATGAATTCCTTACCTGTTCCTGCAGGGGCACCTCGTAATTTTCCAACTTGGCAGTAATCCCCAGAATAGCCATAAAGACACCTGAAAGGCAATATATTATTATTATTATTATTATTATTATTATTATATATGACATTAAAAAAGTTTTCAGACCCTTGACCAATTCTCAAATTTTTACTGAATAACTAATCCTTGTGTCTTTTCTTAAAATGTTTGGGGACACAATATTTTGTCTGGGGAGAAATTATGGTAATGGGGGCTGAGTGAGAAAGGGAAAGAGATTTCAGCTGCCATCATCAGGCAGCGCTCCACTTGCAGTGCCTAAAAGCAATCCCTGTGTAAACAAAAAGGGGGAGTTCTCCCTTTAGAAGGTGGGAGTGGAGGATGCCATCATCTATATGCTACACCGATCCCCCTCCCACTTGGACAGAGGCAGTAGTGCAGTAAGAATTATGTTTCTGGACTTCTCTAACGCTTTCAACACCATCCAACCTCTGCTCCTCAGGGACAAGCTGACAGAGATGGGAGTAGATTCACACCTGGTGGCATGGATCGTGGACTATCTTACAGACAGACCTCAGTATGTGCGTCTTGGGAACTGCAGGTCTGACATTGTGGTTAGTAACACAGGAGCGCCGCAGGGGACTGTACTTTCTCCGGTCCTGTTCAGCTTATATACATTGGACTTCCAATACAACTCGGAGTCCTGCCACGTGCAAAAGTTCACTGACGACACTGCTATCATGGGCTGCATCAGGAGTGGGCAGAAGGAGGAGTATAGGAAACTAATCAAGGACTTTGTTAAATGGTGCGACTCAAACCACCTAAAACTGAACACCAGCAAAACCAAGGAGCTGGTGGTGGATTTTAGTAGATCCAGGACCCCGTGATCATCAGAGGCGACTGTGTGCAGGGGGTGCAGACCTATAAATACCTGGGAATGCAGCTGGATGATAAATTGGACTGGACTACCAATACTGATGCTCTGTGCAAGAGAGGACAAAGCCAACTATACTTCCTTAAAGGACTGGCGTCCTTCAACATCTGAAATAAGATGCTGCAGATGTTCTATCAGACGGTTGTGGCGAGCGCCCTCTTCTACATGGTGGTGTGCTAGGGAGGCAACATAAAAAGAAGGACGCCTCACACCTGGACAAACTGGTAAGGAAGGCAGGCTTTATTGTAGACACGGAGCTGGACAGTTTGACATCCGTGGCAGAGCGACGGGCACAGAGCAGGCTCTTGACAATCATGGAGAATCCACTGCATCCACTGAACAGGATCATCTCCACACAGAGGAGCAGCTTCAGCGACAGACTGCTGTCACCATCCTGCTCCACTGACAGACTGAGGAGATCATTCCTCCCCCATACTATGCAACTCTTCAATTCCACCCGGGGGAGTAAACGTTAACAATATACAAAGTTATTGTCTGTTATACCTGCATTGTTATCACACTTTAATTTAATATTGTTTTTTATCAGTATGCTGCTGCTGGAGTATGTGAATTTCCCCTTGGGATTAATAAAGTATCTATCTATCTATCTATCTATCTATCTATCTATCTATCTATCTATCTATCTATCTATCTATCTATCTATCTATCTATCTATCAGGAGATGCATCTAAGAGTCTCAAGTTAGCACACTGTAAATTATGCGACCTAGGATGGAGCATCTACAACAAAACACTTGGCGTAGGCAGCAGGATTTGCACTGCTGAGTGTGGAGGCTTAGTGATAGAGAGCTTTGTGTTGCTTATAGCCAGTCCCTGTGTGAACACAGGTGGAGAGTCCTCCCTTTATCTCTTGCAGTAGGGAGGTGCATCTGAGGATCTTTGTAATCCTGACCTATTGGGTTTACCAGTGCAAAATGTGTTACCTGGGATGGAGTGTGGTGTGATTCTACGGTCAAACATATCACATGGCAAGGTATATGAATGAGAAGTTCTGTAATAAGGAATTAATCACTACCACTTGCTGTAATATTGATACTATGAAGTAAAAGGCCAGAGACCATGTTCATATTGATTATCATTCACCACTCACTTGCACTTGGGAAGGCCTCCTTCATCAGTATAACAAGTTCCTCCATTCATACATCGGCAGGCTAAAGGCATTGTTACTGGATCTTCAATTGCTGCCAAATTTAAATCATGCAGAAAATTAGCACTTCAAACAAAGATAATATATATTTTTTTTATTTTTAAACACATCTCTTGAAGTCAGGCTCACACATTTATAAACAAAAATATAAAACAACAAGAGAAGCAAACAAAATGCAAGGACATACATAACTTCATTATAAATAAATTTAAAATTGTATATTTATTCTGCTTTAATGTCTGCAATAAGTAAAATTAAGAGTGCACATATTAAGACAAGAACTTCTGTGAGGATTCCAAGAAGAAAAAAATAAAAACAGTCCACGTGGGAATTAGAAAAGCCCAGAGGCCATTGGACACATACCTGCATCACACTGCGTCTGGCTTCCAGTCACAAACTGGGACCCCTGGGGACAGGCACAAGTGTAACCACCCGGTCTCAGCAGACATAGGTGACTGCAGACATCTTTACAAATGTTAGGCACTGACCAAAAAAGAAAAAGAGAGAATTTGATTTACTATGTATTCTGGGATAGAGAATAGGAAAGCTATAAAGAATCAACCCGTAACCCTGTAGTTAGGATATAGTGGGTTGGATAATTAATGAATGGATGGATAAAGAATCAACGATAAATTTTAGCCCTCCTCTATACAAGATAGCAATCTTATGACTGCACATTCAAACAGAGTTTTTGCTTAAGTTAGTTGAGTGATTATGAAACACAAATAAGTATGCATATGTTATGTTTCAGCCAGGGTCTATTTCCTGGCTAACACAAATAGCAAATAACAAATTTTGTTGTTTTTAAATTAATTTTCATATTTCCATATAACTTCCGTTATGCAAGCTAATGCTTTAAAGTTTATGTTTAGTCTCTTTAAATGTTTTGAAGTTACATACACTTTATAGGTGGAGCCCTAGGAGGTGGGGCCACCCTGACATCACCATTACTGGGATCGTCCTCTGGCTCTAAACTGAACCAGTGAGAGAATCTCAGCAGCAGATTATTGAGGTTGTGAAGGAGTTTGTAAGCATTGCTGATTTTAATTGATCTACTGGCTTTATATATACAGTATATATATATATTGTGAGAAGGAGAGCTGAGCTGTCACCCTAGGAAAACCACAACCCCCCTGAAACACTGACTACCCTCACATTACTCCTTATCCGTGCACTATAACGCGTAATATAAGCCTCGCGCGGCACTCCGCCGACTTTAAAAGCCTTGCGCAGCGCCTGTCTTTTTGAGGTATTGATTTGTTTTACTTTCTCTCTCTCTCAGACTACTACTACTGCTCCTGACGCGTATTCATTCGA
>JANRMT010062814.1:22538804-22553037 GCA_026402145.1 Polypterus bichir lapradei | reverse complement strand
CTTTATCATCTTTTTATTTTTTTATCTCCACAATATATAAAAACATATATTCTAAAATATATTACAATATATAATTTTTTATATTCAAAATATACTAAAAATGTATTTTTATGTTTTGGAAAATACATTGCAATATACAATAATGGTAATAATGTACATATTTTACAATGCATTTCAGTTTACTGTAAGATATGGTAATATATTAATCCTTGAAGTATTTTATAATGTATTGTAAAATATGGGTATATTTAAATTGGCAGTAATATATATTTTTTAATGTAGTTTATTTTTGTAAGGGAATATTTCTGCTAACCTGTTTTCTAATGATCAGAAAGCATTACTGCATATCTATTAGGGACAGGACAAATCAAAAACGGCACATCGTGTTTATTTCACATTGTCTTTGTGTTTCTTTCTTTGTTTTTTGACCAGCAGCTATCGAAGTTGTTTATTAGTTTATCATCTATTCTGAATTACTAAATGCATTATTATTATTAAGCATCTTGTGCTCCATATGAAATATAATTTTCTTTCGCCCAATGTGCTGTATGTAGATTTTGATAAGTGGCCAGGGGTTAATGAATAAAACAGTAAATTTTAAACCACAAGGTTAACTCCTGCCCGAGATACGACTTGCTGACTCACAATTAGTAACAGGATATTCACATATTTTAAACCCTTTTGTCATATTTAGAATATTTTTGAATATGTTTTCTATATTTGTAATTCAATTTTTGCTATGCTTTACATTATTTCTCTGGCATCTTTCATGATGTTTATTACAATATCAAGTACAACAAGGCCACTGCTGGATTATTTAAAAGTAAAGCAGGTGTGTTATAGCTTAACTAAACCTGCATAAAATAATAAGGAGGCTTGACATGTGTGTCTATCCACAAGAAATAACTCAGCACCCTGTGGACAGATTTTGTTGAAACGTAATACACTTATTCTTCAAGGAAATTTGTCAAGACAGTTCAATTGTTATTGAGATATCTTGAACAGATCACACTGTGCAAACTTTTGAAATTTTAAAACCTCCCATTGTAAAGCAATGGTGAATTTGTGAGCTCATCTACCTTAAAACGAAGGAACTTTCTGTGTGATTTCAACTACGGATTAGTTTACTATTTCAATTTCACCTTGAGAGTGGTCGCTTGAAATTGTGTATTTTGTAGATGTTCCAGTTTTACACCAGGGAGAACAAAACAGCTGACAAAGCAGGGCCTTTTCCTGCTGCTTTAGGTAAGTTAACCATTAGAGAACAGAAAAAGGTCACACCTCTGGAAATAAATTCAAACGGAAAACAATCATGTAAGCATACTGTATATAAGTCTGAATTTAATTGAACAATATTATCTGCTAAATATTATTGTAAAGATCCAACATTATCAGCTAAGCAGTGTTTGAACTGATTAACTGCACTGTAAAGGTGGAGCTGCCCCAAATGGCATAGCATGGGTTTAGAAATGAAACTACGGTTGATCTGCAAGCAGAAGATTGGAGCAGATGGGCATGCAACAAGGATGATACTGGCCACTAATAACAAAGAAAGGGCAGTACCGAAGTGTGCACCACGATGATTACTTAGTGGCATAACATACAAAAGACTGACCATGCATTACGGATTATCCGGACCTGTCAGCATAACATACAACAGACTGACCAGGTATTATGGATTATCCAGACCTGAACAGCTGCTTCCATGTATCTTCACACTGGAATTTACATCTTTATGATAATTCTTACCTTTTACATCACCATTATACAATAAACCAGATCCTTTCCAAGTTCTGACTTATTTGTATAAGTTTTTAACAAATTACTGTGCTTTAACTTATATTATTAGCTAGATGGGAAACATATTTCAGTTGCTTTTTTCCTTTTCTCTTCTTCTTTTCTGGGGTTATGTCTTCTGAAAAATTGGCTAAGTCAAGGAGTGTCACCAAAGTGAACAATCACCTCTAGGATTTATGGGAATTTAGGGCTGGAGAGGCCACATATTGTATTTAGTGGAGCATATTAGAACTCCACCTAAGGTACTGCTGAGATAGGCTTTGGCCATTCACATGGACATAAATTGGATGAAGACTTTCTGAGAATGGTTGCGATGTTATGTTGTATTCTGTATTTTTATTCATTCATATTCTTATATTAACGATACACAAGATCAATTGTGAAGGAAACAGAACATACCTCATGATCTGTGATCTCCTTCTCCTCCTAACACTCACTCCAAAAATTCACATTTAGCACAAGGGTATAGTTTATGATAATTGAATTACCTGTGCGGTTGTATCTGTGTTCCTGGTAGATGCGGACTTGTGTCAGCCAAGGGTTTATCGTCAGCACCTTGACTTTTTCTCCATTTCCAAATTTATTTTTTTTCCAGATTTCTCCACTTTCTTTAGTTGTCCAGTAGATATGTCCTTCAAAAACATCTAGGCTGTATGGGTTGCCAATGTCTACAGTGAGGTGAAAAAGATGACATGTATTATGAAATCATAACATGTTTGTAAAAGTTAGAAACTCAATAACAGTTTGTCTTGGCCATATTCTGCTTCCCTCTTTCCTTTTCTAGTTCAGGGTTGAGACACAATTACTTATACCCGATCACAGAGCTCATCAAAGTGTGTCTCAATTATATCACTTATGGGCAGTCGACATGAGCCTGATGTAATCCATTTAGAAGCTGACATGTAATCCTGAATTTACAGAAACAGCTCAGCTATTATCTAAACAAACAGGCTTGATAGACTGAATGGTCTCATCTTGCTTGTCATATTTCTTATATTCTTGTTTAGGAATAAACTTTAAAGGTTTTCTTATGTTATTTATTTGTGAAGCAGCAAAGTACAACATAATGAATGGCACTGTCGAGACTATGAGGAGAAATTCAGCTTATGATCCTGAATTTTTCTAAGGCTTTATATAAGTCAGTGCATGTAAATGAAGATAACTAAACCTGACTGAGAAGACAAGGACATGGCACACATAACACAGAATCAGAATGGCTAATGCCAAATAAAACACTACACATTTTAATTTTTCAGTCATTTAACAAGATGGCTAAATCCAGCCTTGTGAGACATCACAAGATTAAACTCAACCAGCATGGACCTAAGCTACAATACATCTGAAAATTGTGACCACCGTGTTTATTGCAGAATAATTTAAGTGAACGCCTTCTACACATGCATCAGCCATCCCTAGTAATACAGTATCATTAACAGCAGTGTGTGAAACACCCTATGGTAATCAGGGGTCCCATTAGTGCTCTATTGTTGGCTGAATTCTTAAATTGTACTGTGGTGCTAAGGAATATTTGTTAAATTAAATGTAGAGAATGTTCTCAGTTAAGATTGGCATGTCTCAAGTAGACTAATCGCATCATACATACTGTAGATAGGCAATCTGCAGACAAAACCTTGAAATTCAGACCAACATCCTCCTTGGCTCCTATTTATACTTTTTTACTATGAAGTTCTCTTCTTTCTTTCTTTCTTGAACTTATTATGCATTAGTAGTAAAGAGAATTTGTTTTTTTTTAAATAGGGATAGGAATCTAAACCAAGTGAATGTTTGTAGCCATAAATTAGTCCTATCTTTCACCAAAAAGCAATTAGAAACCAAAAACCATCGTCAAGAACACTAAAGTGTGAAGTCTGTAATTTGGAAAGTCAAAATGAGCAAAAATCAAAGTACACCACAAATACAGTAATGTTATCTAATCTCAGATGACCCAAGAGGGCATGGCGATGACCTTTCATATTGTCACACAATTGGTCATGCTCACCATATATACATGGTATCTTTCAGTGAAACATATGCACTTGAACACTGTGTGACGTACTAAAATGGCTATTTCACCACTTAGATTAAGGTCATTGTGAACCATTTCTCCACAGATCAGCACTGTGGCTTTAGCTGTTAAGAGCATGGATGGCAGAAGCAAGTCATTAAATGGTAAAGGAGAAGGTCCGCTGCAATGTGAACACAGTTGGCATCAGAAATCTCCACCACTTTCTGATAATCACCATCACACTCTTTAGCATCACTGAGCCCAAAGCAAGCAGAAGTAACTGTTGCGTGAGGTTTCGATTTACATGTTTTACTATTAAAGCCTCCTCCCTTTTTCTCAAATTTGTTATGTCTTTAGTATTAAAGAAAAAATATTTTTTAAAAAGGGATCAGAAGATGCAACATAAATCTAAATTAAGTAAATTTTGGTCCTATCTTTTACCAAAGCCCAATCAGAAATCAAAAAGTACAGGCTGAGAAAAATAAAACAAGAAATCTGTAATTTGGAACTTCAAAATGAGCCTAAAGCAGAGCACACCACACGTGAAGTATTGATGATCTGAGAGTGCAAGGTGATGACCCTTTATATTGTTGCACAATTGATGATGCTTACCCAGTTCTCAGGGTCAGTAACCAACAATTTACAAAAAATACCAACACCTTACACCATACAATTTGGTGTCAAAAACATCATTGAACACATTTCAAAAAAATATTTAAGGACTAGGATTAGATTCGGCACATGTCAACATCCTTACAGCAAAAAAGGTGCATAATAAACTAGGTAAATATGAAAAAAGAAACCAAATCATAATGGAATTGTCCTATGGATCATCAAAGAAATATGCTCCCCTTCCCTGCTGCCACTCAAGCCCCTGCCCTGCCCATGCTGTAATCACATTTAATATATTGTGTTTACCTCCAGAGATAATTATTTTTCTGTCACTCCCATCACTCTTCATGGATTCTATCATGTTGTCTTTGGCATCACTCCAGTACAACCGATCTCCATTTAAGTAGTCAATAGTGAGGCCAGTGGGCCAGCCGATATCGTCATCCACTAGGACCAGTCGGTTTCGTCCATCCATCCAAGCAGATTCGATTTTGGGCTGTCTGCCCCAGTCTGTCCAGTACATGGTTCTGAAAGGGGCATTTAAACATTACTGAATTGAAAGTAGTTATTAGTTGATAGTTTCAAGTGTATTCCACTTTGTCTAATGCTGTGCTGTAATAAAGATTTCACATAATTCCTAGGCATTTTTACAATGATAATTGTATTATTATATTCTATGAGCTCTTCCAACCAAAAATTCAATACTTATTTTCACTTAGGTGAGGCGGTATCTTGTATGATCAAGTTACTATGTCATACACATGAGATACTGTCAGATACCTACAGGAGAGATGCTCCTCTAATTTTTTTTAATATTACCTCTTAATAGCATGGGGCAGACAAAACATGGAAACAATATACATGCTTAGATGCACCTACCCAATTTTTGGGTTGACAATGATAGCGGCGGGCTGATCCAGCTCTGAGTATATCAACCATTTTTTGTATCTTCCGTCAAGTTTGGCCACTTCAATTCTGTTTGTTCCAGCATCAGTCCAGTAAATGTGCCTAATAGAGAGCAGTTGCACATTAGATCAAATGGAAAAGAAAGAAGGCATAAACACAGTAACATGCTATTCAGCACAGTATCTGTGTTATTTGGCAGAATTAAAGATGTCTACAACAAATCACCCATGACATTGTTATTTTCATGGGAATTGTTACATATGCATTATTTTCACTTTTCCTTTAAAACTTTAGTAAAAACAATATTTGGAATGAACTTTTCTTCAAGATCACATTGAATTTTGATTCTGTGTTTGGACTTACATCGTGACAACGTAACGTATAACTTCCTGTGAGTGAATATCGTTTCTTTCTCTCTAATAAATAAAATTACTTTTTCAAATGTTTGTCCCTGCTCTTTCTTCTTTGTCCTAATAAAATTTATAAGAGCTGAGAGCACAGGAACTGTGTCTGACAAAAGCATTCACACGACTGAGGTTAGGTGACCGTGGTCTTGTTTGAAAATGGTTGTAAGTAGGGTGTAACTTGAAAGAATCTAATGGCAAAAGTCACTGTCTCGTGGGACTTCATACCGCACCAAAGTTTTTGGAATCTTTTAATTCTCGCTGGCAACACGAATTAGACGATCTAAACGTCTCCGACTTAAAGTTTAAATCTGAACAATATATTCAATCTCTTTTCGCTGTTCCACTATTTCACCGAGTAATAATTTCCATTTGTTTGCGCTAATGCGATCTTTCCTATCCTTATTCTGAAACTTTCGAATTTTATTGCTTCCATTATCTCTAACCTGCTCTGCATGTGTTCTGCGCCAACATTTAGGACTTTTTTACGACGTTCTGCTTTGTCATCCACTGTCTTTTATTTCCGACCCCAGGTGTGGTTAAATCTCTTGGCACAAAGACTCATCTCGTGGGACATGTGTCTCTCTGAGACAATCACGTCTTGTCTCCTTCCAAGATTTTTTTTTTAAATAGAGAGATATACATGTTAGTGCTGAAGTCAAGTTCGCCTTTGTCAAGTCCAGGACAAGTCCAAGACTGCAACTAGTCGAGATCGAGTCTAAAGGGGGGTCAAGACCAAGTCCAAATAGTAGTGAGACCAAAAACAAGTTTTAGGATTAGATTAGATTAGATAAACTGTATTAATCCCATAGGGAAATGTAGATGCATTCAGCAACAGAAACATAAAAAAAATCAAGAATACAGATTTATAGGACAAATAATACAGCCATTAATCAATAAATAAATGAATACAATTAAATTTAATGAGCATATCGGGTGGAAGCATTAAATTGCCTGATAGCAGTAGGCAGAAAAAACCCACATAGGTGTTCCTTAGAGCACCGTGGTAGGATTAATCCGTGGCTAAAACTGCTCCAAGGCAGCACCTCTTGGAGGGGATGGGGGAATTTTTCATGATGGCATCTAATTTTGCCACCATCCTCTTTTCCACAACAGTTTCCAGTGTGTCCATGGTTTGCCCTGTGATGGAGCAGACTTTCTTGATAAGTTTGCTCAGGCATTGTACTTCATTTGAGCTCAAATTGTTTCCCCAGGAGACTGCAGCGTAGAACAACACACTGACTATTATGGACTGGTAGAACATTTCCAGCAGCTTGCTGCACACATAAATATTTGCTGCATATGCGAAATCTTACAAAATTTTCATAATTTTATTTTTATTTTTATTTTACATCTGGCGGACCTGATGCAAACCAGTAACTCATTTAGTATTAACTGTTTGCGGAAGTCTCTACAAATGGTTACTAGATGGCGCTCTACAATAATTAAGTTTCTTGATTGTTTTAGTAGTTTGTCTAACTTTCTCAGCACTTTATGTTCATATATAAATAGCTGTTGGTTTAGTGTGGTCTTAGTGCTGAATTAGTTTTCCTTACCATGAAAAAACAAAACACAATGAACTGAATAAAGAAAGGAAAAAAATGGCTCTCTAGCCAAGCCAAAATGGGTGCCTAGAATGACTTACCTCCCAACCCAATCAACAGCAATGCCGTTAGGGTTTGAAATATAGCGTAAGTTCAGATCCACTTTTTTCACTGGGTTGCTGCCACGATCATCAAATGTGGTCATGTAAGCTCGTTTGATTACCCCAAACTGTGAGCCACGTCCTCCTACAGTCCAGTAGACAATGCCTGAAAAAAAAAATAAGACAGATTTGGGTTTCCAAGCAATTGGATGGTGAAATCATCAAAATGGCATTACCTCTGCTCTATGTGTTTCACATCAGCAAAAATGAAGGTTTTTTAATCACGGACGAGCAGTTGAGCTTCTGGAGGCCACCAGGCTCAGGGTTTAAAGTCTGGGTGGAGTTCACATATTTTCTCTGTTTCAATCTGGGCTTTCTGCAGGAGCTCCAGTTTCATCCCACATCCAAAAGGTGTGTATTTGTGTAAGAGTGCACTGCCTTAGTATAACACTCTGCACTGCGATGAATAGGAGAACAGGTAATGTATGTATGAATAAGCCACTGACAAAAAAGGTTTGGTGAACATGGAAACCCACATTCAAATCAGACCTCCAGAAGTGAAGCTGCACAGCCTGAGTTTTATTGTATTGTATTCAGATGTTATTTAATTAATGGAATGTTAATATTACAATGGACTGCAGCATATTGGTTTTTCTTTTTTACTACTTTGTGTCAGTAACTCTCACACTATGGGCTGCGTTTCTGGTTTTCCTTTTGTCTGTGTGGAGTTTTTCACATCATTCCAGTGTCTGTGTTTTTTTCTCTGGATATGCTAATTTTGACTAATATCCTGTGTGAGTGTCGCTGGAGATGGATGGGCATCTCATAGGGTGATTCATTTCCTGGCCAGGATGCTGCAGTGAAAGCAGGACAGCCACTCTGACATGTGTCAAACATGTTCGCTTGGAGAGCAGCTAACGTGCTCAACGACACAGGATAGCACAAAGGAAGTGGGGTTTTTACAGGGCATTAGTGTCTCTCTCTCTCTCTCTCGTTCAATAGAAAAAGTGAAGAATAAAATGCACCGTTGGAAGACTGGCAGACAGTTCAACAAACCTGTTAACAAATCCATCACTTCCGACCTCACCTGACAACTGCACTTCCGGCCTCAACATTCCACGTCATTTCCGCTCGACCTTCTTCCCAGCATTCCCTCTTTATTCAATTTCCTGCCAGTCTTACTTTCTAAAAGTCTCTCATTCATTGCAATGTTGTCCTCTGTATGATTTATTTTTTGAATGCATAAGCCAGGAAAGGCTATTTTGGACCTGACAGTACATGGGGCTAACACCCCAAACCTTTATAAGTGTGTTATCTCAAGTTCTTCTTTTCACACATGTTAGGAACAAGAATCTTTTGACAGGGTGGCCAGTATGTGGGGAGCACCAGGAAAAACACCAGCATTCAGGTACTATTACGCTAGAGGACAGTGTCCCTGGGATTCAGGTCCCCTTTGGAAAACCACAGAGCATCATGGGTATTGGAGTTCAAGAATGCGGCCCTGTTAGGTTCCATGGGTGCCACCAGAGGGCACTGGAGGGGTATATAATCCCTACTTTGTGGGACTCCCGTCTGACCTACTGACCGTGTCCTAGCCCTGGAAGTACTGCCGTTTCAAAAATAAAGGAGCTGTGTCATCCTGACCAAGCAGTCAGAGTCAGGAGGAAGTGGACGAGGCTTAATGGGAGGAGTGCGAAGAAAGAGAACTGATTTCACAGTAATTTACCTTGGTGGTCTTTATTTTACCTGTGAAGTTAATAAAAAGGGACTATATCTAAACCTGTGACTAGATCGGGTGTGACTGTGTCTGGGGTTTGGGGCTCAGGGGCACCCCCTACTGGTTACACCTGATAATGTGCATCACAGGTTCATTCTAAATTGGTCCATTATTGGCATTATTGAAGGAGCAAAAGTAATGGAAGGCATTCCCACATTTGGAATATAATTTGTACCTGCTAGGATATGTTGACAAATGTGCTTTTGAGATTTCTTTGGCAAGGAAGACAGACATTTTGAGGAAAGGGAGTTATACTGACTAATCATGGCACTGGAGAGTTGATAAGCGCACGCACGTTAGAATGTCACTGTACTCTGTAATGACCTTATAAACCTACTGTGCAAACCTGTGATGAGATACTAAAGCTGGATCAGAAATGACGATTACCCACCATTGCCTCACGTTTCAGTGTAGTCACATACAGTAAAATCTGTAACTCCAGCAAAATACAAAATGGTGGCAGACAAATTTATAATCCATGAATGTATCTGCATTATTATATACTCAGCTAATGCTAATGAGGCCCACCTCCACTGAGACGACAGTCTAAAGACATGCAGGTTAGGTGAATTGGTGATACTGAATTGGCCCTCTTATGTGGTTGGGGGCTTTATGTGTGTTTGCCCTGTGATGGACCGGCACCCTATCCAGTGTTTGTTCCTTCATTGTGCCCCATGATAGCTGAGATAGGCTCCAGCTCCCACTTGACTATGGTATGGATTAGGTGGGTTAGAAAATGACATGACTTACATGATTGGGATGCAGAATGATTGCTTACATTTATTTTGGAGCACTGGCAGGTTAAGCGATTTGCTCAGTGTCACACAACTAATGGTAAATGGAAACTGAACTGGTTTTCATGCTTTTTAAGATCCAGTGCCTTAGCTACTAGACCACATTGGCTGTTGTTGTGGTGTGAAATTTGGCATACAAGTTGATAAATATTTTGTATGTCTTTATTTGTAACTTAAGCAAAGCAATATAATATTAGTATTTCATTAATGAGAAGCATTCATGTTTACCCCCTAGGTCTAAGTCAGGATAGTGAATTATACAACAGGGTTAGGGGAAGTGCCTCAAACAAGTTTGGCAAATGTTTCTCTGCTGGAGTCTCTCAGTCAACCCCCACAGGTAAGCCAGACTGCCTAACTAGCAAGCTTCACCTTAACACATGGTTTTGGGGGTAGGTGTGAAGGTATACTTTGCCCCATTGGTCTGAAGTATGGCTGTTTGGGATTGGCTTGTATCAGAAGCCATGACACCCTATTGGCTGTAGGGGTTGGACAGAAAATTTATAAATTTGCTTGCTTTACCTCTCTCTCTCTCTGACCAACTGATGAAAGACCATCTCACACACCATGAACTGAAAAGGACAACACATTGAAGAGCACAGCTTGACAGCCATATTGAGACAGGCATGTGGCCAGTTCTGAAGAAAGCTGACCAAAAAAGAGGACTTAAGTAGAGACATTTGAAGTAACAAACAAGTCTGTGTGCCGCCTGAAACTACACATCAGCATTTACCAGGTTGTATGTTTGCCAGTATTCAAATGCACTTAATTACAGTTATTATTTATGAATATTATCAATAATACATTATTCTAATTGTAACTTAACTCCTGCTTATCTTTTACTATACCTAATTGCCTGAGGTTATAAATGTAGATGGGAAGGTGTGGAGAAGTTACAAAGTACAATATAAACAGTGGTAAGTCTGTGAGATTTGACGCATTCTGACAAAGGCTACATATTAATAATACAAAAGGGGAAAGTAGTGCGATATAGAGCTTTATCAAGACAAAACAGCTGTTTAAAATAATACTTTCATCTAGAGCTTCTTACAACTCAAAATTTTAATTTAATTTCATTTTTGTATATGGCACTTTTCATTGAGCACACATGTTCAAAGTGCTTGCACATGTTTACAAAGTATTGTTGAAAGTTATAAAATCATCTGTTTTTATTTATTAATGCACAAATTGCATTACAGATGCAACAACGTGAGCAAATTTCAGTAATCAACATAACTGACAATGATCAGCTTCCACATTTTTGTCATTTTTTTTTCTTGAGAGTTTTGATAATTGAGACAGAGGAGAAGAGAAAAACATAAAATCCAGTCAACATTATTCCTTGAGATAACACACCTCTTGGGGGTCTGTGGTCGGTCAAAAGTGTAACCTTTAATAGTTTTCATCATTCTACATTACAATTAGGGCTCTCCTTAGGGTCACACAGCAAGACATGGTAAAGACAACATTACAGTTCCACCTTTTAGCCACTAGGGGGTGCCACATTGACCACAATATACAAATATGCACACATAAAAACAGTGGGACTTACTGAGGCCATCTCCTTCTGGGTCCCAGTCATAATCCAAGGCCCTGATATGGTCCTCATCATCAACGTAGTCTGAGTACTGCTCTGAAGAAAGGTTATATCTGCGGATACGGACACTATCGGGTAAAAGCATCACTGGCGGATTTCCTGTAACCAGGAGGGAAGGATGGAGAGAAATACAGAGATAAATTAGAACTTATGTTATTAGCAGTGTTGTACAGTTGTTTACTGGACTCTGGCCAGTGATTTAAATTAGTGTTATTGTGTTGCTTTCCTCGTCTCCATGTTCTACTCATGTCTGCATGGGTTTCCTCCAGGTGCTCTGGTTTCCTGCTACACTCCAAAAAACATGCAGGTTAGCTAGACAGGCAACACTAAACTGGCATTAGTGTGTGTGTGTGTGTGTGTGTTTGTGTTCACCCTGTTATGGACCGGTACCCTGTCCAGAGATTATTTTTGCCTTGCGCCCTTATGCTTGCTAGGTAGACTACAGCCCCTTGCAACCCTACTCAGGGTTAAGTTGGCGTGGAAAATGGAATAGTTAGGTATTGGTATTGTTGCTGTCAAACAGGATTCTCGCAGAGATTCCAACACTTTAAACTGTGCTGCCTCATTTTCTTTTCCCGAACCTCACTATGGAGAATACCAGATGTAGCTGTATTAGGCATGAGACTTGTGATACTGTATGTTGGTCCACCACAACCTGCTGCAGATAGAGAACACATCCAAAAAAATGATCGGGACATCTTTCTGTTCCATTCAGGACATCTTTGAGAAACACTGCATCTGCAGGGCTACAAGCATTGCCTGCCATCTGGTAGAAGGCATTGACGCATCTTGCTGGACAACATCTTCTATCCACAGGATTTTCAACACCAAACTGTCCACTCTGCACTGACGTGTGTCCTTTGTATTACTATCTCTAATTTCACTTTGTGTAGTTTGTACTCAGAACCCTAATGATGCATTGTCATCTGGTGCAACACTTGATGATGTCAAGAACATGCCGCTGTAAAATAAATATAAAAAAGCTTCTGTTTTTAATTAGACTCCTAGGCTAATTAAGTGAATTGTTATTTCCCAGATTCTGTGTTTTGGCAACAATAAAGAAATTAGAAAGCTAAGTTTGTTAAAATATATAATTTATAGCTCTCTAATATAAAAAGAAATCCTGGAATGCAAAAGCAAGGCAACGATACGTGATTTTCTCAGAAGTTCTCGAAAGACATTTAAAAGACCCGCGAGACAAAAGAGACTTGCCACGGAGCGTCTCGCGGGGACCGTAAACATGAGACTTGGTGCCAAGAGACTGTGTCAGGGCCGTCTCGTGGGGATGTGGAACATGAGATTCCTGAAAGACACCCCCTACTTACAACAGATATCATATAAGAGCACATCCATCAAAAAACAGTCAGTCGTGTAAAAGCACGTAGTGCACAAACATCCTGTGGTCTCAACACATATAAAGAGTATAAGGACAATACAGAGAATAGACACCCAAAGGTGTTGGAGAGAAAAAAAGGCAGATAAGAGATTATGAAAGCAGTGTAATTCGAAAGGCTCAAACAAACGATGGCGCGATACACATGCAGAGAAAGGTACAGAATAAGAAACCAGTAAAATTCGAAAGTATTGTAGCGTCCCAGCCAGGTTGCAGCCTTTTTTGTTTTAAGTGACTGTTAGGTCCAATTGAGGGAGGGCAGAGTACAGCACAGAAGACTGATAGCGGGGTATTGATTGATGCGGTAAGGGGGGGGGGCAAGACGGGGGGGATGAGGGATTGGAGAGGGTGCTAGAAAGTTGTGTTTTGGGTTACGAAGTCAGCGACTGTTCAAGTAAAACTTTTGTGACACTTTATCATGTCAGTTGCTACAGTATCAAAGAAAAGATAGAAAAGATCACATTACCGCAAACAAAAGGTGATTAATCATCAGAACCAGTGTAATTGAAAAAAGAGCAGGACAAATCGAGGTCAGAAATAAAAAGCAAAGAGTAGACAACAAAGTCTTTTCGCATTCGCATCATTCTTATGCACAAAACGTAGATTTACACAATAATAGACCATACGCTATGAGAATCTGTGGTCCTGCAACAGTTAAAGCAACGACAAGTTGAATTTCAAAGAATACACAATTCGGTCAGGTGTATATTTATGATCACGGAAAAGCGATGCAAATTTTAACAGGCAAAAAGAAAGGTAATGTATATATTCCACGAATAACAGTACACACCAAAGGAGATCGTGATATGCCATTTGTATTAAAATGTTTACAGTTTACTGTGAGAATAGCTTTTGCTATGACAATTAACAAATCACAGGGACAAACATTAGAAAAAGTTGGATTATTTATTAGAGAAACAGAAACAATAGTCACACACAGGCAGTTATACGTTGCGTTGTCACAATGTGTCCTCAAAAAATATTGTTTTTAATGAAGCTTTAAAGTAAAAGTGCAAATAATGAAATTGAAACAATTCCAAAGAAAAAAAAATTAAAATTGTATATCCGATTAACCAAACACAGGGGTTGGCAAGCGAAGCGAGCAGGGGGCAAAGCCCCCTAGTATCTATATTTATAAACGTTAATGTGTGTACGTATGTATGTTCCAGTCATCAATTCCGAACAGCTGGACCGATTTTCATGAAACTTGGTATATGTTTCTCATTGGTTGACTAAAAAAACTGTAGGGTGAAATCAGCCCTAACCCACCCTCTTCTGGGTAGGGTGGGTGGTGATCTTGCGGTCT
>JANRMT010062814.1:22522288-22538404 GCA_026402145.1 Polypterus bichir lapradei | reverse complement strand
TTTTATTAATTTTATTACAATCCATACAAAGCAATCAAGTTTTTACAAAGAGAAAAATTAAGAACAAATCGATCCCCACCCCTGAGAGAGAGAGCAAGCCAAACGGCGTTAAATTTAAGGCTTGGAGACATACCTAAATTAATAAATTCTCTGTGCCTTTTGAACTTATTTTAAAATATTACTGATTAGATCCTGCCATGTTTTGAAAAAAGTCTGTACGGATCCTCTAACTGAGTATTTGATTTTTTCCAACTTCAAATAATTTGATTTGCTCTGCTAAATTTTAACTGCCATTATTATTAAGATACAACAAAGGGAGCAAACTGCACATAGTAAGGGTAAAATATAATGAAATCAACAAATGACAGTTAAGCATTTAAGTCTATAGCAAGAACAGAAATATTTCTAAATGTCTTATAAATGTAAAAGTCATGCTGCTGTGCCTTTCTAAATGTACAATAAGAGAAGAGAAAAAAATACAATCTAGTTAAATAAGTGTTATCACTAATTATCACTAAACAAAAACCTGGAACCAGAGTGGACCCCCCAGGACCGACTTTGAGAAACCCTGCATTAGAACATCCTTTTGAGTCTCGACTCTTTTGCTTACCAGTGGCTGCGCATTCAGTGCCATGTTGTTCACCTACGGATCGGAACCCCTCTGAACAGAAGCACTCATAACTGCCTTTGGAGTTCTTGCAGTCTTGAGGACATGTTCCGTAGATCTCACATTCATTGATATCTGGGAGAAGCGGAAGAAACAGAAATGTCAGAAAGGTATTGGGTGCAGGGCTTGGGTTCCATCACACAGCCTTTTTCAGCATCATGACTTTTATTTCACATCATTTCAGGAAAGGCCTCCCGATTTAAGAAGCTGCGTGCGTTCAGCCCCCCTCCTTCACAACGTGAGCGGCAGAGATGGAAGTTCCTGGCCTATAGCGTGCCCATTTGTGGGCGAGCGAAGCGAGCAAGGGGCAAAGCCCCCTAGTAAATATATGCATATAAACTATCTATTATATGGCACCTTTCTTATCTATCTATTTATCTAATTGAAAACATATTACTGTGCATTTGTCTGACAGTGCTTGCTGCAGATATTTTAAAAATAAATTGGGCAGCAGCTGGTGATAAAACCTCAGAGGCTGCAGTCACAAGATTAGAGATATTTCTACCAAATAGGCCAGAATAACGTGGTCACTTTAGCTTTGTACTGAGGTGCCTTCCCATACCCATTAATGGTGTAGGGTGGGGGCAATCAGTGTTTAAAGATGTAAAGATTTTTCCACCAGAGTAGTGGAATCTACAGCTAGGGCTATTTTTATGGGCGAGTAAAAGCACTCTAGTAGTAGGAGGGTAAGTTACTTCCATTAATGTGAGCAGAATCTCACGGTAAACATGATTCCAGTTATGTAAAGGAAGTTTGGAGTGATGCAATATTAAAGGAATGCTCCACCCCAAAATTATGTTTTTTTTATATGTTACTTACTTAATGTAGTTTTTAGTGATCGCTGAGAAAATTTTTTAATCTCATTTCCTCAAGCAGAACAAGAGAAAAAAAATATTATGATATAAAGAGCCAAAAGGCAACCCGTGCTGCACAATGGCAAATAATGCGAAAAATATCCATCCATCCATCCATTTTCCAACCCGCTGAATCCAAACACAGGGTCACGGGGGTCTGCTGGAGCCAATCCCAGCCAACACAGGGCACAAGGCAGGAACCAATCCTGGGCAGGGTGCCAACCCACCGCAGGACACACACAAACACTGTGAAAAATATCCATAGGAAAAAGGACAAAATTCTCATGTTACTCTTGTCACATGTTATTCAATCGTATGCTCACAACGTGCAAAGTGCATACATTGTTTGCATAAAATATAATTAACTGTTACTTCCATAAAAAGCAGCACACATCATAAACAGGAAAACATGTTCACAATTTTGGGGGTTTGAATTGAAGACAGGACTCTCATACAATGTATGGGGGAAGGACATTGGGAATCTAAGATTAGGGGGATTTTTAAGGATATAAAATTAATTTTTATTTACTGCTGAGGAAGGGGACTACAATTAACAATGAAGCAAAGTCAGTTCTGTTCATGGCAAGTTCAAGCCTAGTTGTCATGCCTTAAAAGTGCTGACACAAAATTTCATTTAATATAAATTGGGAGATGAAGCATAATCAGAACATTTGTAAACAAGAATCTCGTCAGCAATTCATCTCCACCACTTTGCATTGCCAGGGCTGGCTAACTAACCATCACAGGAGTTTCTGTCGGTTTCACTTGGTGAATATCCAGGCCGGCAAGAACATAAGAAGCCGCCCTCACTGAGGTTGGTACAGTTCTGCTCACAGATGTTCTCGTGACAGGAGCGTCCTGTGCCAAGATCTAAGGAGAGAAGAAAAGACTCCGGTGAGAGTGAAGCAAGCACTGATGAGGATCTCATTAGCATTCTCACATCAAGCTTAACGGCAAGCAATTTGAATATAAAAAGTCAGTTTAGGTGATTTTCGTTTTAAGGTTAACAAACTTTAGAGGATATTTTCGATTCATTGCAGGTCAGTGTGCTGGACAGCCCTGTGACTTACTGCAGCCAAGTTCGTCGGAGTGATCTCCACAGTCATCGTAGTTGTCGCACACGTACTGCAGAAGAACACAATGAGTGTTGGTGCACTTGAACTCCTCTGTAGTGCAGGGCCCCTGTGTTGGCGCTTTACCTGGGTAGACAATGTGAGATTTATTAGAGGTTAGGAAGACTTCATAGGTATTACTTGTTGGCACTGTGCTTTCTCCAAAATGGTGCAATATAAGGATATGCAGTATATATGGATGCAGTGCCTATAAAAAGTATTCACCCCCTTGGAAACTCATTGAGACCTTTGCCCAGAGACTCAAGGCTGGAATTGATGGAAAAGGTCACTCTGCTACATATGACCCGACATTTGCGCGATAGACATATGCGCGCCGACAAAATAGTGCAGATTAAAACGCGCCGTCAAAATCGTGCTGACAAAATCGCCCTGACAAAATCGCGAAAGTTTCATTAAATATGAATTACTAGTTTAAAGCATATATAATAATGTTTATTTTAGAAGTCAATATTATGAGACGCGGCATGCCATCAGCACGGCACGCAGATAGTCCTTAAGATCACGTCCTGCATATGTAGGAAGAATTGCAGCAAGGGCGTCTCACTCTCTTGGCCTCTCTCGCGATTTTGTCGTGGCGATTTTGTCAGCGCGCATTTGTCGAAAACCAGTTAGCGGGTTTGTCGGCACTCATTTGTCCGTCGTGGTTTTGTCGGGGCGCATATGTCTATCGCACTTTTGTCGGTGAACCCTGCTAGATACTGACTTGAAGGAGGTGAATACGTACAGTATGGGATCAGTGATTTTATGTATTACATAAGCTATGTAAGCCAGTACTGTAAAAAGCCCGGGGCCTTAGAAACTACTGAAACTGTCAGAAAAAAAATTTGAAATGTAGAGATGTCAGGTAATTGAACGGAACTTCTCTGGGCATCTCCCTCCTAGGGGGATTCGCTTTGCAAGATGTGCTTGCGTCACTTGTGTATTAGCGTCTAAGCGACTTTGTCTCTCTTCTGAGGTTTTGTTTTGCCGGTGCGCTCTCCTCATTTCTGTATTAGGTGCTAAGCGAGTGACTATTTCTTCGGAGGTTTAGTTTTGCTGACTTGCTCGTCTCGCTTGTGTATCCTCTGAGGCGGAGCCCTTATCCCAAATCCACCTCTCACTTCCAGGCCGGACAGACAGACACACACTTGCATGCATAGTCATTTAAATATAGGATTCATTATTAATTTAGACCACTTAGCAGAAATCTGTTTTAACTTTCACACTGAAGAGCTTGTGCCCAGACACAACCAAACCACACAGTCACAGGTTCAAGGTAAGATGTTTTAATTTAAACAAAACTAGGGGGCTTCGCCCTCTGCTCACTTCGCTTGGCAAACACTCACCCAAAACCGCTAAGCGCTACCCTATATGTGAAGAGGGGGGCTGAACGCACTCCAAGGAGATGTGGCCGCTCCTCCGAAACCCCCTCTTACACGGTGATACAATGGGAAACAAATTCCTTTTTTTACCTCCTCTTTGCTCAATCAGCTGCTGGATTGCTGCTGCTGCTATGCCACATGATCTGCAATTTGCTTGCCTAATATTCCCCACAAACTGCCAGCACTACGCGCCATTTTGAAAAGGGGGGCTGCACACCTAGGAGACATGGTCTCTTCCGAAACCCCCTCTTAAATGGTGATACAATGGGATTCAAGTAACAGTTGTTTTTTTTAACCTCCTCTTTGCTCAATCAGCTGCTGGCTTGCTGCTGCTTCTGTGTGGCGTGATCTGCATTTCGTGTGCGCTTCAAACATTTTAAAGTCACTGCCTTGTCTCTCTTCTCCCTCAGACATCCTCAAGCACTATTCAATCTCTTTTCGCTGTTCCATTATTTCACTGAGTAATATTTTTTGTTTGTTTGCGCTAATGCGATCTTTACTCTATGGCTACGTTCCTTTGCGAAGACAGGGGCTGAACGCACCCCAAGGAGATGTGGTCGCTCCTCTGAAACCCCTCTTAAACATTGATACAATGGGAAACAAATAACAGTTGTTTTTTTACCTCCTCTTTGCTCGATCAGCTGCTGGCTTACTGCTGCTCCCGTACTGCGTGATCTGCATTTCGTGCGGCGCTTCAAACATTTTAAAGTCACTGCCTTGTCTCTCTTCTCCTCCAGACATCCTCAAACACTATTTGATCTCTTTTCGCTGTTCCGTTATTTCACCGAGTAATATTTTCCATTTCTTTGCGCTAATGCGATCTTTACTCTCATTTTTGTGAGACATTCAAATTTTCCTACTTCCATTATCTCTGACCTTCTCTGCATGTGTATCACGTGACTTGCTTCCAAAAGTTGTAAGCATGATGTGACTTGCCCGTCGCACGGGACGTGAAAGGGTCTCTCTGTCTCTCTTCAAAAGATCACGTCTCATCGCAGTCTCGTCCCAAGTTTTTTTTTTTTTTTATAATAGAGAGATACCTTTTACAGGTGTTTATCACCTGCTACTGTAAGTCAGTCACAATTTAGTTTCTTTCCTTCTCCACCTCCACTCTCCCCCCAACTCTGACTGCTGGATAAGACAAAGCGGCTGCTATTCAACCCAAACCCTGTAGTACATTCTGGGGCGACAGGATTGCCACCTCTTAGCATTTTTGGGTGCACTCTCTTTGTAACAGGGAAGCCTGCCGCCCACCAGCTCCCCCTAGAGGGCACTTGTGAACCCCATATAGGGCTGCCAAGCAAATCTACAACTCCCATGCCGCCCTGCGAGTGTCCAAATGGGAGCCATACTAGGGGGGCACTGCCACCTAGCGTACTGGGGGAAAAGGGACTACTAACCCATGCCCATCCATCCATATCTTTCCTTTATCATGGCTTTCTGACTAGGTTAGCTACCATCCACCCCAGCTGGTGTGCAAGTCAACCTGTGTCTTCTATGACAAGTCTTTGCAGAAAAACACAAACTAAACCCACTGGGATTCAATGTTTAGTGGGTTCAATGCATAACAATAAAAAGTGAAAACTTCCCTGGGGGTTAATACTTCTTATAGACACTATAAATACACATTGAGTAGCCACAACATCAAAACCACTGACAGGTGAAGGGAAGAATATTGATTATCTCATTACAATGGCACCTCTCAATAGGTCAGATATATTAAGCAGCAAGTGAACAGTCAGTTCTTGAAGGGGTTGTGTTGGAAGCAGGAAAAATTGGAAACCATAAGGATCTGAGCAACTTTGACAAGGGACAAACTGTGATGGCTCACAGCTGGGTCATAGCAACTCCAAAATGGCAGATCTCGTGGGGTGCTCCCAGCATGTAGTAGTTAGGACCTACCAAAAGTGGTCCAAGGAAGGAAAACCAGTGAATTGAGGACAAGGTCTTGAGTGACCAAATATCATTAATGAGTGTGAGACCTGGTCCCATCTCACAGAAGAGCTACTGTAGCATAAATTGCTGAGAAACATAGTGATGGCCACTAAGAGAAAGGTGTCCGGACACACAGCACATCACAACTTGCTGCGAAGACCATACTGACCCTTGCTAACCACCAAAAACACCTACAATGGGCATGTGAGTATCAGAATTGGGCCTTGGAGTAATGTGGGTGGTCTGGACTACTGAATCACATTTTCTTTTAGCTTCTTCACAAGCTTTCCCGGGCCTGCTGCAGAGAAGCATCCCCAGAGGCTTATGTCTCTTGGCCAGACCCCCATAAAGCTGTGACAGTTTCTCCAATCTCTTTCAGAGTTCCCAGAAGGCTCTTGGTGTCCTCCCTCACTTGTGTTCTTCTTGCTGCCAGTTATTGTGGATGGCTTGCTCTTTGCAGATCTACTGCTCAGCCATACTCTGTCAATTTCTTAAGCAATTGTGTTAACTGGACTCCAAGGAATATTCAGTGACTTGGAAATGTTCTTGTCCCTATCCCCTGAGTTGTGCTTTTCAGTCCCCTTTTCATGGAGTTGCTAGAGTATTCCTTATTGTGTAGGTCAGGCCACCATGGTGCCCCACCACAAGTTGTCCCTTACACATTCAGGTGCATTTAGACTGCAATCAACTGAAATACCAGACAGGTGACCTCCATTGATCTAATTCTGTGATGTCTGAAACCAATTGTTTGCACCAGTCAGGGGTGTCATTTTAAAGGGGGGTGAATACTTATACATTCTTTTATTTGGTGTTTGATATGTGCAATTAGTTTAGACCACTTTGCAGGGATCTGTTTATAGAGTCTTTTTCTGTTGTTCAATGTCAAAAAAAGCAAAGTTAAATTGACTGTGAATCAATGTTGAATGAGAATAAAATATGAAAACCTCCAAGGTAGTGAATACATTTTGTAGGCACTGTATGTACTATGATGGTTATCTGTTTTATCTATTAGATCATTAGAACAATCTGGATGAGAACAGGCAATTCGGCCCAAAAAAGCTCGGCAGTCCTATCCAATTAATTCTTCTAAGAAAACATCAAGTCATGTTTTGAAAGTCCCTTCAATACTTGCCGAATGCAAGCCTTAATTACTATTCATTGTAGGAGGCATACGGGATGGACAGGAATCCCGCAAGGAAGTCAGGAAGATCCCTTACCCGGACGGGAGGCCCTGAGAATACAGAAAGGCATCCCTGCCAAGAGAAAAAAGGAGGTCACACTGGGACAAGGCTGCCCTAAGGGATAGATTGACTTCCCAGCCAATTGAGGTTCCAGTACATGGACGGGAGAAAAGGGAAGGACAGGGAAAGACTGTCTGTGTGCGATGTTTATCCGCACCCACTCCCCGGCGCTAGGTGGCAGCAGCCCCTCCATATTGGCGCCCATTTGAGAACAAGCAGGGAATGCTGGAAGTTGTAGCGCAGCAGCACAACCCTGCTGGGGTCCGTGAGTGCGACAAAGGGGCACTGCAGGGAGCTTCACTCCCAAATTCATGGGACTTCCATATTGCCCTGGTACCTGAAGTGCTCCCAGGTCCTCAATAAGAGGGACTGCACTCCCTTATCCAGGTAAGTCGGAGCTGGGAGGATGTAGGGAAACACTCGACTAGAGGAGCACAGTGCGGTGGTGAGAGGAGGGAGAACGAAAACCTGTGCTTTTGTTACTTTGTGGAGATAGTGTGTTTAATAAACAGATCTTTATTTGAAGCCAGGATTCTTTGTGTGATTGTGTTTGGAGGTTTGGGGCCCGGTTCCATCACATAGTATTCAGTATATAGATATATATATTTTTATGGTTATGACTCCATTACTTATTATTAAGCTGTTGGTAAGCATGAAACACTCCATCTAATTCACATCTAAAGTTCATTCCACTTCACGCCATTTCAATTCATAAAACAGTATAGTAAAAAAAAATATACAGTGAGTAGTTTACATAAGAGCGCAGTTTAACCTTTCTAACTAAAATAATTAAATAGTTAATTGAAACACATTATCTGACAATACGTCTTTAAAAATAAAGGCATGAGTTTGCAGATTTTTCTCAGCTTAGCCATTACACACAGTTGTACATTACATTTTCTCTACTGACTGCATATTGCATTCGACAGACCTGACAGACCCAGCAGCAACCATTGGGCACGCTAGGTCACTCATACTCACAATGCTCCTCTTTTTCATCACTGCCATCCCCACAGTCATCCACTCCATTGCATAACTCATGACTGTAGACGCAGCGGTTGTTACTGCAGCGGAAACGATATGGAGGATCACAAGGGACATCCACTGAAATTGAAAAAGGCAAGACACAGGCAGTGGGTTAAAGAGGAAAATAACCCAAATCGACATGTCGACAGAATGCTGGTGTAAAGATGATGGCTTACAGCAGAGATGGAGCTCTTCATCTGAGCCGTCTCCACAGTCGTTATCCCCGTCACACTTCCAGTAGGGCTGAATACACACATGGTTTCTGCATTCAAACATGAATGGTGGACAGTAGGTCCCGTTAGGGTAACGAGTGGCTGAAAGGACAAAATGGACAACACTAAGTATTGCATTTGTTTAAAATAAGGCTGCTGTTTGATCAAAAAAGGTAATCGCAGTTAATCGTCCAAATTAAAAATTTTAAGCAAAATTAACTGAATAATAATCAAAATATTACACATTTCCTTCAGCATATTAATATTGTCCTATAAAGCAGAAATAATATAAACCAGTTTTAATAATCAATTGCCTTTGTAAATTAAATTATTTCATTAACTTTATTGAAGTTCTGTGTAATTGAATAAACTGAGAAACACTAATCAGTCAGCAGCTCAAAGTAAGTGTTTTTGTTTACTTTATTTTAAGCCACATCATAATAGATAGATAGATAGATAGATAGATAGATAGATAGATAGATAGATAGATAGATAGATAGATAGATAGATAGATAGAATGTAAAGCAAATTGTCTAGTATTTTGGTTGGTTCTGTCAATAATTCTGTCTTTAAAATTATATGAAGTTGAAAAATAAGGCATTATTGATTTTGTGTCTATTGTCACGCACATGCACATGCCGGGTAGTTTAAGGGCTCAAGTGATGGTAATGTCCACCAGTCCAGGGGTTTGCGTTGTGTGAGGACGTTTTCTCTTTTCCTCCCTCTACAGACCAGAAAACTGACAGCTCTCTTCCCCTAAAGTCTCTTCCAGTGTCCATCCACCTGGATCCTCCTCTTTCTGCCCGGCTGCCATATCTAATAGACTGTGTAGGTGTGGACCTCCAGAGCTCCACTCCATTGAGAAGGTTGTCACTTTATATTGTACGTCAGTGATAACATCTAATTTTATACTATGGTTAAGATTAGGGTTGGCGGAGGGTTATCTGATGCAATTAAAGTATACCAATTGACAAAAACCTGCAATCCAATTCGTTGTCCTTACGGAGCTACTGAATCACAGAGCTGCAGATGTCTGCAGGTGGACCCATCTCGCTATGTGGCTAGAAGAACCACGATCTGCGGATATTTTGTTGTTATTATTTTGTTGTCTTTGTGTCTGGGAGCACCTGCATTTTCATGAAAGTTTCAAGAAGTAAACGGGGATGACCGATTTGGCTGTCCAACATTTTCTTGTCTGGGACTTGCAGTTCATTACTCACCAACAACACATTAAAACTAAACAGATGCTTTATCTATAGGTTTCTGTTAGTGGATTGCCAACTCCTTCCTGATTGGCTATGCGATTGAGCCTTACAAATGAGTGGTGTACTGTCCAATACATTTTCTTTTTGTCTTTCACCCTGTGGTGTTCTGATAGTGACTGGCTTCCCGTGACCCTAAACTGGGCCAATTATATTTACCCCTCAACAAATTTATGATTAAATCCATGTCTCCAACTTTTCTTCAGTTCTATTCATTTGATTGCATACTACGCATGTGCTTAACCTCCTCTTTACTAGTTGTCATCAGATGACCAGAGCACCCATGTGCACCATGTTACAGTACCAGCAGGCAATGTCTTTGGGGAAAAAAGGCAACACCTGCAAAATAATGCAGTAATAGTAATATATTTTTTTCTGTAGCAGCAGAAATAGACTTCTGTACTATCACAGTAACATATATCTGTCTTTTTGCTTTTTCTTTGAAGTAACGCTAGTAATTTTCCTTTAATAATATATAATTTAAATTTATATAACACATTACCTAAGAGTAGGGAGTCACTTCAACCACTACCAATGTGCAGCATCCACCTGGACGATGCAACGGCAGCCATTTTTGTGCCAGTACACTCACCACACAATAGGCGTAAAGGGTTTGAGAGAAATAGCCAATTAGGGGGCCAGAATGACTAGGCTGTGGTGGGCAATTTAGCCAGGACTTCAGGATACACCCTCCTTTTTACGAAGGATCCCCAGGATCTTTTATGACCACAGAGAATCAGGAGCTCAGTTTTATGTCTCATCCAAATGATGACACCATTTTTACAGCATAGCACCCCCTGCTGACCTCTCCAATACCACTTCCAGCAGCAAACCAAGCTCTTCCTGGTTGGTAAAATTGGCCAGAGTTGGTCAAATATTGTATTAAGTTACTTATTACTTTAAAAAGTAATCTGACTACATAATGTACATAACTTTCAACGCGTTACCCCCGACACTGCAAAGGACGGTAGTGGCTGGGGATGCTAAATATTTTCTAGCTAACTGAGCCAGGGCTGGGTATTTGTCCTCCTGTAGTGTCCACCACTGTAATGGTCCAAGTCAGTGTCAGGGTCACGGCAGACCTCTGTAACATGCAGGTCCGCAGTGGTTGCAACGCATTCTTATCAGCCGCAAAGGCGGGAGGTGACACTTTACTCTCCACCAATATTTCCAAATGACCCAAAGGTTTGATGATCACTGAAAAAAGGCAAAGATTAAAAGTTTTTTTTTTCTTTTTATACTTACGGCATGTCAGCTCATCTGAGAAATCACGGCAGTCTGCATTCCCATCACATTTGAACCTTTCTGAAACACAGTGGCCGCTGGTGCACTGAAAGTAGCCTGGATGGCAAGTCCGCAGCTCTGTATGAGAGAAAAATTGTTAAACATTAAGAGACGGCACAGTATCTGCAAGCTTTTTTTTTTTTTCAGGGGCAGCAAAAAGTACCCTCAACTGGATCAGTAATACAAAGTCTGAAAATTGAATGGGTCAGTTCCCACAAAAGTAGAGTACAAACAAGAAGCCCCTTCACACAGGTTTTTAAATTGAAGATCCCCCCTCATTCATTGGTCAAGAGTCCTGTTTTCAATTTTACAAGGTGCCCCCGGATGAAGAGGCTTTGATTTATTTAACAGTATTTTAGCCAAAAAACATTTTGTGGACGTACAGCTGGGTGACTTGACATATGGATTATTGGACACAAGTAATGTGAGATTTTTTATTAATGTTTTTAATAAGGTTTGCTTGATCACTACTGTGTCCCCTTCTATCAGAAACAATGGTATGTTTTTTTCTCTTTGAAAACATGACATTACAGATTTTTGTTAGGCAGCAGTACAAACCACATGGGGTAAGTAAGATATTAAAAATAGCATTTTTGGTGGAATATTCCTTTTCCAAAAATGAGATAATGGTTTTTTACATCTTTACAGAACATACTGTAAGCCAGGGGTCTCCAACCTATTTTTCCCTGAGAGCTACTTTTACAGAATAAAAATGGCAGAGAGCTACTCGTGTTTTCTAATGTTTATTCTCATAGCTTATTTCAACCCAAACAAACTGAATAAGCTTGTTTTGCCTGGACATTTACAAAATGTTGGTGTCCACAACTCACATTTTGCATTAAAACATCACAAAAAAATATTTAGTTCACCTGCAAGTGCGTTTTGTATGTCTGTATGCATTTTCTAGTGTATCTCACACTATTGAATTAAATCATGAATGCTGTTAAAACAAAACAATTATTCCAAACACACAGATATTCCTTATTCCTTTGTCATTTTGTCACATGTCACTGTGTCACTTTATTCACAGGTCCAGTTTCATGTGTGATGTGTTTTTTAGTTCGTCAGATGACTGGCACTGCATGGAGTCAACAAGAGAGGCAGGTGTCTGGTGGAGTGGAGCCACTGAGGTTCACTCTTATGGAGTCATTTAAATGTTCGTCTGTCAGTCGTGTTCTGAACTTTGATTTCATGACTCACAGAGGTATGGAGACCCAAACAAAGCAGACATTTTCAGAGCTGCTTGGTGAAAATTATTATAGTTATCTGGCTCTACTAAGCTCCAGAAATGCTGAGAATGCTGTTGAGGCTTTAACTGCACATTGTTTTGAAGGTTTACTAATATATAATATATAAAATCCAATGTCTGTCTGTATGTCTGTATGTCTGGCTGCTTTAAATGAGAGAAGTACTTAATGGATTTAGATCGTTTTTTTTTCTATAGTTTGCTTGAACATTTTGGTTAATTTTGCGACTTCTCTCATTTTGCTATGTATCATAGTTCGCTTGCGGTACTGATTAATTTGCGCGAATTCAAGAAACACGCATCGGGCCGAGTGGTTGATTGCTCTCCCCACTCTCTCGCCAACAGTGTTCCTTAACTCCGCTTAGCTAACGAGCGAGAGAACAATTGAATTCAACTTTGTTTGATATTTAAAATAAAGTGTTACTTAGGTCTTGATGAGTTTGAGTCCGGATATTCTCTTAAGTGTATGCCACATTGAAAAGACAGATTGCAATTCAGATTGTGGATCGTGATATGATTTTTTGGAAAGATCACCCACCCCTAATTTGACTAATCAAGTTTTCAAATTTATGTAGGATTCATTAACCCCTTGGCAAGCTACTTGGAAAGAGGTGGCGAGATACCGGTAGCTCGCGAGTGATGTGTTGGAGACCCGTGCTGTAAGATAATTCATATACTGCACACTTGTTCTTTGACAAAAGCCTTGCAGTCATGATGGTTAATGATATACAAGGTTCAAAAGTCACTCTCGCCTTTACATAAGCATGTCATGTAACCGAAAGGCACAGCAGCCATCAGATTAGACATCTCATGAAGCCTTACTGCCCTTCACTCTAAAGAAAAGTCATTTGCTATAAAGGATGTTTTGCTATGGAGGGAGTTATTGACGAATTTTATTGTTGCTTGTATATTTCTACACATTCGGTACTGTAGATTTCTTAAAAAAAGAGATTACAGTAATCCCTCCTCGATCGCGGGGGTTGCGTTCCAGAACCTTCCGCGATAGATGAAAATCCGCGAAGTAGAAACCATATGTTTGTATGGTTATTTTTATATATTTTAAGCCCTTATAAACTCTCCCACGCTGTTAACATTATTAGAGCCCTCTAGACATGAAATAACACCCTTTAGTCAAAAGTTTAAACTGTGCTCCATGACAAGGCAAAGATGACAGTTCTTTCTCACAATTAAAAGAATGCAAATATATCTTCCCTTCAAAGGAATGCATGTCAGGAGCAGAGAATGTCAGAGAGAGAGAGAAAAAAGAAAACAATCAAAAAATCAATAAGTGCTTTTGGGCTTTTAAGTATGCTGAAGCACCGCAATAAAGCTGCATTTTTTCGAGGAGCATCCGTATCCTCTAGGCAAACAGCCTCTGTGCAAACAGCCCCTCTGCTTACACCCCCTCCGTCAGGCACAGAGAATGTCAGAGAGAGACAGAGAAAAGCAAACAATCAAGCACCGCGCAGGAAGCATATTGTATATCATTGAGGAGTTTTAGTTAATACGTAATACATGCTCTGATTGGGTAGCTTCTAAGCCATCTGCCAATAGCGTCCCTTGTATGAAATCAACTGGGCAAACAAACTGAGGAAGCATGTACCATAAATTAAAAGACCCATTGTCCGCAGAAATCCGCGAACCAGCGATAAATCCGTGATATATATTTAGATATGCTTAAGCGATGGAGTGAAGCCGCGAAAGTCGAAGCGCGATATAGCGAGGGATCACTGTATATTTTTTTACAACAGACCCTTACCACAATCTCGTTCATCTGAATTGTCTTCACAATCATTATCATGGTCACACACCCAGCGACCGGGAATGCAGTGAAGATTGTCACACCGGTATTCACTCTCCGTACATTCTCGGGGAACTGAAAAGCAGGAAAAGCCGCACAGTTAACCCTCTGTAGCTTGTACCCGTGTTTCAAGACACCCACATTCATTCACTCATTCTCTTATTCATTCATTCATTATCTGAAACCAGGTAGACCTTAGACTGGGATGATGGTTTGCCTTTCAGCACATCAATGACCCAAACCATTCAGCCAAGGCAATGCTGGAGTACAGTGCCCTCCATAGTGTTTGGGACTTCACATTTCTCCTTGATTTTCCTCTCTGCTCCACAGTTTAAAATTATAAATCAAACAATTCAGACATTGTGATTAAAGTGCACATTGCAGACTTTCATTTAAGGGCATTTGAACACATTTCAGTCACACCCTGTAGACATGACCTCACTTTTTTACATGGCCCCCTCATTTCATGACACTATAATGTTTGGGACACAGCAATGGCGGGTCAGTTAAAGTCTTCATATTTAGGACATGCAGTGACTGCTTGAAGTGTGTGATTTATAGGCATCAGCAGGTGCTTGAGGGTCTTCTCTGGTGTTGATCTGCCAAGCCTCTAATGCAGCCATCTTCAGCAACTGCTTGTTTTGAGGGGCTTGTCCCTTTATCTTTTCTCTTCAGCATAAGAAAGGCCTAGTCAATGTGATTCAAATCAGGTGACTGCCTTGGCCATTCAAGAATTTTCCATTTTTTAGCTTTGACAAATTGCCATGTTGCCTTAGCATTATGTTTGGATCATTATCTTGGCGTAGGATGACGCACTGGCCAATGAGTTTGGAGGCCTTTACTGAACTCAAGCAGATGAGATGTTTCTCTACACCTCAGAATTCATTGTGCCATTGCCATCAGCAGTGAAGAGAAGTGTGCCACGACCTGTGGCAACCATACATGCCTAAGCTATAACACCCCCAGCATCATGTTTAACAGATGAGGTGGTCTGCTTTGAATCTTGGGCAGTTCCTTTTCATCTCCACACTTTGCTCTCGCCATCACTCTGGTCAGGTTCATCGTTGTCTCGTCTCTCCACAAGACCTTTTTCCAGAATTCTGCAGGCTATTTTAAGTCCCTTTTCACAAACTGTAACCTGGCAGTCCTGTTTTTGTGTCTCACTTGTGGTCTGCATCTTGCAGTGTGGCCTCTATATTCCTGTTCATGAAGTCTTCTGCTGATAGTCGTCTCTGACACGTCCACATTTGCCCCCTGAAGACTATGTATGATCTGTCAGACAGGCATTTGGAGCCTTTTTCTTTACCATAGTGAGGATTCTTCTATCATCAGCAGTGGAGGTCTTCCTTGGTCTACCAGTCCCTTTGCACTTGCTGAGCTCACCAGTGTGTTCTTTCTTCTTCATGATATTCCAGACAGTTGATTTTGGTCATCCTAAGGTTTTACTGATGTCTCTAATGGTTTCATTCTTGTTTTCCAGCCTCATAATGGCTTCTTTGACTTTCTTTGGTACAGCTCTTGCCCTTATGTTGAGCAATGGCAACTACAGACTAAAGATGAGGTATCTTATGAAGCCAGAAAACCCAAATTAGGAATCACATACACCTGTAATGATAAACATTATGGCGCCCTAAAAATGGGAGACTGTAGAGAAAAAGTGTTGTCGTTTCTACAGGGTGTGACTAAAATGTATGCAAAGCCCCTTAAATGTAAATCTGCAGTGTGCACTTTAATCACAATGTCTGAATTTTTTGATTTGTCATTTTAAGCAGAGGGGGAATTCAAGGAAAAATGTGTCTTTGTCCCAGATAATTATGGTGGGCTCCGTAGTTTCAGCACAAGTCCTGAGTGACTCAGCCAAAGCCCAGACTAAAATCCTAAAGAACATCTGTGGAGAGACCTGAAGATGGCAGACTACAGACACTTCCCATCTAATCTAACAGAGCTTGAGAGGATCTGCCAGAAAGAATGGGATAATCCAGTGGTGCCAAGCTTGTAGAGATTTACTAAGTAGATTAAAAGCTGGAACTGCAAGGTAAAGGGCCTTATAGATAGATAGATAGATAGATAGATAGATAGATAGATAGATAGATA
>JANRMT010062814.1:22478974-22522278 GCA_026402145.1 Polypterus bichir lapradei | reverse complement strand
ATAGATAGATAGATAGATAGATAGATAGATAGATAGATAGATAGATACTTTATTAATTCCCAAGGGGAAATTCACATACTCCAGAAACAGCATACTGATACAAAAAACAATATTAAATTAAAGAGTGATAACAATGAAGGTATAACAGATAGTAACTTTGTATAATGTTAACGTTTACTCCCCCGGGTGGAACTGAAGAGTCGCATAGTGTGGGGGAGGAACGATTTCCTCAGTCTGTCAGTGGAGCAGGACGGTGACAGTAGTCTGTCACTGAAGCTGCTTCTCTGTCTGGAGATGATCCTGTTCAGTGGATGCGGTGGATTCTCCATGATTGACAGGAGCCTGCTCAGCGCCCGTCGCTCTGCCACAGATGTCAAACTGTCCAGCTCCATGCCTACAATAGAGCCTGCCTTCCTCACCAGTTTGTCCAGGCGTGAGGCGTTCCTCTTCTTTATGCTGCCTCCCCAGCACACCACCGTGTAAAAGAGGACACTCGCCACAACAGTCTGATAGAACATCTGCAGCATCTTATTGCAGATGTTGAAGGACGCCAGCCTTCTAAGGAAGTATAGTCAGCTCTGTCCTCTCTTACACAGAGCATCAGTATTGGCAGTCCAGTCCAATTTATCATCCAGCTGCACTCCCAGGTATTTATAGGTCTGCACCCTCTGCACACAGTCACCTCTGATGATCACGGGGTCCAGGAGGAGCCTGGGTGTCCTAAAATCCACCACCAACTCCTTGGTTTTGCTGGTGTTTAGTAGTAGGTGGTTTGAGTCACACCATTTAATGAATAAAGTCCTTGATTAAGATTCTGAATGCTTAGATGAATGCAAGAATTCAGTTTTTGATTTTTAATAAATTTGCTCTCTGAAAACATGTTATCACTTTGTCATTATGGGTTATTGTAGAGTGATGGGCAAAAATAGCAAATGCATCCAATTAAAATTAAATCTACAACACAACAAAATGTGTTGAAAGTGAAGGGGTGCGGGTTCATATCCCACTACTGATGTTTTGTGACCGTGAACAAGTCACATGATCTGTCTGTGCTCCAGCTTGAAAACCAAAAGATATACAACCAAATGTATCAAAAATGTTATAAGTCACCTTGGATGTTGGTGTCCGCCAAATAAGTAAAATAAGTAAACATCCACTGTAAGAAGGACCTGTGTGATAAATGAAAACCCTAACAAGCCATAAACTTAAACAAGATCTGTCATTGGCAAGGACTGCTTTCTGATTAAACAATTGGGTTAGAACAGAAACCTGCAGCCACTACGGCCATCCCTGATTTTGCGAATCACTGCACTAATGTAAAGACCTAAAACTGGTATGGTTGAATTCATCATTTCAATTATTATTTATTTATTTATTTATTTTTATCAAAGCGTTGCTGACTGAATTCCAGGCCATTAGCTACAGCCCTCTCCCACTTCAAGGGTCCCATTCTGTTACACTAGATAGCCTACCACAGCTGCGTTCATCTGAGCCATCACCACAATCGTTGTCGCCATCACATTTCCACCTCAGGGGAATGCAGCGGTGGTTGTCACAACGAAAATCTCCCACAGGATCGCATGTCAGCTCCTCTGCGAAGAAAAAAAAAAAGGTCATCCTGAAATAAAACCACTCACCATATCTGGGAGCACAAAGATAAGGGCAGCATTTTTTTTTTTTTTGCACTGCATAACTCAGGAAAACCATTGTACATTTATTACTTACTCAAACAGCAGACACCCTACATTTTGCAAGGAGGATTCTGCTTAATCTCTAACCCAGATATCTGCAGCAATCCCTGGCATCCAGCTTGGCCATAATCTAAGAGATAATGTCATTTTAATGTGGAAAAGTGTGCTAATAACGGATGGGGAGCTGATACGCCATGGGAGTGGAGATGATCAGAGACGGCACAAGCAGCGCTGTGTTAGGTTGCTCTGCACACGCAGGAGAATGAAAGCCCCTGAACCCTGACCTGCACAGACCCTCCCGTCAGGGAGTGAGCATTCCTGTCAATCGCTGTCTCCACTCTGCAAACAATGCAGATTTTTTAGCACATTCCAGGCCTTGATGAAAAGTTACCATCATTGCTTATTTCTTTGTGGGGGGGGGCACAACAACAGGCATGCAGAAGACAACCAGTGTCTGTGAAAGGGTGCAAAATGAACAGTTTCAGGCTTATTTTTATAGACGTACCACAGCCTTGCTCATCACTGTTGTCCCGGCAGTCGTCGTATCCATTACAAACAGACCAAAGAGGGACGCATCGGTAGTTTGTCCGGCAGTCAAACTCAGTGTGGCTATCACAGCGATAAGCAGGACCCACTGTGAGGGAAAAAAAAAAACCAAAGAAATACAGAGGTTAATGAATTAGAACATTCTGATTTAACGTTCAATGAGCAAAATACAACTTGACAGAATACTGAAATATGATTTGAAATAAAAGTCCACATCCATCCTGCTCTTATCTCATAGAAATAATGCTGTTGAACTCTCCAGCCACAAAGGAAGCTAACTGGTGGGCAGTGGGTTCTGGTGCAGTGGCGTGCAGGTTAGGGCCGAGGGGGCATCAGGGGGGCATCCATTCCAAATAGTTTTAATTTAATATGAATCTAGTGAGAAGTGAAGCAAAAATGACTCCTGTTATGGTCTAACTAAAAACATTACAATATGCAAGCTTTCAAAGCAATTCAGGCCCCATCTTCAGGCAAGACGTAATACAGAAACTGGAGTTCCCTGTGTTTTTATAGACACCAGGACAGATACATTAGAAAACCTTTAAGTGAGACATCCTAGATGTAAAAAATGAATAGACCTCTTCGGGCTAAGATTCATTAAGCAAGAGAGGAGAACAATATATAGTCAAGATTTTTGGATAAGATAGATAACTGCCCAACAAAGTCTTTTGAAGTTTCTGATGATTACTTAATAATTAGGGGGCTTGGCTTCGCTCGCCCACCCCCAGGTTTGGTTTACCAGATATACAATTTAAAGAGATTGTTATTTTCATGGGAATTGTTACATATGCATTATTTTCACTTTTACTTTAAAACTTTTGTAAAAACAATACTTGTCCTTTATTTCTGGCCCTAGGTGTGGTTAAATCTTTCTCACAGGACGTTTAACGCTGCTCGTGTTGTGATGGGGGTGGCGACTGAAAGCACGCTAAGGAGATGCCATCGGATCATCTGCTGCTGCTGGCGAGCTGTGCGTTCTTTTTGTCGCGATGCTCGTTGATCATTTAAAAGCCTGTACAGCAGCTGTCCTTTTGCTACTTTGTGTCTCTGCTGCTCGCGTTGTGAAGGGGTGTGGGTGTGGGCTGAACGCATGCTAAGGAGAAGCAGTCGGATCATCTGCTGACTTGTTGCTGCTGGCGAGCTGCATTTTCTGTTTGTCATGCTGCGTGTCGTTCATTTAAAAGCCTGTACAGCAGCTGTCCTTTTGCCACTTCGCTTCTCTGCCGCTCACATTGTGAAGGGGGGGTGAGGGCTGAACGCATGCTAAGGGGAAGCGGTCGGATCATCTGCTGGCTTGGTGCTGCTGGCGAGCTGTGTGTTCTGCTTGTCGCTTGTCGTTGTTTTAAGAGGCAACAACTGCTTGGTTAGATGTTCATGAAATTGTTTTAAATGTTGTCTTTGCAGATTACTATAATAAATATGACAGCAATCTATACATATAAAAGGCAAAAGCCCTCACTGACTCATCACTAATTCTCCCATTTTCCATATAGCTAAAATTTCGCGTGCTCATTTCTTGCAGTGTACTTATAAAAGTTAGGTATGTTTCATGTCCTATTGCAACACCCAAGGGGGGGAAATGGGTGTACCCCCTAAACTGCATATATAGATAGCGGAAACCCATCCTCACTATTTCTACGACTTCCAATATACATAGGAAGCCCAAATTTCCCATGCTCATCCTTTACACTGTACTTACAAACATTAAGTATGTTTCATTTCGCGCCATGCCCAGTAATGAACTTTCGAAAATAACGTGTTCTTTTTGGCAGCTCAAACCATTATGCCGTAAGGAACTTTTGGAACTGACCTCTCCTTTTGGTGGTTTCATTCCTTATTTCCATTAACAGAGTATTTATTTCACAGCAGAGATACACAAGGGCCGACCCCGGTCTGCCTTCCTTTTTCGACACAGCCACTGTCCAAGCACCTACCATGTGGTTGGCTCCCTGCCTATATACATTAACAACATCCAGCGCTCATGTGCCTCCTCACTCGCTTCCTTACTTTCCTCAGCTGTTCGTTGTGCTCACTACTCCCTTCTTCTTTAGTCCACCGCTTCAAACCTGTTATTGTTGACCTTGCTTTACGTCTTCCTGCTGGTGACTCCTGCCTTTTCGTTAGAATCATCAAATTCACTCTCAATACTAAAATAAGCCTATGACAATTACATTGACAATCATGTTACATTATTTTTAAAATGTTTCCTTTTCTTTTTCATAACTTCTTTAACACACAACTTCTCTGCTGTGAAGCACAGGTATTTTTCTAGTCTTCTTATATAATATGCTACCGTGGCTGCCTGTTTGTCTGTCCAGGATTTTAAATCACCTGAAGCTTGCAAACCGTTTGACCTATTGACCATATACTACGTGATGTCTGCTATCCGATTTTGGGGTGATGATTGACCTCCAAGGTTATTCTCTTTTTATTTTTATTTTATTTTATTGTAGAATCAACTATCTGCAGCGGCCAGCAGGTCAGCTGTGCGCCGCATGCGTACGGGCGCCTTTCTCATCACTACCATCATTGCCGTCACTTCCCCTACCTCTTCATATCTTAAGTCATTCTTGAGGCAGATTGAAGGCTGAACATGACAGATAGTGGATCGTTGTGGCACTGTGCCGATGTATTAGATTGTTGTAATCTTTAGATAATGCAAGTGTGAGGTTGTTTGTAGCATAATGGAAATAGTGAGTACACGTTTACTCACTGTAACATAAAGTATCACTGGGCCATCTTTCATAAATTTCTAAGTTAAGTTGCTTTGATTTTTTACTTTTATGGACGTGAACCTCATGTCACTTCGATTTCAAGGAGCAGGAGAAGTGAGCTGCTGTGACTCAGGTTCACGCATGAGGCCAAGAATGAGATGGGCCAAAGGCAGGAGCAGACTATTAGCATGTAACAAAACCTAACTCTACATTTTTGGTACAGCGAAGGGTATCAATGCATAAATAAACAATAATATTATTACTGCTTTGAAAAAATGTAGAATATCACTATCAGTTGTGGCCTGCAGGGAGTGCTCAGCTCACCTAACCCAACACAGAGAGACATAGGACACAAGTTAAGCAGTACACCATTTTTATTTCAGTGGGAAACTCTTTTCATTTTGTTTCCCACCTGCTCAGCATAGTACAAAAGCACGATAAAGCACAATAATGGCACTGTCTTTTCTTTGTCTTCTTTCTTTATGTCTCTCTCTCTTCTTCTGCCTCTACTCCTCCTCGAGCAAGCTTTCTCTTATCCCTCCCGACTCTGGCTGCTGGAGCAGTGGCAGTGGGCTCCTTTTATCCTGGACCCAGGAATACTTCTGGTGGCCCATTAGCGTGGCTCAGAAGCACTTTTTGCTGGCATCCACGGAACCCAACAGGGCTGTGCCAAACTCCAACTCCCATGAAGCCCTGTGGGAATTCGAGGCACCACTGCAACCCATGGGAGCTGCCACCTAGCTCTCAAGGGGGAGACAATGTCCTGTATGTATTCTCTCCCCCGGTCCTTCCATTAAGCAGGCGTCCCGGCCAGGTAGGAGCCCCGGCCATCTGCTACAAAATGAATTGAATAAATACAAGGGGGGAGACTAAAATTCCTGAAGTTGTTAAAAACAAAACCTTTATTATAAAACCTATGGCAATTCCCTTTTAGTCATCTTCCTACTCAACCTTTGTGACTGTTTTTAGAGCCACCTCTATTTTTTCTCTATGGAAGGAAATCTTCTTCTCTTCAGTTTCAAATTTAATTTTGGAAACAAAAAGAACTCACAGGGTAAAAGACCAGGGGCCTCATTTAAAAATTTAATTATCTTGAAAATCTTCCTTGAAGAATAAAGATGCTAAATTTCAATGATATTGATCAACTGGGAGTTGAGTTGTTACAGACAGACATGGCTACCACAATAGGTGCTTTTTGCATTATGCGCAAATGCACCTAAGAAATATGTGGTCAGGATAGCATAAAATTCTAGAATTAGTAACATGCTATCTATCTGAGTCTCAAAATATTTTCTGTTTCAATTGTAACATTGGGCAGCACAGTGGTGCAGTGATATTGCTGCTGCCTCACAATTAGGACACCTGGGTTCACTTCCTGGGTCCTCCCTGCGTGGAGTTTGCATGTTCTCCCCATGTCTGCGTGGGTTTCCTCCGGGTACTCCGGTTTCCTCCCACAGTCCAAAGACATGCAGGTTAGGTGCATTGGCGATCCTAAATAGTCCCTAGTGTTTGCTTGGTGTGTGTGTGTGTGTGCGTGCCCTGTGGTAGGTTGGCACCCTGCCCGGGGTTTGTTTCCTGTCTTGCTCCCTGTGTTGGCTGGGATTGGCACCAACAGACCTCCGTGACCCTGTAGTTAGGATAATAGTGGGTTGGATAATGGATGGGTGGAATTGTAACATTAATTGTTAGCAGAAATGGCAACATTTTCAGTGATGTCACATGTGGTACTCACTGCACTCATCGTGAGGCTCATCGGAGTTGTCCCCGCAATCATCATCCACGTCACACTTCCAGGTCTGTGGAATACAGCGGCCATTGTTACACTTGAACTGTCCAGGTTGGCATGTCCTGCTAGCGCAGTGAGCACTGTCCTCATCCGAATTGTCTCCACAGTCATTTTCTCCATCGCACTGCCACGCCTCTGGGATGCACTTTTTGTTGTTGCACTGCCACTGGTGGGTTTCACACTGGTGATTTGCTGAAAGAATAAAGAAAGGAGAGGGTCTGTGATGGGGACTGCAAAGTGAATATTTTAATTAAGAGACAGGCTGCATCAGGCAGTCAGTAATTTGTCTAAAGTTGTCCAAGGGCAAGAAGGCCAAAAATCAAAATGCAGTTCAGAGAGAAGAACCGTAATGACACTGATTTGATTAGCTTCAGCTCTCAATTACCCAGTTACAGTTAGAAACTGACTTTTTAATGGACAAAACTACAAATACTTGTAGCGAAATGGAAAATAACAGGTTGATTTGCTTATTTTTTCATAGAAATCTAAATAAGAAGTATCAGCGAGGCCATAATATTTCTAGGAAGAAATAAATCAGGCAGGTTGGCTTAACTCAGGACTACTGGAGTTCCTTGAAAGACAAGCAGGAAGATCTGCAAACTCCACTCACTCCAGCATATAAAAGTGTGATCAGAGTACGCTTTAGCGATGGTCTGAGCTTTCATTATCTTTTACGAGAGGGTAAAAAACAATTCAGGCTTACATTTGCCAGCGATGTATAGATACAAAACTACTAGTCAAGCACCTAGCATGCAGAAATTGGGCCGACTTTAGAGTTACATATATATTATAGAGCTGTCAGATAAATCTTAGGAGTCCTCTGGGTTTTGGATCTGAAGTAGAGAAGGTACGCTTTTGGAAGAACAATGGCTTCTTTCAGAATGTATTTTTGTGCTGTGATTACTGGCTACTAGGGACCAACTGTTGTGAGCTAAGCTCATTGCTGTCAGCAGCCAAGTTGATTTAATGCAAATACATTTTTCCGCATTGAAATTTACTTCAGTGCACACACATATATAAAACATTCCCTTGCAGAGTGGTTACTCTTCATTAATATATATGCTAAGGTGTAATGCAATGGGACTAATTCAAACCATGGAACAGTAAGCTAGTATGTAGAATGGATTGTCACACACACATGTGAACAGGAGACAATTTCAGAGCTTATTCACTACTGCAAGACCTCTCCTACCTCTGTCGTTCACATCTTCACCCTTTTTTGCCCTCAGAGGGGAAGATCGAAGACAAGAGGAACGGTGATAATGTCACTTCCACTCCTGCCAACACACCCACCTATTCCTTGTCAACAGCATATTACTTAATGCTGCTTTTCACTTGAATTCAGAACTCGGTACTTACAAGTTCCTAGTTGGAATTTTCAACTGGAAGACACACTTCAGATAGATTTTCAATAACTTCTGGGTTTTTTTTTCTAATTTCAGATTATGATGTGAATCCAAAATGTTGATGTACACTGTGATCTTCAGTGAACTTTGGCTTTTCACCTTAGTAGTTGGATGTCACGGCTGGGGATGATGTCACAACTGAGTTGACAACGTTCCAGTAAAAAAAAAAAAATCAATAGGCAAGGTTCCTAAATTAGGATTTTTTGACTTTAAGTTTGCCTTTAATGATTATCCTTGACACTCTGTTTCCAGGCAGTAGTTTGGCTTTGATGTTGGCCCATTTTGAATTTACGATGTATGGAAAAAAAATCTTAAAAGTAGACCTTCCTTTTCTACTATTTTCTTACTTAATCTGGAATCCTTATGACAAGCCAGCTTCACTAAACATTGCAGGACTGGAATTTGAACCCCATTTCCATGTACTGTGTGAAACATAAATCACAATTCTCCAAACTCACTAAATGAAGACAGAAACGGCTTATATTTTATTATCAGGAGTACCTCAAACGTTGCATACTTAAGCAGCGTGAAATGGGACACAAGTTGTTGCCTAATTTTCAAATGAAAAGGCGTTGCTTTCTCTGTTGAGCCTTGACCAGTAACCTTTGACATCTACAATCACTCGGTGATGTTCTACAGGAGAATAACAAGCACAGTGCCAGGCTGACACAGTGCCTTGTAACTGTCAACTATGTCTGTGCCAAAGATTTGGGCAGCTGGAGGGTTTGTGTTTAATGCACATCAAAACAAGTCTCTATTCAGAAACTTTAATTATAATGATTTATAGCAGGTTTTTTTTTTTTTGTATTTACAAAGTGAGTCCATGCAGAGTAATGGTGATGGGCATAAATATACCACTCTGCCCATACCTAGTTTGTAGGTAACATCTACAGAAATTCTTTATTTGTATATATAGCTTTTTCAAAAAGTGAACAACATCCCAGGGTGTTTTATGAGTATGGATTATAGTACAATCGAATGTTTATTTTTTATTTTTACATACCATATACCAACCCTGTGAGCGATCAACTAAATCCACACTTCTACTGTGCATAACAACCAAGTTAACAGCACCACGAGTAAAAGTCGCCCTAAAAATTAAAGTAGTAGGACAACAACCCTGAACGTTTCGGGTCACCACAATACCATTACCTAAGTAACTATGTGAAATGTACCTTCTACTCAAATTAAGTAAACACCTACAGTATGCGAATTTTAACATTAACGCTAACTTTCTCCTGCAAACAGATTTACACTTTTTGCCATCTATGATGAGCCTATGGTGCCCAGGATTTCAGACTTCCTGCCAGGGAACCACAGATTGTGAGTCTCAAGGACTGTGTGAGCAACACTGGAGCAAAACAAGAAATGGTCCTGTCTCCTGTTCTCTTCACTCTGTACACCTCAGACTATAAATATAACACCAGGTCAGGTCACTTGCAGAAATTCTCCAATGATTCTGCTCTAATGGGATGAATTGATAAAGGGTATGAAACGGAGGAGAGGAGTCCAGTGGAGTAATTGGAGAATTGTCTGCAACTTAACATCAGCAAAACCAAGTTAAGGGTTGTGGAATTTTGCCTCACCAAAGGGCCAAAATGTCCGGTCAATATTCAGGGAGTGGATGTAGAGGTGGTCCACTTCTACAACTACTTGGGGGTCCACTTTAATGACAGGTTGGACCGGTCTTGTAACACAGAGGAACAATATAGGAAAGGGAAGAGCAGGCTCTTCTTCCTTAGGAGATGGCGTTCATTTAATGTGGGTAGTGACATCCTTCACATCTTCTACAACTATGTGATGTCCTGTGTGATGTTCTACTCTGTGTTGTGCAGGGCTGGTAATATCATTTTAAGAGAGGCCCACCGAATCAACATGCTTATTAAAAGGACAAGCTCAGTTATGGGACACACTCTGGACCTCCAGGAGGTAGCAGCGAAACAGGGAATTAAAACAAAACTGAGTGCCATTATGAACAATGCTGCACATCCTCTCTCGGATACACCAACACTGAGGACTTTCAACCAAGGAATTATTCAGTAGAAATGTGTGAAGAAACACTACAGCGGCTCCTTTATACCAACAGTAATATGCCTGTATAGCGCCTCACTGCCTCTGGGACTTCCAAGTCAGATGTTTTCTTTCTTTTTAATTTTCTTCCTTTTTAGGCATTCTGGTATGTGTTGAGATTGATAGATAGATAGATTGATTGATTTAAAGAGCTTCTGTAAAAAGCTATATTTTCCTTTGGGACAAATGAATTTTTATCTATCTATCTATCTATCTATCTATCTATCTATCTATCTATCTATCTATCTATGAGTATAATTTGATGCCTTTTGGAGTGATTTCTCTCTTTCTGTCTGGGTGTGTGGGTATTGGTGTATCGGGATATGGAACTCTGGACACAATAACTCAAAAACAAATGATTTGTAAATCAATCTTGGGACAATTACTAATATTGTAAAAAGTCCACTAATTTTGAGCAACATCATTTCAGTACATTTTTATGTACAAAGAAAACTACAAAAAAACTATAGTCACATAAGTTTTCCTTCACATGGAGATGTATGGACACATGAAGTAGGCTACCAAGTAGTGTAGTAGACAGTAGGACTGTAGACACCCACCTAACTCAACTTGATGTTACTATGGCTAAATTAAGTGAAAAGGACTGTCAAGCTTGTCATGCCACATGGTATGATCGCTTCATAATTTGTTTAATGCGGTAGCAAGCTTTGGTGACTTTGAAGTTTTGTCCATCCAGGTTTTAATGGATAAACACAATTTAGGGATCACTGAACAATATCGGACCCAAGACAGTTTGCAAACACATTTTTAGCAGTGAAGCACAGGCCTCCTCAGGTTACAGAGAAAGCACGAGATGAGGACAGAGCCAGCGATGGTCATTTGGTCATACCACCTAGCAAGTGACAATTAGATAGATAGATAGATAGATAGATAGATAGATAGATAGATAGATAGATAGATAGATAGATAGATAGATAGATATTTATTGTCATTGTCACTTTTACAAAGGAAAAATAAAATTGAAGGAGCAGATGTTAGATGTTAAAATCATACCACAGAGAATGGTGTCTTCATCTGAGCCATCATGACAGTCTTGCACAGTGTTACACAGGACATGAGGACTAGTGCAGTTCCCATCATTGCACTGGAACTGCCCAATGCGGCAATATCTGTGTGGACATGTAGGAGGTTCGTCTGATCCATCCCTGCAGTCTTGCTGACCATCACATTTCCACCATATAGGGATGCACCTTAAACCAAAGACAATTTAGTACATTTGAGAAACACTCCAGGTAAAAGCCACACAGAAAAAAAAATCAATATTTGTTGTGCAAGTGAAGACAGACTTAAAGAAGAAAGTGTTTTGAGGGCTATCGGATGGTATATTTTAAAGATCAGTGGATGAAGAACTGATGCATGAGAGCAATCAAGAGGAAAAAATAAGGTCACAACTTGGAAGGGAATTAAACCAAAAAAAAAAAAAAAACTGGTCAAAACGAGAGGTAAAAATCAAAGCAAAGGTCTAGAGCCAAAAAGAGTTCAAAATGAGTTAAAAAGTCTCAAGCCAAAAGAGTAGTAAGGTATCCCAACTCCAGGGGAACAGAGAAAACCACACAACCATATATTACAACTGTGTGATGCTCCGCAATGTTGGTCACCCAACCAGAAGGAAACAAAAAGAATCATAAAATGATAGAACACCTAAAAAATTCAATATGGCGTTGCAATAACAACATTCATAAAGCACATGAATTCTCACAAATTTTATCATTTTCCTTCAATTATTGAATACTAAAATACATTACATTTTTATCATACCAATTGTCCCCTTTTTGATTTGTCAGTCCCTGAGGGGAAACTGTTTTCTCGTATGTCTTTTGGGAGTCAGAGCACAGGGTCAGCTATCGTACAGCACCCTTGGAGTAATTTTCAGTCTAAGGGCCTTGCTCACGGGCCTAAAGGAGTAGAATTCCTTCTGGCAGTAATGAGATTTGAACTGACAACCTTCCAGATACCAACGCAGATCCTCAGCCTCGATCCACCACCCTGACTATACATAAGAAATTTTACAAATGTAACAGTTTGAGTTCATTTTAAACTAATTACTCATCTACTGGAGCTTTGTTTGTGACATTATACACCTACCTACAGTTGATTAGAGATCTTTTTTTTATCAGTTGTATTGTAACTTGTGAATCCCTGTCTTGCATCCCAAAACACAAGGCTGAGTCTCAGTACTTTAGCAAAAACAGCTTTATTCAGCTTGAAACAGGAACGATACGGTTATTTAATCTAACGTGATCTACCACTCTCCTATACACAGACACAGCAATCAGGCAGGGTTGTGGCCAGGTTAGTGATCAAGTAATCCTGTTCCCTGCAGTTCGAACATTCCCTGCATCACCCATTGATGACAGCACTTATAGCTCGATTGAGATCAGCTCGGATTTGTTGTTGGTCTAAGAGATTATGATATGCTAATGCCCACCTGTGAGAGTAACCACGGAGCACACTGCCTTATTTTCTATGTATTGTGCCTACATAACCACACAGTAATACCAGAACTATTCTGAAGCGACGTTTGCACTGATTTGTGATTTTTTTGAATCTCACCCCCTCATACACCTTTATCGTAAGAGCACCCCTTATCTATGATGGAGCGTTCGATCAGAAAAAAATATGAAGCTGGTTTTAAATTAAACATCATGGAAGTGGCAAAAGAAATTGGTAACTGCGCTACAGCAACAAAATTCGATGCATCTGAGAAGCTGGTGCGAGATTGGAGGAAGCAGGAAGATGTAAAAAAAGAATGAAATGTCACATTTTTGAACGGGCATATAAGTCGGGGTCTAACTTTATGATCGATGTTTTGGATTTCAAGACCCAACTTATACGCGAGTATATACGATAATTCAAAAAGAAATCTGAGCACATAACTTTTTGTGTTCTTCTTTAGAGTTACAGACCCTTTTAATGGCCTTTAACTTAGTTTCCTGGATTAACATTTCCAGTAGGTTTGATGAAAGATAGGGTAGATTCTCGGTATTGAACTTTTTTGTCATATTTTTAATGCTTATCCTCCTGATCACCTCCGTTAATCTAGTTTGCATTCATTTTTTTTGGCAAACATAACAAAGGAGATCATTCAGTCCATCAGGCTCATTTTGTAAGGGACCAACCAGCTTTCCTTCCAGAATGGATTCTGCTCCCTTGCCTGACCAGGAGTACATAGGTAAGGAAGGTCATCTGGGCAGCATTGATATTCCCCTTCTGTGCTAGGATATGGACAAAGAAAGACTCTGTGGAAGCAGCTACACGGGGGTTGGCACCCCAGCAGCCATGGAAAGACACTCTGGTTGGGCTTCGGCACCTGGAACGTGAGTACAGTGGATGACTGCCTGCTATGAGCAGAACGTTCCCCTCTACAGTGGATGGGGCCATCCTGTCTGGCAAGCCATAGTATGGATGCCTACAGGACAGCATGGGAGCTGTCGACTACTGCCAGGTTGTGTGAGGGCTGTCAGGGGGAGCTGTCGAATACTGACAGATCATGGACGATTGGGGACCTACTTGGCCCGAAAGTGCTTCTCGGAGACAATAGATTAAGCTCCAAAAGTACTCCCGGGTCAGGAGTTAACACTAGAAATGTACAGTGTGAATAAAGGGGCACTTGTTTTGTTATACCTTTTCCGAAAGTATTTGATATTTGAACTTAAGTCTTCACACATTATACATTTCACACCAACATTTTATCAATTTTATCAACATGAAAAAAAGTTTCTGTTTTAGTTATGTGTTCAACATTTCTTGCCTCCCATTTCTTGTCATCCTACATTTACCCAGATTGTTGTAGACATGGAACACACATGAAATGTATATATTCCAAATAATGATATATTATTAACCCTATACAACTCCAGGCACCTCATCCCCCGATAAAGAAGACTTGAGATAAGAGAACTTCAGCTCTGTCAAGGGGGCATTGGGGTAGCAGGCTGCGTTCTGCTTGTGCTGATCGACACATTTACAAAACACACAACACTGATGAGGAGTGGTGCGAAGGAATTTAAGGTGGTCTGTCATTACGACTTTTTTCAAAGGCTTCAGGGATTCTAAGTGTTAAAAGAGAGCACTCCACTTGGCCCAGGGATTGTTGAGAAGAGTGGGAAATGCACAGAAAAAAAACTATGGACCGCTCTACTGTATATTGTGATGAGAAGCCTGTTGAAAGGCATTTCCTTATTAATAAACTCTTATTTGCACCTGAGACTCGGTGTTGTGCAATTGTGTCTGAAGTTTGGAGTGCTGCTGCAACACTACTGGCTGCAGTTTGTTTATCAAATTGCTAAGTTTGTCCCAATATCTCATCCTGATAATTCTTAAGGATTGTCAAAGTTTCTGTTTTCACTATATGTCTTATTAGTTTGTTTCAGATTCTTATAGATCTGCATAAAGAAAGTTCTCCGGGCTTAAGCCTTAAGCATACTTCCCCTTAGTTTCCTCTGATGTGACTGACTATGTCATTCATCGTTAAGTTGAATTCATCGGTGCCTTTTGAGGACCTGGATTAGAGCCCCACATAGTCTCCTCTGCTTGTGACTACACAGGTTTAATCCTCTAATTCTGAAATCCTGGGATGTACCTGGTTGCTCTCCTCTGTACAGCTTCAAGTGCTGCTATGTCTTTTAAGTAGCACGTTGAAAATACTTAATGTCACCAGCAAAGTCCACATTTCTAAATACCGAAACCACCAAAGAAAATAGGAAGGTCACAAGTAAACTAATCATAAGTCAGTAAGTATGAGTATTTATGAATGGAATACATGGCAAAGGAAAAAGAATGTAAGAACATGCTGTAGGTGGAAGAAGCACAAGCAAGCACAAATCTGAAGTTACCTCTCATTGTCAGCACATCGGTACTGGGTACTGGAACACATGGCGAGACAGCGAGCTACTCCGCCCAGCTGGATCGTGACAAAGTTGTCTGGACATTCGCAGGTGTAACCCTGCCCTCCATTTTTAATTAAGCATAAGTGGGAGCATCCTCCATTATTGAGTCCACAGGGGTTAGTTACTTAAAGAAGAAGAAAAAAGGAAATGTTAGAAGTGCTTTAACAGCTATTTATTTAAACGCATCCATCCGCTTTCTAGACTCACATTTTTAATTTCCTAAACTTGCATTCTTGCAACATTAGTGATACAGCAGACAGGAATTTTCCATTTATGACCTGCCTCTTGTGACTAAATGGACAAGAGACAATGAACAGAATAGGAAAAAGAAACAAACAGTCAGGGAATGTCTTGATAATCAAAGTCATAAGTACTGTAGATCATGAAAAACTGAGTAAAGACCAACGGGTAATAGAGTATACTTTGAGTACTCGTAGAGTATATGTTGACTGATTTCCTGAGGTATCACTAATGTGAAACTTACATGAGAATACTGTATGGGCCATTCTGTACCATTTCTTTGTAATTGCACCCATAGATTTGGATGAGTGTCACTGTACACCCCTACCAGAAAGAGAGGTGACTTGGTAATGTCATATAACATCACACACCATGTCTATATGACTAGCAATGGGTGTTGATTCTATAAATGAGATGGTGGCGCTCATACCTGAACACTGTAAAATGGCATCGACTATAAACACAGAATGGCAAAGTGAAAATAATAATAATAATAATAATAATAATAATAATAATAATAATAATAATAATAATAAGAGATTCAAAGTAATGCTTTAAAATAATAAAAATGTACAGGTGTGCCATGACAACTGACGTTTGGATAATATAGCAGTGTACCCTTTTTTATTTGTAACTATACTGTTCTGAATAGATTTTTACTTAATATATTTTACATTTTTCTTCATTAATTTATTCACCTGTTGCATTCACTTTAGGGATTTCTGTAGGCCTAGAATCCAAATATCTCATTTTTTTTGGAATTAGATCTTACTTTTGTTTCTAGAAATTATTTTGTCCTTATTTGCCTTCATTTTGTTTGTATACATTTGTCTCCACTTTGTCTCTTCCTTAGGGCAGCTCCTGTGTTGTTAGAGATGTGCCCTCTGGTAACGATGTGACAGGTTAAAAGGTCACCGTTTGGGACACTTCATTGTCCAAGGTTGCGGATTCCAAATACCTTTTTTGGCAACCTTATTTCTAAGATTTGGTTTTGGTTTTGACCTGTGCCCATATTTTTGACTTTAATTTTTAATTATTCTTTTGGTTTTGGTGACTGTATGATAGATCTTTGTGGTTGTGACCCTTTTTCTGGCTTTGACTACATCTTTGCTTCTAGTTTCTTTCCTGAAACTTGCTAGCAAGTTGTTATATTTCAGCCAGGGTTTCTTCCCTGTCTGGTGTACAAATTCAAGTGTTGTGACCTTTTTGTTCATCTTTGAGCCGTTTATTCCTGTTATTCCTGTTTTTTGAAATGTCTGCTGTGTTTTCCTAGCCTCTGTTATGTTCAGTGTGTTTTTTAAGTGGTCTTCCAAGAGGTAGAGCCACCTGCCAATCGTTGCCCGGCACTGCCCTTTGCTTCATATAACCGAAGTGTCTACCACAGTTCTTGGCGGTTCATTTCAAATACACTCTGGAGTTGATGAGTTTTATTGTGTTTTTTTAAGATTTATTGGATTTTTTTTGCCTTATTGCTTTGTCTTTTGACCACTCTTTGGGTGCTGTATTGGCATTTTGTTTGCTTTTGGACTTACCTTTAGCAGGCATTGTAAGCTCTTTGTGTTCTTCAGAGAGTCACAGTATTACAAAGCATTTTTCTTGTGAAGAATAAATATTATATATATATATAATTTTTTGTTTGCCCTTGTTACTCCCACAGTTACTCCTACAGTTACCCCTTTAATGGGCATTTTTGGGACTATGTACTGTGGAACTCCAGCACATAACATATGCTAGCCTAACATATCCATTGCATTAAACCAGTGACAACTATGAGCTTAGCGTGCCTTTTTCTATACAATTACAACATAACACCTTAAAGATGGGTGACAACATTTGGATCTTACTGGTTTAGAAATTGACAGTTTTTGGGATTGATAATCCTTCCTTAGTTAATAAAAAAATGTTACCACTGACTGCAGAGCATATATAGTTGCCATCCCACAGGGATTCAGAAGGTTCAATAATTAAATGTGATTCCATTAAGTGCACTCAAGGTTGCACATCCACTGATCAATATGAAAATTATTATCACTTCTTTCAAACGCTCCAGTTAGCTAGTAGACTAAAAAATATCCCTTAAGTAATTTATGAAATCATAATTTTCTTATGAATGGGTTGCATGGGAGAAAATTTCTAGGTCAACCTTTGATACTGTGGGAAGTAATAGGTGGAATTGAGATGACTGGAACAAAACCCTTTAAAAGATGGGTGAGAGTAGTCTTCAAAAAATCAGGTGTAGCCCTCTAATTCAAACTCCACATAGAAGGCCACTTCATTGTCCAAAATGGGACTAGGGTTCAAGCACCACAGGGCTGTATGGCTATGTGCCATGATCAGAATTATCCATATACTGATTTTCAGAACACTCTTCTTTCAGCTCAATGTAGTGAATAGCCACAACATATCCCAGCATCATCAAACAAAGGAATGAACAGGAAGCAAACCCAAATGAGACACTTGCCCACTGCAGGGTATAGTCAAGCACACACATTGCTTTCACGCTTACATTTAAAATTCATATCTTTGGGATGGGGAAGTAGAGTAGAGTAACCCCTTAAATAAATTGTGTAGAAATGAGGAGAATGTGCAAAGTGGTGTACCCAAAGTTTTAAAACCTGTCTCCTTGAAGTGTGAGGTAACAGCACTTACCATTCTACAGAATGGCTTAAATTAAATAAATGAGAATACTAAACTGGGGGGTACACTGGGGAAAGAATTGAGAGTTACACTGCAGCCTAACTGTTGTCCACTTCCACCCTCTGCCAAAAAGACCTCGACCAACCAGAAGATCCATGACATCACTCATGCCCCACCTCCCACCCAGTCTCTCCACTATACAACGCAGATCCAGGAAGTTACCATAAAGGGTCAAACAACACAGGAGCTCAATCCACCTCATGTTGAAACTATAAAGTTTCAAGACAATATTACTCAATCGGTAGCCAGTGGCGCCCCAATCATTCTTCATGTTTATCTGCTTCCTCTTGCAGTTTATAATTTTATTTTCTAATCAGTCATAAGAAATGGTTCAGTAGAAGAACCAGGAATCTTAAATGAGCAGCAAACACTCCTCACCTATTGGCTGTCGATAAGGGTGATATACATGAATATCAAAAGGCCTCTGCGTCGTGTTTGCTAGCGCTGTCCGGCCTGATCCGTCATATTTGTTTCCTTTCTCTATTGTTCGGGTGTTCCAGTCTGTCCAGTAAATTGTATCTTCAAATAAAGTGATGGCAAAAGGATGTGGTAGGGTCCCGTCATAAACGGCATGGCGATGATTTCCATCTAGGTCAGAATACCTGTTCGAAAATGAAGACTCATTAGGTTGTGTGAAAGCATGGATTCAATGAATCCCCAAAATGCATTGGACTTTGTAGACGGGAGTCAGCACTGTATAAATGATCAGTAAAAAGACAAAGTCAAATACAAAACAGTTCTTGCTTTTGGCGATGGACCATCACAATGACTACTGTCCTTAAATTACAATTTTGTAACAGAATAGAGAAGTAACAACTGGCTAAAATATGGCTCACCATCATTTAGTATTACAGTTTTGAAAGATCTTGTGTAGTCATTTCTTTTATTGACCTTTGAAGTCTGGAAAGCTGATACCATCATAACAGGAGGAGCTGGAACTCTACTGCTGGTCAGTGACCTAAGAGCGATGAATAGCCATTACCCCAGAACTAAAATCCTCTACAGTATAGTCAGGCATTTAACTTTTTTACATATTGTTATGTTGCAGCCTTGTGCTAAAATCATTTAAATTACTTTCTCCATCATCTAGCAACACTCAATGTCCCAAACGGCAAAGCAAAAATGTACTAAAATTTAATAACTGAAATATGACGTTGACATAATTATTCAGACCCTTAGCTATGACACTTGAAATCGAGCTCAGGTGCATCCCATTCTATCGATGATCACCGAGATGTTTCTACACCTTGTTTGGAGTCCACCTGTGCAGGGCCATCTTAACAGCATTAAAGGCCCCCGGACAAAGCAGTGCACTGGGGCCCCCTACCTACACAACCACTCAGAGGAATAAAATGTAAATGATCGATAAAATTAAACATACTGTATATTTATTATATTGATACTTCCAGCAAAATCAGTGTTTAAACATTAAAAAAACATCCTGTACAGCAAAAATTAATCAACAAGTCACAACATACATAGATTAGCATGGAGCCACAATACTCATTGGGGCCCCAGGCAACTGCCCAGCATGCCCAGTGTGCTCATGTGTTAAGATGACCCTGTACATTTGGTCAAGTCAATCAATCAGACTGATTAGAAAAGCCACAGACATGTCTGTAGAAGGTCCCACAGTTCAGCAAAAACCAAGCCCTGAGGTCGAAGGAATTGCTTGCTGAGCTTACAGTAGAGATAGGATTGTGCTGAGGCACAGATTTGGAGAAGGTGACACAAATTCCTGTCGCATTGAAGGTTTCTTAAAGCACAGTGGCCTTCATAATTCTTAAATAGAAGAAGTCTTAAACTACCCAGACTCTTGCCACAGCTGGCCACCAGGTCAAACTGAGCAATTGTGGGAGAAGGGCCTTGGAAAGAGGAGTGACTAAGAAACTTAAGGTCAATCTGGCTGAGGTCCACAGAAACTGTGTGGAGATGGGAGAGGATTCTAGAAGGACAACCATCATTACAAAACACTCACCAATCCGACTGAGCTGAAAATTCACTTTCCAAAAGATCAATGACCTCAAGCACGACACAAAGAAAACACAAGTGGCTGAAGTAAAACTATGTGAATGTCCTTGAGTGGCCCAGCCAGGACCCAGACTTGAACCCAATCAAACTTCTCCGGAGACACCTGAACATTGGTGTCCACTGATGATCTCCATCCAACCTAACAGAGCTTGAGAGGATCTGCAGAGAAGAATGGCAGAAAATCCCCAAATCCAGGTGTGTTAACCTTGTCACATCATACCCAAGAAGACTCCAGGCTGGAATGGCTGCCAAAGGGGCTTCAACAAAACACTGAGTCTTCTTCTTCTTGTTTCAGGTGAACCCTGGATCATCTTTTTCCTTATTTTCCTGTCCTCTCCATCTTGCTCTGTCACTCCTATTACCTGCATGTCCTCTCCACCACATCAATTAACCTTCTCTCAGGCCTTCCTCTGCCCTGGTAGCTCTATCCTTAGCATCCTTCTCCCAATATACCTAGCATCTCTCCTCTGCACATGTCCAAACCAACACAATCTCTCCTCTCTGACTTTGTCTCCCAACCATCCAACTTGAGCTGACCCTCTAATGTCCTCATTTCTAATCCTGTCCATCCTCGTCACACCCAATGCAAATCTTAGCATCTTTAACTCTGACACCTCCAGCACTGTCTCCTGTCCTTTGGTCAGTGCCACCGTCTCCAGCCCATATAACATAGCTGGTCTCACTACCGTTTTGTGAGTAAAAGGTCTATATACTTGTGTCAATGTGATTTGCTAGTTTTTTATTGTAATAAATGTTTTTGCTTTGTCATTCTACTGTACCAAGTGATGCTTGACGTGGGGAAAAAATGAATGAACTCTTTTTTAGCATGAGGCTACAAAATGTGAAAAAAATGAAGGGGTCTGAATACTTTCTGAATCCCACCGTACCCTGAATTCTTCAACTCTGGCCTCTTGAACAAAGCATAATCATTGCGACAAGTGTTTTGGTGAATTTCACTATTCAATATTATTGTCTACGTTTTAGCTTATAAATCCCTAAAGCAATGTTTATGACAAGTCTATGCTTTATGAAATGCACACAATATAAAATACATTCATAACCCCTTAAAACAGTTTGTTGCACCTCTGGAAGTGGCTATCTGGGGTGTTCCACGCTTTCCTGTCAGGCCCTGATATTTAGTGTAAACAGTTCCAAGCAACAAGAATTGTGCCCATAGCTTGAAAAATGAAGTTCTCCAGTTTTTATTTCAATGACGTGATTTAAAGTTCATCAAAGTGACTTGTGGCTCAGTAACGCCTTTACAATTAACAAGGCCCTAGTGCTGTTGTAGGTGGATGACTAGACTAAAGCAGATATTTACTGCCACATCAAACATGACTGTGGTGAAATGCTATGGTCTTTACAACCACCCTGAATGTCCCTTCTCTAAGAGACCAACATCTAAAGCAGTGGCAGACCTCCTGAGATACATTCTGACCAAGCCTTATTATTTTTATAAACCACAAGAACATGGGGATTCCTCTTCCTAGGCAGGGACACTTTGTCTAGTGTATCATACGTGCTATTGTTTGGTGGGACAAAGAACGTGAAAAAAGCAAATAATTTTATTGACATACTCAATATAGTTGAGATGAGCGTCAGCCCAGTAGAGTTTGTCATTTGTGTAGTCAATAGTGACGCCGTTGGGCCACTCGATCTTTGTTGAGATAATCACTGTTTTGTTTGTCCCATCCATTCCAACTCGTCCAATGAATGCTTTATATCCCCAGTCAGTCCAGAACACAAATCTATGAAACAAAAAAATAAATTAGAAGATGAAAAACATATTTTTGCATAAAAGTGTGTTTCCATAAAATTGCCTAGCATCCTAATGATACTTACTTGGAATTTTCTTTTCATGGTAGCACATTCACCTGCTTCTGAAATCTTGAGTTCTAAACTCGAATAACTATTCAAACTACTGAACACAAATACACTGTGTTTCCTCAAAACAACACAGAGTTGTGTTCATAATTTTGTGGACCAGGAGATGAATTGTTCACCAGTCAGAACCAAAAAAAAATAATATTTTACCAAAGTGCCTAAACTCAAATATTATTCAAAAATCAAGTCAAGAGAAAAAAAACCAATTATTTAAAACCCGAAATCTGTAGCGGGGATATGTTTGCACATAGCGAAAGTGTTTCAGAGGATATCCACAATCTTGAACACATAAATGACATCATCTCATGTGACTTCTGGGATGAGTTGTCATATCATAGCAATGATACCACCAACTGGTATCAGTTGGGAAAAATTAAACGATGCTGTGGATATTTTATAAACATAACATTAATAAAATATATGACGCAAATGATAGCTCTATAAGATTTTTTGATTTTAAAGGTCAGGTCAGGTCAGGTTGGGGAGCATGCACCGGTACAGTGTGTTGCCGTACCCACCACTCGACGAAACAGCTCGGGATCCTGGTTGGCAACCCTCCAGGCAGACCATACAGTCCAGTCACCCTCCTGAAATGACAATCTATCTGCTTCAGCCAGGTGCTACGTGGGCATCCACTTGGCCTGGTCCAGCCACTCAGGGGAATCCAGCCACATGGCCATAGTGCTATAACTGAGGCTCCCTCACAATGCAGGTAATGTGCCTCATTCAGGACTCCATGAGAAACCGCTCATTCAACACAAAGTCAAGCCAGCGGTACCCAAGGATTCTCTGAAGAGACACAGTACAGAAGAAGTCCAGTCTTTGTCTCAGGTCATTGGATAGGGTCCATGTCAGGCAACCATATAGCAAGATAGGAAGCACAAGGACTCTAAAGACTTGGACCTTTGTCCTTATGCACAGATATCAGGAGCACCACACCCCCCTTTCCAGCGTCCTCATGAAGCGCGCGGGGGGGGTGCTCTCCCAATCTGTCTACTGACTTCATAGGAAAAGTCACATGAATGTCTCTGTCGCAGTCTCTCTCTCTGATTTTAAAAGCATGAGAAAATGGATTTTTGAAGTCTGGATAAAATGCATTTAGCGAAGAAAAAAACTAACGAAAATGGAAATATCTGACATATACGGTAAATGCCAGTTACCGATGTCAACTACAGCGTATTCTTCAGCCTGAAGGCTCTGTTAAATACTACAAACACTGGGACCCACAGCTTAGTACTGTTCCTTTCACAATATGCGGTGTGACAAATGGCTGCAACTCCACGGGTTCCCGCAAGGTATCATGGGAGTTGAACTTTGGGACAGCCCTGTTGGGTTTCCAGGGGGCCGTCAGGGGGAGCGTCAGTGCCTTACATTAATTAGGCTTTCACCACACCTGGGAGCGATTCCAGGTCTGATTAACGAGCCACCTGGAACACTCCCAGGACCAGCTTAAAAGGAGCCACCTCACTTCACTCACAAGGCCAGAGTCAGGTGGAAAAGGACGAAGCTTGATAGAGGAGGAGTGGAGGCGGAGCGAGGAAGAGAAAGAGAAGGAAAAAAAGTCCTGTGTCTTACTTGTATTGGTGCTGGGACTGTTTAGAACTGTGCTGTGGGGTGGGGAGTGAGGGAAAAGTGCTGTGTGGCAAAACATGTGTCCAAGTCTGTCTGTGTTGGGGTTTGGGCTGCTGGAGCGCCCTGTGGTGGCCACATCGGTCATTGCATTTTCTCATTCTTCATACTCTGCAGGCTGCAAAACCAATGAGTTTGACTTCATTTCTTGTAAATCAGTCTTGGGATGGTGCAGAACAATACTGTGCAAACTAAGTATTGTTCATGCACTAATGATGGGAGATGGTTGTAGCTCCATCCCTAGCCCATGCATTTTGCCTGTTTATGACTCTGGCCTGCTCCATTTGTACTTGTTGCCATGCTACCCTAACCCCTGAAGGCTGGGAGAAGAAAAATAAAAAGGGGAGAGACTGAGATGCTGCTCAGGTATTATGTACCTTGTATCTTTGCAGAAGGCAAACTTGGTGTTCAATTGATTTTGATTCTTGCGTTTTGACTAGTTTATGCTTGGATGTTTTCGGTTCCAATTTTAAATAGAGTGTTTTCTGATTAGCAGACATACTTGTGTATGACCGCAAGTATTCACTAGAATAAGTGCAAGAGGTCCAAGTGGTGGCTTACTGCTAAGATACTGAATGCCATAGCAATGCTTCTACCCAGGTTCCTGTTTTTATTTCTCTTGACACTCCAATCACGTGACTGCAGAATAATTTAAGAAGTGTAGCGACAAACAGAGATATGAAGGGGCCAGGGGCAAATAGCAGGATAAAGGGTGGGTTAGGGGGTCCTCAAAGTGGGGACCATTTACTATACTAATGGTTCAGTGCTCATTTGATTTTATGTATGCTTGGTGATTATTTTGCTACATGCTGCATTTTATGGAATACACTTATTCCTAATAAAATAATAGTAAAAACCATAGTATGTAGAACTAATTTATAAGAAATACATTATTATTATTATTATTATTATTATTATTATTTAACAGACTTAAGCAACTTACAAAGCAAGTTATAATACATACAAGAATGATTAGAAGGTTCAGGCATCATAAGCAACAGAGAACAAGAGCAACAACTGAGCAAAAGGGAGAAGAACTACTGCTAAATAATCATCCCTGCAACAAGACTAAGACACACATCCGTATCCTAAACTCTTTGTCAGTACAACAGCAGCAATCCTGTGGAAAAGACACTAAGCAGCTCCAATTTGTTTTTGAGGAGAGTTGCAGGCAAACTGGAGTCTATGCTAGCAAACATCGGGCACAAGGCAGGAAGAATCCCTGGACAGGACACCAGTCTGTGGAAGGGTGAATATACACACACATACATATACACACACTCTAGGGGCAATCACATCAACCACATATATTATATTATATTATATTATATTATATTATATTATATTATATTATATTATATTATATTATCCATCCATCCATTATCCAACCCACTATATCCTAACTACAGGGTCACAGGGGTCTGCTGGAGCCAATCCCAGCTAACACAGGGCACAAGGCAGGAAACAAACCCCGGGCAGGACGCCAGCCCACCGCAGATATATTATATTATATTATATTATATTATATTATATTATATTATATTATATTATATTATATTATAGCATTCTAAAACCTGCTTACTTCAATTCAGAGTCGCAAGGAATAAGAAACTTATCTCAACAGCACTGTGCTCAAGGCAGGAAACATCCCAGCATGGGGTATCCGTCCATCTCACAGCCCACTCACCAGAACTTTTTTAGGTGGCTTACTATTCACGACTTTGTGTTTTTCCCAAAACACTATATAGAAATACACATGAATAGAATGAAGTGGAAAGTCATGGAATCACTCCAAAAACTCTGATTGTATGTGAATGCAGAATTTGTCCACATCCAGAATCCATTGCCAGCTCGTGGCTGGTATTTCAATTTGCATAGGAGACCGATGATGACCTTGAGTTGCTGATCTAGTATGAAAGTGTCATAGTAATTACACACATTAAATTGTAATTGGAAACATGATAAAAATAATTTGCATTCAAAGAGGAATTAAAATCTTAATGAACAATATGGCAAAAAAAAAAACCTTACAAAACTTCCTACCCGTATTTCGGATGCACAACAACTCCTCTCGGGTTTTCAAAGCAGTAGGTATTGTTGGGATCTATGCAGTGTTGTGCCAGTTTTTTAACAAATCGTCCATCCAGCTCTGCCACATTCAGACAATCCAGGTAAGTGTCCACCCAGTATAGTTTTCTGAAAGAAAAAAAAAAAAACATTTGTGAATGTTCTCTACAGACCAGCTCAACAATCTGTGAATCCAGTCTGGAATAAGGGCTAACATAAGCAGATTCAAGCCTTCTTTGTAAACAAATGGCATTACATTGGTGATGCTTTCTTCAATTCTTGATTATTGTTATAATTTTTGTCAGCTTGTTCAGATTTTAAACGATGCAAGAATCATGTCGTCATATTTTAATTTCATCTTAGACACAGCATCCAATTTGTGCTTATTTATATTGTTCATCTTATTTGTTCATGAAGTCATGATGTTTATACTTTACATTACTTTTCACAACTTTATTTGATTCAAAGAACGACAAACACTTCACCCCATAATTACAGTATTGCCAATCAAATGTTTTTAATGGATGCTTTTTGCAGGCAACTTCAGAGCAGGGCTAACAAAGTAGTTCTTGAAGTGGCCGATTGAGAGGGCTTTTGAAACCATGGACATGAATCTTTTCGACGATTCTTCAATTTTGGGAAACGCATATCGAAGACATTTAAAGTCAAATTTATTTAGAAATTATAAAAATTCTAAAAGGTTTACAAACTGTTACTGTGGTCCTACTCCATTGGGTCCTTGAGCAAGGCCTTTAACCTGAAAATTGCTCTAATGGCTGACCCTGCACTCCGACCCCCAAAGGTCATGTGAAAAGACAATTTCCCCGAAGAGATTAATAAAGTATATCAAAATCAAAAATTGAAACAACTTTCGAGGACCAAATGTTTCTTAGGAAATTACATCTAAACATCTTGGACATGGCAAAACTGGATCAAATCAATCAGATTATGCAAACAAATCACAAGCCCCTTGTCTAATTCCATAAGACCTTGTCAAATATTTTTGAATTTTGCTATGTTTTTACCTGCCAACCCAATCAACAGCCAGACCCTCTCCATGACGAATCCCTGAGATGATGGTCTCTTTATTGGTGCCATTTAGAAACATCCTTTCGATGACTCCCCTAGTCACATCAATCCAGTACAACCTTTTGTCCACTCTGTCAAAATCCATAGCCACCACGCTGGTCAGACCTTGTAGGATCAGCGAGTAGGATGTCCCATCGGTGGAGAGATTGCGGAGGTAGTAGCGATTGCTGAAAATAAGGTAAGGAGCAATGTTGCTGTTCTGTCGACATCTTCTTCCATCGGGCTCCCTGATATACCCCGGGGCACACTTGCAGATGTAAGAACCGACAGTGTTTTCACAGAGTTGACTGCACACACTGGGTGACTCGTTACATTCATCCACATCATCACAGGTCCGGTTGTCAGACATGAGCCGATAGCCAGGTCGACACGTGCACCGGAAGCTGGTTGGAGTGTCTGTACAGTTGTGGTCACAGTGGTGCATCGAAGGGTCTGTGCATTCATTGATGCCTAGAATGAGAGAACACAATGGGAAATTTTGTACCAATTGCTGTGGGATGGCACATTCTCTTTTCATTTGTTAGGACTACAATAAAAAAATGGCTATTCAGACCATTGTCCTGTGAACTTTAACATCATTTTTAAAATTGAAAGTTAATGCTTGATGGCATTATAATAGCTCTTAATGTGTTCAATGTCATCCAAGACTTAAACTGATATCTCAAAATATTGTCTTAATTTTTATTAATTTTTATTTTTCCTAAGTATTGTTCTGCCAATAATAGAGAAAAATCAAATAAGCAAAAATTAAATACAAGCACCTACACCAGGAGATGAGAAAAAAACGCTGCAAAATAACTAACAAGGCTTCCAAGCTAAAAGATTTACAAAACCAAAAATCCAAAATTAAAAAATAAAATAAAATTCATAATCAAAACAAAAAATGCAAAAGTCCTGACTCCCTAAATTGATTATAAATAACCATCAATACTTTAAAATCCACAAACTTGGACAAAACAATCAGTGTGCTGTTGTTATAACTCATCCAGGCTTTGTCCCCTGGCTGCGATTCAAATGTAGATTTTATGTGTTTTTTAATTTTTTATTTGTTTATATGTATTAATTTTATTTATTTTGTCAAACATGCATGTCAGAGGGTCACCTTCTAGCAGAGGCGGCCTTAGGGGTGTGTGGGGTCTAGGGTTGATCAACCCCACGTGGGGCCGGTTACATCAAACGTTATTACCGATGTGTGTGGACTGTATAAACTTGCATGCAAATTTAATAAAAATAATGTTAACATACACCGGATTTTCTCATTACAGTATTCAGCTAAATTTTTACAAGATAACACGTGGACTTTATCAAAATATAATTGGAGAATATAACTTGACAAATCGGCTCGAACGGTGGACTTTATCAAAATATAATTGGAGAATATAACTTGACAAATCTGCTCGAACGGGACACATGGACCTCAAAAGCAGGGCCCCCTTAGGTGCGGGGCCTGGGGCGTTCACCCCACTTGCCTCCCCCAAATGCCGCTCTTGCCTTCCAGGCTCATCAGAAGCAAGCACAACCACTGCAGGACATGAGGCGGCACTGTCGACGACGGTGTTGTTAATTTTTCCACCAACAGCTCAGACATCTGACTCCACCCCCACCAATCCATTGACTATAAAGCTGAGATGCTCCTGACAGGACGAGCAGCTTGCCAGACAGAGCTCTAACCTGACATGTATGACTACTCTACAAAACCTCCCTTTCAAAACCAGAATCTACCAGGCCATATTATCAATACTTCTGTTATTTAAACCATAGAGCGCCAGTTTATTTTTCTGGACTGGTTATTAAAAAAAAGTCGACCCGGTTGGTAACCCACCATTTTTGGTGGGCGTGCGTGTTTCCTCAGTTGATTACAATGTTTATTTGCTATTAATTGTGCTTATGTTTTAATGCCTTGGTAATGTTCTATGGGACCACCTGCCAATAACCACCAGGAACGGCCCTCTGCTTATAATTACAGAGGGTTTTCTGCAGTTCCTGACAGTTCATTGTGAATGAGCTCTGGAGTTGGCGAGTGTGTGTGTGTGTCTTTCTCTGTGCTTTTTGTAAAATTCTGAATATCTTTGACTTTCTGCCCCGTGTTTTGACCTTGCCATTGGAATCTGTTTTGGAACTTTATGCTACAGGCAATTCAATTTTGCCTTTTGTGCTCCACAGAGCAGTCATTTGTGCTTAACATATGGAAATAATTTTTTTTTAATTATTTTATAAACATTCCCTATTTGTGTCCAGCTAGGGTTTTTGACAGGATTTCCTGCTTTAGTGGGCATTTTTGGAAGTGTTTTTGGGACTAATGTACTTATATAACTTTAAATTATAGGAATTACTCTGGACAACAGTCATTTTTTTTCCAAAATGATTTGCTGCCTGAAAAGTTTTTTGTGATTATGATAGACACGTTTAAGTTGAACACAAATATAATTTCAGATTGATTATTGTCATACACGTGCACTATGGGACAGCTTAAGGGCTCTGGTGATTGTAATTCCCCACCACTCCAGGGATTGGCACTGTGTCCTAATGCATTTTCTCTTCCTCCCTCCCTCTGCAGACTGGAAGATTGACAGTTATAACACCACTGACATCACTTCCATTGTCCATCTACCTGGACCCGCCTCTTCCTGCCAGAGGGACTTATGACCAAAAGATCTGCCATCTTGAGGCAGTTCAACTAAGCACTCACATCCATAAAGACTTTCCCACAATTTTTGTGTGTTTTTCTTTGATTTTTCAATTTCAGTTATATGGGGTTACCAGCATGGTACCCCAGCTCTTTATTTGTTTGTCTGTTCACTTACACTCTACAAACATGAAACTAGATTTTATTTAATCTGCTGTGACTAGCTGCTTTATGATCCTGACACACTGCATTGGTTCAGTTGAGCTAAAAATGTTTTTGCTGACGCTTCTCTTTTCAGTGTTTGACAATACTCATCACCATTGATGGAGTTCACTTACCCTGATGATGCTTTTCCATCATTGCAATGACCTGGTGAAACTTACCAATTCATTACTGACTGCACCAAGATTAGCAGGGAAGAAGTTCAAGCATGAATTAAGAAAATGGACTTACTAACGGCATATTGCACCTCGTGGTTTTGTCTGCTTTAAGCATGCTGTCCACCAGCTGGACCTAATTTGATACTCTGCAGTTGCCAAGAAAATTCTCGACAACATCTCCGAATAACTTCCAAGTGATTTCCTCCTGTAGCAGATCTTTGAACTTCTTGTCATTGATGATGTGTCTGACTTATGGACCAACAAAATCGGACGCATTCCTTAATCTTGGCATCAGTTATTTGTGGAAACATCTTTCTCAGATATTGAAATCCTTTACCTTCCTTGTTCTTCTCTTTCACTAAATTTTCATTAGTCCAAGTTTTATATCAAGAGGTGGCAAAAAAAATCTTTTTGGTTTGATGTGCCACACTTTTCTGCCCTTATGGAGTGGACAGTTCTTTTTAATGTAATGAGACTCTTTAGCGTGGCTGTCACAGTACTTGGTGCATCCAAGCTGCATTCTTAGGAGCAGTGACACTACTCTTAGATTTCCCAGATGTTCCAATTGTAGTTGTTCTACTGTACATGTATTCTGTCACGTATGAAGATCGCCTACAGCGCTCATCTAAGTATGTGGTACCACCCTGGGACGAGAGGGGGCACTGTCACTAACAGTTTTGTCTCCCTTTTCCCTCACAGCTTTGATAAATTGCCTCTTGAGAACAACAGAACCAAAGAGGCTCCAGTATACAGGAGAGACACACCCAGGAAGTGGAGTCTCAAATTGGACCTGACTAGCCATAAGGAAGGTCACGCAGACAGACACCTCACACATTTATAAACGACGGCAACTTACCGACATTTGCAGTGCCAGCGATTGCTTATTTTTGTTAAAGATTTGCTTTATTTTTTGTGCCAATAAATTGAACAGGGTTTTTGCCCGGTTGGCCCTGCTACAATACTCATGATATGAGAGGAAACCACAAAGATAAACAATTGTAATGAAATAATGTGTTTTATAAAACTAAAAAGGTAATTTTTGTGATCAGCAGCCCAAAATCTGAGACATGGAGTTGAAGCAGAAGTAGGGTTACCAGACGTCCGGAAAAAAAAGGACATGTCCTCCTTTTCTGTGCGTTGTCCTCCATCCGGCAGGCATTGCTTAAAAAGGTGAAAATGCCCGTCACTGACTTGACCATGTTATTTCCTGAAATCGCACGCTATTATCTCTATGTTTTAGATAAATCATCTACTGTATATTTTATTAAAAGCAAAACACGGTTACACCCACTTCACCATTTTGTGTTGTCCATACTTGTTATACGAATATGCGGTATACTTTTATCTGGAAATGTCATCCAGCAGTAACACTAACAAGAGGAAATGCAAATCGGACCACATGAGAACAAAGTATCTGTGCTTTGGTGAAGGACGCATCAAAAACGAAGCATAGTGTTTAGTTTGTAATTCTTACGTATCCATTGCAAACATGGGTACCTTTTATGACCTGTCAGATCAGTTGTTTTTTAAGTTTTCATTGTAACACCCAGTTCACAGTGTGTTTCGTGAATAGCACGAGACACGTTCTCCTTTGTCCTCCTTGTTGACCTTTGGTGTCAACCTTTGGATTCACAGGTGTCTGGTAACCCTAAGCAGAAGCATTAATAACTTTTAAGAAGACTCCAGATGAGATATCAGGGAAAGCTTAGCAATTAGCTAAACAAACAGGCTTAACGGAGTGAATGGACTCCTTTTGTTTGTGAAATTGTTTATGTAAATCCATAATTTGCACTGTGAGAGACGGCCAGCAGCTCAACACGGTCGGGACACCCTGGGGATGGAAGGAATGGTGGGAGGCAGTGTCCAAAAGTAGCTAGATGCTAGATGGCAGCTCCCCTGGAGTGTAGTGGTGCCCCGGATTCCCACAGGGCATCCTGGGACTTGGAGTTTGGTTTCTCAGCCCTGTTGGGTGCCGTGGGTGCCACCAGGGAGAGCTGTCAAAGGACCTGGGGACTCAACCTTTCCCTATAGCTGGGATATATGAGGTAGTCATGAGGACAGAAGCCCCAGAGTACTTCCAGGTTTGAAGAATAAAGCCAGTTCTTCATTAGACCTGGAAGTGCTAGCCAGTTACGTGGTCGGAAGGACAGGAGCAGTTCTGGGTCAAGGACTATTTAAAGGACTGCTGGGAACCCAGCAGGTGAGCCAGAGTCAGGAGGAGGAAGACAAAGCTTGACAGGAGTAGAGGAGGAGAAAAGAAAGAGAGAAGGAAGAGAATTGTTTTGTGTGTGTGCTTGTGCTTGGACTGTGGGAACAGGGAAGACATTCTCTACGAGTGAAGAAAAATAAAAACCTTGTATTTTTATAAGTGTGCCTCCTGTGTCTGACTGTGTCGGGTTGGATGGCTGCCTGCCCCCTAGTTGTTCTGTCACAGCACCCAAAAGTGTCCAGGAAGCAAAATCAAGATGCACATGATAATTTGGAAAATATTTCCATCCACATAAAGTGTATGTTAGACTTACCACATCCCTTCTCATCGCTGTTGTCCCCACAGTCATCTGACCTGTCACAGACTTTGCTGTTCTGAATGCAGTTTCCATTGTCACATCTGAACTGATATGGTGGACAGGTGGCCGCTGGTGTGTGGCAGAGATGCTCCTGTTCATCAGACTCATCTCCGCAGTCATTATCCCCATCGCACACAAAGCTTCTTGAGATGCAGCGGCCATTTTGGCAGGTGAACTGTTGCTGGGAGCACGGTAAATACGTACAGCCGCGTTCATCACTGCCGTCTCCGCAGTCATTCCGCCGGTCACACCTCAAATCAACATACAAAACAGCACAAGTGAGCTAAAGTTAGAGAAAGATGCTTTTTATTCACCGCAATGGCAATCATATGAGAAAAAAATTGGCTGTGAACTCTGGGAACAGTTATTGTACATGCAGTGCTGGAAGAAGGCGATTCGTTTTAATACACTTCCAGTTTAAGATCATTTTTTGTTCACTTAGTCACACTATCTGATATTAGATTTGGTTTGAAGACCTGAAAACATTTTGTGTCAAAAATGCATGATAATACTCGTAGAGGAAATCAGGAGCGAGGCAGATACTGTATATTATGCATTTTACACATTTTGGTATGAACCGCACATGACTTCCTTCATGTGACATTTCTTTGGATCTTTGGGTTGAAGTAGTCCACTGGTCCACAGCATTTATGTCCTTTTTAGGCAAGTCACTGGACCGTTCCCCTTAACTCTTTATAAACCAGGGACAGTCACAAGTGAATGTTATTGACCTAGAAATAAGCAGATCAGCCTTAAAGCTGGGTTGACGATCGGCCATGGCCAATACCCAGCCAGGACACCAGGTGGATGGAAGGACTTGGGAGAAAGAGGGCATCTGCAAGGCACTACCTCCTCCAGGACATTAGAGGGCAACCCGCCTGGGAGGCTGTGGCACCATGGTTTCCTGCAGGGCACACTGAGAATTGGAGTTTGGCATAGCCCTGTTGGGTTCTGTGGGGGCCACCGGGGGGAGCTGCAGAACCCTAACCCTAGGAGTGATTCCAGGTCTGATTAATGAGCCACCTGGAACACTCCCAGGAAGAGTTTAAAAGGAGCCGCCTCACTCCATTCAGAGTCAGGAGGAAGAGGGACGAAGCTTGACTGTGGAAGAGTGGAGGAGGATGACAAAGAGAGAAGAGGAAGGACTGTGTACTGGTGCTTTGGTGTTGTGAACATTGTGCTTTTGTGGGGAGCGAAGAAAACAATTCCCCATCTTTAAATAAAGGTGTACTGCGTGGAGAAATTTGTGGCCTGTCTGTGTCAGGTTAGGGCGGCCGTACTCTCCCCGGGCTTCACAATGGGAATGAGTGAATGCCACTAAATGTCTTGGAACTGTTAACTCAGTAATTTGGTAGTTTCTATGTAATGAGTAACAGTGTTTCATTTCTTCAATTTCTACCCCATTTTGGCCATTGGACTATAAATAGCAGTTGTGAGCTCACCTGTAAGAACTCCTGATACACAAACCGTTGTCACAAGTGAATTCCATCTCTGAGCAAGATCTCCTTGTGCAGTTCTGATGTTCATCGTAGGCGTCAGCGCAGTCGGCGTCCCCATCACACACCCAGGACTGGGGGATACATTTTCTTTGTGGTGGCCGATAATTCACGCAGGTGAATTCAGAAGGAGCACAGGTGCGGTTGGCTGAAAGCATAGACAGAATGGCACAGTAAATCAACAGTGTACAGCGAGTGAGCCATCAAAAATAAGTCTTGAACATAAACCCTCAAATAATCTACAGAAGAATTTAGAATGGAGATAAACAGCAAGACAGCGTTACCTCACTAGATATATTAGCCCAAGCCGTTTATGCAAATCCGTGAATTGAAATATTAAGTGACAAAGTTTTTGTGACAAAGAGGGTCCTACCTGATAGTGGACAGGTGGACCTAATAAAGTGGCCACTGAGAGAGCCAATGGCACTGCTTGCACTGTCATAATGTTATGAAGAATATCACAAGACAGAATCTTAGTAATCAACAGAAGGGATTCATTTAATCCCTAAGATCATTCTCAATTATCAAATGGCCTTCAATCAATACCCACCACAGTTGTGCCTCTCGTCCTCGTCACTCATGTCTCCACAGTCGTTGTCACCATCGCAGATCCATGAGGCCGGAATGCACCTTGAATCATCACATTTGAACTGATCGCTCGAGCAAGTCCGAACATGGGAAGCTAGGATGAAACAAACGCCCTCTGGTTAAAATTCATGTTTTATGAACTGAGCCAAACGCTTAAAATTTAGCTCAAGTAAATACCACTGGCTGTACTCTGAAGAGACTTTTTAAATATTGTCATTTTGTGTTATTGAAGATTATGCTTGAATGTCTTATTATTTAACGACTTCTGTAATATATTTATCTAGAACAAATAAAGATTACCGTATATACTCACGTATAAGTCGGTCTTGAAACCCGAAAAATCGATCATAAAATCAGATCCTGACTTATACGCCTGTTCAAAAATGCGACACTTACATTTTTTTTTCATCTTCTTGCCTCCTCCAATCTCTCACCAGTTTTTCAGGTGCATCGAATTTTGTTGCAGAAGCACAGTTACTAATTTCTTTCGCCACTTCAACGACTTTTAATTTAAAACCAGCTTCAGATTTTCTTCTGATCGAACGCTCCATCGTAGATAAGGGATGCCCTTACGATAAAGGTGTATGAGGGGGTGAGATACAAAAAATAAAAAAAAACAGTGCAAAAGTTGCTTCGGAATAGTTTGGGTATTACTCTGTGGTCACGCAGGCACAATAGATAGAAAAAAAAGGCAGTGTGCTCCGTGGTTACTCTCTCAGGTGGGCATTAGCATATCGTAATCTCTTGGACCAATAGCGTGAGTTTTCTGCATTTGACTTATAAGACCGACATTATAAAATACTGGAAATTATGCGGTAAAATCAAGTCCCGACTTATCTGCGAGAGGACTTAAACGTGAGTATATACGGTAATATTATAACCCCAATTCGAAAACAGTTAGGACGCTGTGTATAACTTAAATAAAAACAAATTCCAATGACTTGCAAATCTCATAAACCCATATTTTATTCACAAAAAAACATATCAAATGTTAAAACTGAGAAAATGTGCCATTTTTGAAAAGAAGAAGGTCATTTTGAATTTGATGGCAGCAACACGTCTCGAAAAAGTAAGGCCAGGATCTGTTTTACCACTGTGCAGCATCCCCTCTTCGTTTAACAACAGTCGGTTAATGTCTGGGAGCTGAGGGGACCCGTTGCTGGGCTTTTGGGAGAGGAATGTCGTCCCATTCTTGTCTGATTCAGGATTCTAGCTGCTCAACAGCCCTGGGTCTTCTTTGTCATATTTTTGTTTCATGATGCGGCAAATGTTTTCAATTGGTGAAAGGTATGGACTACAGGCAGGTCAGTTTAGCGCCGGGAACCTTCTACTACAAAGCCATGCTGTTGTAATAGACGCAGTATGCAGTTTTGCATTGTCTTACTGAAATTTGCGAGGCCTTCTCTGAATAAGACATCAACTGGTTAGGAGCAGATAATCCTCTAAAACCAGTATGTACCTTTCAACATTGATGGTGCCTTTCCAGATGTGCAAGCTGTCAGTTCCATAGGTCCTAATGCACCCCCGTACCATCAGAGATGCAGGCTGATAACAAGCGTCCATGTTTTCAAAAATGAACTTCAAATTTTGACTTGTCTGACCACAGAACAGTTTTCCACTTTGCCTCAGTCCATTGTAAATTAACTTTGGCCCAGAGAAGACGGTGGCATTTCTGGATCATGTTCACATATGGCTAATTCTTTGCATAACAGAGTTTTAACTTGCACTTGTGGATGATTTCTGGAAGTGTTCCTGAGTCCATGTTGTAATTTCCATGACAGAATCAGGCCTGTTTTTAATGCAGTGCAGCCCGTGGGCCCAAAGATCATGGGCATCCAATATTGATTTTTCGCCTTGTCCTTTGAAAACAGAGATTTCTTCAGATTCTAGGACTCCTTTGATGATATTATGTACTGTAGAGGATATGCAAAGTCTTTGTAATTTTATGTTGAGGAACATTATTCTGAAATTGTTCCACAATTTGTAGATGCATTTTTTGCAGATTGATGAACCTCTGCCCACCTTTACTTCTGAGAGAATCTAAGATGCTCTTTTTATCCCCAATCACATTACTGACCTGTTGTCAGTTAACCGAATTAGTTGCAAAATCTTCATCCAGCTGTTTCTTTTTATAACCACTTACTTTTCCAGACTTTTGTTGCCCCCGTCCCAACTCTTTTGAGACATGATATTTGCATGATATTCTTCATGAAATAGTAAAATGTCTTGCTTTCAACATTTGATATGTTTTCTACTGTGAATAAAATATGGGTTTATGAGATTTGCAAATCATTGCATTCTGTTTTTATTTACATTTTACACAGTGTCCCAACTTTCTTGGAATCGGGTCTGTAAAAAAAAAAAAATGTTTCTGTGGGAATCTGTAGAAATACCAACCCAGTTTCTTTTCTGAAGGCACCTTTTTTAAATAGTGAAATCTACAGTTTAATATCAAAGTGTTTATTTTATAACTAACCATGTTAAATTGAATTGTGATGACATTAGAATTACTCTTGTTGTTTTTGTGTGTTTGTACATTCAACCATTTCAGAAACAAGCATTTATTGACACAAACTGTGAAGCATAATATGGGGAATGGGAAATGTGTGACATTACTTTCAGGGGAAAGGAACCTCTGATTTGTGTTGCTCTCCATTTCCACTGGGTACAAAGTGTTTGAGTAATCGCATACATCTTTAGAACAAGCACTGCTTACACAAATGCTTGAGGTAGAAACTACCTCACAGTTCTAGAGACAGGAGTTCAGTTCCCACCAGGATACACAGCCTGTCTGGGAAAGAAACATGCAAACAATTCACCCTGTCCTTTATATCAAACATCTGTAAGCTGCACACACCTGAGTGTTTATTTCTGTATCAGCATGCAAATGCTTGTAATGTATCAATATATACAGTATGCATGAACATATGGCACCCTGTCAAGACACAGGTCACTTCCATTTTAAAATGCCACTATATAAGCTCATACACATTTCACACTTTTACCAAACAAAACACATCTTGTTTACATCTGCCGCGTTTGTCACCTAATGAGGAAAATCCTAGCAGTAGAATCAGACGCATACATTGTAAGTGCAATGTGCAGGTGCTGGCCAGTGATGGATGTTCATAATGATCATAATCTTAATGCTGTTGATATGAAAGAATGCCGACTTGCATGTATACATCAAGCTGAACAAGGTGGCTGCATTAAAATAAATGGCGTATGCCTCCTTGTATGAAGTAATACAGTAGTGGACACATTTGATAGACCACTTACAGTTCATTGAATAAGTGCTGTATGTCAGTCAGTCAGTGTCCAACCCGCTATATCCCAACACAGGGCCACAGGGGTCTGCTGGAGCCAACCCCAGCCAGCACAGGACGCAAGGCAGGAACCAATCCCAGGCAGGGTGCCAGCCCACTGCAGGGCACACACCAAGGACAATTTAGGATCCCCAATGCACCTAACCTTCATGTCTTTGGACTGTGGGAGGAAACCAGATCACCCGGAGGAAACCCACACTGACACGGGGAGAACATGTAAACTCCACGCAGGGAGGACCGGGGAAGCGAACCTTACTGCGAGGCAGCAGCGCTACCACTGCACCACCATACTGAAGTGCTGTATGCCTTGTGAAAAGTGATGAAATGAAAAGCAATTGTCCCCTGTGTAGAGGGCCTCAAAAAAACTCAAAATATAAACAATAATAAACCGTAAAATAAAATTTTATTTTTTTAAATGAAACAAAATTTATAGTACGATGGAAAATAATGTTTATTTTGCATTAATGCATCGTTGGGTTTATTGTAAATGGAAAATTTTTGTCGTGTCCCCCTTTCCTTGATGCCCTAAGCGTGTGCTTATTTTGCTTTATGTTTAACCCAGTGCTTCCTGTATATCTGCATGCCTTTGATATGTGTGAAATGAGATAAAGTATCGCTTATTCTACAAAGATATTCTAAAATGGTTTGGACACCTTTGTTGGGACCCCTAAGAAAGATCATAAATAGTTGAATTCCAATGATTTTTCAAACTAACTGTTTTCTTGAATTTGTATCACACACGTCTCCAATTGTTCAATCAGTCTTTAATTTTCTTTAAATGGAGAAAAGTAGTTGCCCTGCTCTTTGGTGGCATCGTGTTTCTGAACACTGAACATGGACCAGAGAAAGCAAAGAAGAGAGTTGTCTGAGGAGATTAGAAAGAAAATTCTAGACAAGAAGGTTTGAAGCCCATCTCCAAGCACGTCCAAGGGACTGTAGCCAACCTTCCTGGACGCAGCCAGAAGAGAAAAATCAATCCCAGAGTGGGCAGAAGGACAGTGAGAGTTGTGGACAAAATGCCAAGGATGACTTCCAAAGACATACAAGCTGAACTCGGTCAGGGTCCATCAGTGTCCCATCACACCATCCGTAACGTTTTGAGTGACAGTGGGCTCAATGGAAGAAGACCCTGAAGGAATCCTCATAGAAATGCCAGACTTTAATTTGCTAAAGTGCATAGTGACAAGCCACAATGATTCTGGGAGAATGTCTTTCTAAGAGATGAGACAAAACTGGAGCTTTCTGGTAAGTCACATCAGCTCTATGTCCACAAATGAAAAAATGAAGCTTTCAAATAAAAGAGCACCATACCTGCTGTGAGACATGGAGGAGACTCAGCTATGTTTTGGGGCTGCTTTAATGCATCTGCCATGGGGTGCCATGAGTCTTTGCAGGGAACAATGCAATCGCAAGACTATTAAGACATTCTGGAGTGAAACATAATGCCCAGTGTCAGAAATCTGTTTTAGTCGCAGGTCATGGGTCATCCAACAGGATGATGAGCCAAAACACACAACTAAAAGCACACAAGAATGGCTAAGAACAAAACATTGGACTGTTCTGAAGTGGCCTTCCGTGAGCTCTGATTTGAATCCTATTGAACATCTAAGGAAGGAACTAAAACATGCAGTCTGGAGAAGACCCCCATCAAGACTGACACAGCTGGAGCCAAACGACCTGTGGACAAGTGCAAAAGTCTAAGGGCCGATTTATACTTCACGCCTGTGGACACTACTGCTACGCAAGTGTTGTACTGTTTACACATACTTTATGTAAATCTGGACGATTCCACCAGGTGGCAGTGCGAGATATCATCACGGTGAGAACAGGTTCGGCTTCTCTGCATTGTGAATTGCCTGAAACACCCATTAAATTCTGTGGACACCTTGCCACAATATCTCTGAAAAGGATGTTTAGTGATTAAATCCATCAATCCAGGGGTGTGCCCATTCCTCCAAGCATCGGGCACTAGGCTGAAACAATCCCTGAATGGGGCATCAGCTCATCACAAGGTGAACACAAGCACACATACACACACACTGGCGTCATTTTAGCATCACCAAATCCCCAAACCCAGAGCACACTGTGGAAACCCACCAGGAAAACATGCAAACTCTAGGCAGGGAACAGATGGGACGTGACTCGCTGCAAGACAGCAGCACTACCGCTCTGCCACCGTGCTGACCCCACATGTGTAATTATTATTAGTATTCATTTTTAAATTACATTAACGATTTATCTGTAAAATGTAATATATATGCTTTAATGCACTTGATCATGAAAGTGATATCAAGTATAAATCTAAGGATTCTAAATGTGCAGAGAGCTGGCATATCATAAATGTAACGTGTTCTGTGTGGCGATTGCTGCTGTCAGTTCAGGAGCCTCAGAAGCACACAGTGATTAACAGCTGGGTCAGTTTTAAGGTGACGTTTACGACGGTCTACTTCAATCATAAAATAAACTTTTAAGCCGAAATTTCCACTTTAATCACAAAATACACCTTCTCACTGTGTCCTTAACTTTTTGTTTCTCTGTGGCTCAAATACGCAGCCGTACATTCTGATACTGTTGTGAAGATGCAAAAAAAATTTTTAAAAAGGCGGTATTATGTGAGACTTTTAAAATGCACCATGTTAATATGATGGGGAAAATGTGACGTTTGAATATAAAAGCACCACAAATACATTTGTATGTCGGCATTTTGCTTGACCACATCGAACCATTCATCAAACATCGAAGCGTGCACACCGATCCCGTAGGATCCTCAAAGCAGCTTTCTGTCACATGTAGATAGTAAACAGAGACTCTGACATCACGTTCCGACTTATATCACACCGTGCCCCCCCCGACTTTTCGATGGTACCGTAACTCCCGCACGCGTCACATTAATTTCTGAGGATGTGCTCAGAGGATGCATCAAATGAACGGTGGCAATGCGTGGCAGCCAGGATGCGGGCACGTATGCGCTCTGAGCGTGAAGTGTAAACGAGCCCTAACAGAGAGCTCCAGGAATCGCCTGTCTGCAGTGACTGTACAAGAAAATATGAGGTTAAGGGTCGCATCACTTTTAACCATGCCATTTCCATTTGTGCTATTATTGGAAATATTCAGTTGTATCAAAATTCTAAAGCAGCGTTTCTCAACCTTTAAGTATTTGCAACCCGAGTTTTCATAACAGTTTTAATCGCGCCCCCCCTAACATTTTTTTGAAATGTAGATGCATATTTTATTATACCTACTTAACTTTTATCGACATTTATCTAACTCTATATTTATTGTTCTAGTATCTGAATGTAGTTTAAGTTAATTTGTTTTGGTTTCAACAGATGTTTTTTTCATATTTTGGATTCTTGTTTTCTTTTTTTCACATCTTCGCGCACCCCTTTTTTTTACTTCGCGCCCCCCTAGGGCGGCCCGCTCCACAGGTTGAAAACCACTGTTCTAAAGCAAAGTCTGATTTTTGTTAGATACCGAATAAACAATGATGGGTGCCAATTACATTTGTCGTTTTCACATTATTTTAGAGACAATTGTGGGTTCTTCTTTTTTTTATAGGAGAGGTACCAACAAATGTATTCACGTCTGTATCTCCTGAATAACCTCTGGAGTTTCTGAGAGTGAGCATGAGATCACGGTGGCAAGTTGGTGATGAACTTAGAGTAGGTTGCATTGAAATACCTCCGAGAGTGAATATTCCTTCATTACTGATAATTCATTCCACAGTAAACACACAGCCTTCCTCTAACTGGAACAAACTGCTGTGAATATGTTCTGTCTTCATACTTTTTATACATTGGATGGTCAGTCTGAGTGGTAAGTCCTGGAAATGAACAGTGGGGATTGAACTGGCAACAAAAATCCACTATCATGGCCTTTAGGTCACAGACCTAATCAAGGTGACCTGTGATGACTTGCATCGTCTTGGCTTATTAAGTTTTGAAAGTGGGATGAAAAGAATTAAGAAAAACATACCACATGTTGAAGGTTCATCAGAGCCATCTGCACAATCGGTTCCTCCATCACAGTACCAGTGACCTGGGATGCAACGTCCACTGGAGCAGCGGAATTCACTGTTAGTGCAAGTTGTGGTAGCTGAGGCAGGAAAAAAAAAACAGGGGATGTTGAGCAGCGCCATATGGAATCCATTATTGTTAACATGAAAACTACAAAGTTGTCCATCCAAAACAAGGCCTATCGAGACTTTATTGCATAGTACTAATAGGCAGGAATAGTAAGGAACACCATGTCATTACTTCTAAGATTCCCTCACTTCTCATGCAGTCCCTTTACTTTCTAGAACTTAATGGTGCACTGAATGCTGGGTATACTACCTCTTGCAGTTTTAAGATCATCAGCTTCTTCCTTGTGGATCAAACCCATGAGGACACATGCAAAAAAATCATCCTTTAAGTACCACATTTATTCACAGATCAGTGAATTATGATAAAGTGGAAACCTGAGGAGTTCAGATTGGTCAGTTTATTATATGGAAAGGGTTAATTGTTTGCTGTATAAAAAGTGTTCAATGTGTACCCAGAAGAGCACTGCAGGCTACTGCATATGGATGTACTGTATATTTTCAAGGTTGAAAAGAAATGCAGAGTTCTTGTGTAGAAAGGACACATCTGTACGTAAAACATTGGGGTTTTTTTTTCAATTTTTTGCCAGCATCACAAAGACCAGAAAACCCCAGGCTGAATGGTGGATAGCTTGGAGTGTTTATTTGAAGTCATAGTGTGTGTGTGTAGTCTGAATATTCTTTTCATGTTATTGCAGCTTGTCCTTTTTCACCTCAAAGCAATTTGATTGTAAGACCGAGTTGTTGCACCTTTTGAATTTTCACATCTCTCTAGTGAAAAAAGGGATGGACATTATTTAGGTGAGCTAATGCAAATCTCAGAGAAATTCTGGATATGGCCAAAACCAAAACTTCCACTGTAAAGCACCACTGGCTACAGTGCCCTCCATAATGTTAAGGACAAAGACACATTTTTCCCCCTCTGTTCCACAATTTGAAATTACAAACCAAACAATTCAGACATGATTAAAGTGCACATTGCAGACTTTCATTTAAGGGCGTTTGCATACATTTCACTCACACCATGTAGAAATTACACTTTTTCTACATTTACATTTCTAAACATTATGGTAGGAACTGTATAAGAATGAGGAACAATGGTCAGAAAACAGAATGACAATTATAGGCAGAAAGGTGAGAGTAGGCAAGCTGGGCGTGTGGCATAGTGGTTAAGACTTGCAAGCCTTGAGGTTGTGGCTTCATATAGTCCAGCTCCATGCCAACCATGATGCCAACACACTTTTAATATTGATGGCATCTCCTGCCAGTCTCCCAGAGAGAACTTGAAACATTCTGTTTTTCATTCATCCTAGCCTCCCAGTCAGGCAAAGGACCAGCACCCATCCTGCACAGTGTGATAGCCAATAGGTGCTGTCTATCACAATAGATAGATAGATAGATAGATAGATAGATAGATAGATAGATAGATAGATAGATAGATAGATAGATAGATAGATAGATAGATAGATAGATAGATAGA